>JABTTQ020001269.1:600000-750053 GCA_016081115.2 Rehmannia glutinosa
GAATACCCGATGTGAATTTTCCTTTGCTCGCCACCAAAACCGAGAAACAATTTGGCAAATTTTCTTACAAATTCCCACGGGTAATTTAAAGCATGACATAACGTAGACCGGTAGAGCATCGAGGACCGCTTTGATAAGTGTTTCTTTTGCCATTGCGGAGAGGAAACGGTTTTTCACCGCAAATTCGGATCGACTTCTCCACCACGAACTCAAAGACTTCTTTTTGGACTTCCCAATGATCGGTGGAAGGCAAGGTACATGCAAGATTGATGACTTTGGATTCCACAAAGGGTGCGGCAGATGTCCTCCTGGATTCGAGAATCTGTGTTCTTGCTAAAGAAAATTGAGGACTTGTCCCAATTCACTTTTTTTAGGACAACAATTGGTAATTGGCAAGTATATCAAATACCACTTTAGCCTGCAAGGGGTTAGCTTCGCAAAAAATAAGTGAATCGTCAGCAAAAAGAAGGTGAGAGATAAGTGGTCCATTTTTGCTAATTTTCAGGCCCTTAAAAAGATTATCTCTGATAGCAGAATTAATGAGATTGGAGAATATTTCAGAGACTAACAAGAAAAGGTAAGGGGAGATTGGGTCTCCTTGCCTAAGACCTCTAGAGGGGGCGACGAGCCCACATGCTTTACCATTAATGTTGAAAGAAAGGGAAGAAGAAGAGAGGCAATTAAGAATCCAATAGATGAAGGTGCCGCAGAAGCCCATTTTTGTCATAATGAGCCTCAAACTTTCCCATTCAACTCGATCGAAGGCTTTGGCCATATCTAGCTTGATAGCCATAAAACATTTTTTCCGGATCTAAGCTTTATTAAGAAAGTGAAAGGCTTGAGCGACAATAACATTGTCGAGGATGTGTCTTTTCGAAATGAAAGCGGATTGGTTTTCACCGACACGGGAAGGCGGACATGCTTTCGGTTTATTGGCTAAGATTTTGGAAATTATTTTATAACTCACGCCGCAGACTAATTGGCCGATATTGGGAAATGGAAACGGGGTTGGGACACTGGGTATGAGGTGACGAGGCATTGTTCATTTGCTTGAGAATTTTCCCGGAAGAAAAAAACGATTCACAATATTGCGGATATCAAGTTTAACAATGACCAAAAGTCTTTGAAAAGAAGAGGGGGTTCATACCATCGCCCCCGGGGCTTTGGATGGGTTCATGTCGAATAAAGTGCTTGCTTGATTTCCTTTTCCTCCACTTTGGCCGTCAAGATCTTGTTTTGTTGGTGTGATTGAGCGAGGATTCCATGTAAAAGCCTCAGGTCTCCATTACAACCCTCAAATGTGAAAAGCTTGCTGTAAAAATCAGAAATCGCACTCTCAATGTCCTCATCCGTTTCACAGACCGTAGAATCCTCCAAAATAAGTCTAGAAATGCAATTTTTCTTCCTTCTTTTTGCAAACAAAGAGGCATGGAAAAATTTGGAGTTTTTGTCACCATCCTTAAGCCACAAGATTCGGGATTTTTGCTGCCAATAAAGCTCTTCCGCTCTGTATTCCTCGTTAAGTTTCGATTTAAGATTATTCCAATCGGACCAATTTCGGTTTCCACCACCGCACCGAAGAGATTCCGGGGAGCCTTTGAGATGAGCAATATTTCGGATAGAAGAGCTTTTAAAAGAGTTGCTCCATTTCAAAAGGCCAATCCGACATTCCTTGATTTTATTCTCAAATTGGTACATAACCGAGCCGAATTGGGGAAGATTCAAGCGATTGTCACTACCTCTAAAATGTCGCCCGCTCGAGCCATCTTTTTGTCGAAAGAGAATCTTTTCTTAGATTTTTAGCATCGGGGTGAGAATTGAGAAGAAGAAGGTGGTGATCCGATGAGCTCATAAATTCGGTTTTAACAAGAGTAGATGGAAACTTGCGGTGCCAACCATAAGAACCAAAGAACCGTCCAACTTTTCCTCGACGAAAGCCTTCGCCTTCACGGTTATTCCCCAAGTGAATGTATACCCGTAGTGTAAATTTCAAAGATGCTCGGATCATTGATGAAAGAATTAAAATCGATTTAAACTGTTGGGTGTTCTTGTTCTCCCCCCTGTTTTTCCTCCTGACCACGGAGGTCATTAAAATCACCCCCCAAGCACCAGATATCACCCCATTTGCTCTTGGCCTCTCTCAGAAAATCCCATTGGGCTCTTCTAACTAGAGCATCCGTACTCGCGTAGATGAAGATGGCCCAGAAGTGGGTATCTTCACCTTCCAGACAGAATTCAACTTCGATGCAAAACCCATTAGAGATGATTTGGATGATTGAAATATTGTCTCTCCAAAAAACAAACAGACCGCCGCTCAAGCCGGTCGGTTCCACACAGTGCCATCTTGTATCAAGGGAAAGTTTCCTAGCAACCGTTTTCACAAAAGCTAATTTTTTTTTTGTTTCACTTAAAAACATTAAATCTGGGAAGTAGGATCTCCAAGATTCCTTCAACTGGGAAATGGTAGAGGGTCCTCCCAAACCTCTACAATTCCACACACAAACTCTCATTGATGACTTTGGGGCCAATTATGGTTGGCTACCTCCACCAAAGAAGAACAATCTTTCATCTTCCTGCTCTTTTTAGAAATATTTTGGTCGTTCAAAAACATGAATTCGGAGTTTTCTTTGTCATCACTGGTACTAGTTTTCCTTTTTTTTGGCTCCAATGACATTAAGATTTTCGTTTAGGTTGGGACATGGGAGGCTCAGGCTAGGAGGGAGTTTCCTCCTAGACCAGGTGTTGAGGGTGGGTGGTTGAGAGGAAGGGGATAATAATCCCTGAAGATCAACTATTTGGCAATAATCCCATCCCATCAAGTTCTTGTGTTTTTATTTCGAAACTTAATTTTTGATCAGTTGGGTTTATTGTTGTTAGAGAGGGAAATTAAATTAAATATTTGGTGCTGAAATTATATTATGTCGATGGCAAGTTCTATTATCGTTGGGCATAAATATTCCACTGCTAATTTTCACTTGAAACCATATCCGAGGTCTCAAGCTTTGTATTGGAGCCCCATTTCAAGATTGTCTTTTCCAAATTGCACAGAAAAAATGGGTTCTTGGGGCAACAAGACAATATTGCAAACTAATAAGAGGTATGTAAATATGATCGATATTAGATTTATTTTTGTG
This sequence comes from Rehmannia glutinosa, assembly GCA_016081115.2. Lineage (NCBI taxonomy): Eukaryota > Viridiplantae > Streptophyta > Magnoliopsida > Lamiales > Orobanchaceae > Rehmannia > Rehmannia glutinosa. The sequence goes on from JABTTQ020001269.1 coordinate 603,135, forward strand.
TCAAAAAATAAAAGGAGTTTGCTAAGTGGATAAATTAAATAATTTTTTTTTCTTGTTTTTTTTTTCAGGAATTCTTTGGCCATCTACTCTAGCAGTGATACAGGAGTTCCATTGCCTTCTGGACCACCATCCCACCCCATGTAAGTTGAACTTCAACTCATCATGACACCCTTTTTCGATCTTTTTTTTAAACAAAAAAAGATCGATAATTACAAAAATACCCCCGAGGTTTGAGTTAATTACAAAAAAAAAAACAAAGGGTTTTGAAAATTACAAAAACCCCCTATAGATTTGATGCAGTTTTAAATTTAAGGGGGTAACTGTAATATTCTACAAATGTCTATGGTTTTTTGAAATATTTTTTGCTTATGAAGGGAAAAATGTAAGATAGAATCAAATATTTTTTTGTAATTTTCAAAAACCTCATGTTCTTTTGTAATTAGCCAAAAACTCAGGGGTGTTTTTGTAATTTTCCCAAAAAAGAAATAAGATTTTGATAGCTAATGACCTTTTTTTTGTTAAATATTATGCATCAGGAGTTGGGTTCTTGGATTGGTGGTATCATTTGTGCTTCCATTTCTCACCAACAAATGGGGGCCATTATGGGTACTTAAAAGTAAGTTCTTCAAGATTTTCTTTAAGCCTGCAATTGATAATATTTAGAGATAATTATAAAGAAAACACATGAGGTTTGGGAAAATTACAAAAGAAAAAAAATCAGAGAACTTTCAAAATTATAAAAACCCTCTTATTGTTTGATTTTATCTTATACTTTTACCCTAATCATTAGTTGGATGGACAAAATTTATCATTCCCCAATTTTTCTAAATATTACAAATTGCCCAAACTTTTTGTTTGACATTTTACAATTACAACCCTCAAATTTGCTAAATATTACAAATAGTTAGACGAAAAAGCTTGGGCTATTTGTATTATTTAAAAAAACTTAAGGGATTTAAATATAAATAATTTGATGATGTATCTGTAAGGTCAACTAACAGTTGGGGCGAAATGTAAGACAAATCAAGCGTCAAGGAGTTAATGTCATGAATTTGAAACCTTCTTTTAGGGATAATTACAATAAACTCCTTGAGGTTCGGGTTAATTATAGAAAAAGCCAGAAATTTTTTAAAATTACAAAAAAAAATCCTTGAGGTTAATTACTCTTTCGTGTATTTTCCCCGTTCATAAACAAAAGTGTTTCAAAAAATTCCCTGATACTTACACAAATATTACAATTATCCCCTTAAATTTAAGACAGAAGCAAACTTGAGGGGCTTTTTGTAATTTTGAAACATCTCTGGGTTTTTTTCATAATTAGTACAAACCTCAGGGAGGTTTTTGTAATTATCCCTTTTATTAATTATAATTGTCCCAAATTAATATATATGTATCCATCTCAATTTGCATTAAATTAAGCATTGTGTTACAAATGATTTGCAGATAGAATTTCAAACGCAGTTCAGACAGTAGAAGACATAGTTGAGGCGGTGGAGAAAGTGGCGGAGGAGGTTGACAAAATTGCAGAAGACATCGCCGATGATCTTCCCCAAGGAAAATTGAGAAATCTTGTTGAATTAGTTGAAAATATGGCTGAAAAAACAGCTAAAACTGCTGATTGTCTCGATAATGTCATTGACAAGGTATAATATTTTACCTAATTAATTATTGTTCCTTTGTTTTTTAATTATTTATGCAATAATTAAAATGCACGGCATGCATGGCGTAACCAGTGGCGGACGCAGGATTCCGGCTTTGGGGGGACGAAAAACGGTCCAAATTCATATATTTAAACTATGAGAAAAAAAATTTGGGGGCAATTGTAAAACACAACTATTTGAAATTTTTTTATCAAAGTTTTGGGGGGTAATTGTAGAAAAATTCCTTTATTTTAGCAATAAAAAAATAATTTTAAGAACTTTTTTTTGGGGGGGGGGGGGGAAATAATTTTGAAAAATTTTGGGGGGGCAGCAGCCCCCTTTTCCCCCCCTCCGTCCGCCACTGGGCGTAACATGCAGTTTTTTTTTTTTTTTTGCCCCTATTTGTTAATGATGTCTCGTTCAATTTGCAAATAATTTGACTAATTCGTTTCGTGATTGAATTAATTAACAAAAGAAAGTTGAATAAAAATATAAGTCGTTTTTAAGAAATTATGGCAAAAATGCAAAATTAGTCCTCCATCTATAAGGGTACCGTTGCATTAATTTTAGTCTTGTAGCTTTTGAATTTGCGATTTTAGTCTTGTATGTTTTGTTCTTTTTGAAATTTTTGTCATGTCCTATAAGTTTTCGGTTGATGTAAATTTGGTCATGAGGGTTATTTCAATATTTCACTTATTCTCAAAATGCCGCCAAATATATCAATATACCTGAGATAATGTGGATTGAGAGAAGAAATTTAAAATCATGAATTGGGATCAAAACCCTATATACAAGTCTATGTGTATTATTTTCTAATAATGATAATACAAAAACATGTAAGAATTTCCCAAAATCGGTTATTTTAACTAATATGGAACGAAATTACAACTAAAAAATATAAGACTAAAATTGTCAAATTTCTAAAAATTATAGGATTAAATTTGTTATTTTTGTTGAGAGGCAAAATTGTTACTGGACTAAAAATATAACTTTAGAAGTTACGGGAATAATATTGCAACACTTTATAGAGGACCAATTTTACAATTTTTTAATTTAGTATTAATGAAATCATCAAGTTGATCATCATGTGCTTTTCTGCATTCTGCAAGCAATGATAAATTAGTAAAATCAACAATGTACAGCTCTGACCAATGCATTTTATTTTCTCCATGTTAGGTAATCGATCTTGTGATGTTATACAAAATTATTTGCATCTCTCCTTTTCAATTTTTATTATAATTAATTTCTCCAGTTCGACAGTTTTTACAATTAAAAAAGGAATATTTAAATAAATTGTAAATGTGTGCAGGTTCAGGAAGCTGAAGATCAGGTGGATGACATTGTTGAATCTCTAGCTAAAAAACCCAAAAAATCTCCTAAAGAAGCACAAGATCAGTGACAAATCACTTCAATTTTTTTATTTAAGTGAAAATCGACCACTTTAATTGTGGTAGATAGTCAAATTAAATTATAATTAGTAATGACTTTCAGTACATTTGTATATAATCAACTTTCATTTTTTTCTTTTTTTATTTTTATATAGCTAGCGAAGTTGTTGTTTGTTCTCTACTTATATATCAAGCCACATTTTGGCATTTTTTCCAGATTTTTAAATTTTTTTCCCCTAGATAGACCTGTATTTAAAATGTGTCACTATATTTTTTATTAATTAGATGCATGAATAAACGTGATTAATTAATGATAATTCTGGAGAATGATGAATTAATTACAGAAAGTTCCAAGTGAGATAAATTGGGAATCCTACCTTCCATTCATACACACCCTATAACATTCTGAAATTAGGTGAAATGAACACCTTTGGGCTTAATATATCTTAATGAATAGGGATAAATGACACGTGTATAATAAATGACATCATCATGTTCATACATCTAATACAGTGGAAAATAAAGTTGAACATGATTATGGAACGGGAAATTTCATTCGTAATGGCTAATTGTACTCGATTGTTTAATAATTTATAGTAACATTAATCATATACCTTATAAATGAATAATGTTTGATTATATCATGGAACTTTAAATTTATTCGATGTGTCATACTCTATTTACTATAAAATTTCGATGTGTTACTGTCTATAATCATGCATATATATTGTAAACATTCATTTTATTTATTATTTACGAATTTTGTAAAGAGTCAATATTTTATATAATCACGTTTGTTGATAGGGCGATACATTAACTATTGGGCACAATTTGCCATTTCTTCGGTTATCAAGCTCGGGGACCATTGCCATCAAAATTTGATTGTGAAATGATCCCCACGAGATAATTGTTTTCATAGTGACCCAACAAATTTTCCCTCAGCGATTGCTCTTGCTAGGAATACAGCTCGGTCGGAAATTGCCCGCCGTCCAATAAAACCAAACTCTAATGCGCAACTGATCTGAAGCCTACAAATTAAACCACCGTTAGAAAAGGGACTAGAAGGGTTTTCCCGCGTACCCACTCCGACACTCAAGTCAGGATAACTCTAGAGAGATAGGCGTAAAAAATAGAACAATATGAAAAGTGTGTATAGATAGTCTAACATGAGGCATACATTTTTGTGAGCTATTTATAGGTTAGCAATTAGGGTTTTGTGCCCAACAAGTTGGACTAAAACTCTAGTTATCACTCTATTGGATTGGGCTTGTCATTCCTCGTGGGCTACAAGTCTCCCAAGACCATCAGTTCGGGAGACGTTTAGTCTGGTTCTCAACAGAGGTCCAGCCCATCATTAGTTCGGGCCCACTAAAGTGGGTCATAGACATGGGCGTAGCCAGAATTTTCGGCTAGTGCGGTCAAAAACTTTTTCATTATGGCAGGACGAATGTCGAACCGATATTTGAAAAAAAAATTAGAAAAAAAGGCAAATATGAAGGTCGTATCTTGAACAATTCTTTGCGGGTTTTCATAATCTCCAATTATGGTTTCTCTAGAATGAACTTTTTGGATAAGTAACTTCTCCAAAAATATATTCTAAATTAACCATCAAGCAACTATTATTATTATGGAATAGATTTATATACAAAAATTCATTCGAAAAATACTCAAAAACTGCATTACTAAGTTTGGAACATATATCTCTGTACATAACAAACAAGACAATTATTTATCCAAATACCTTAACTAAACCAGGTAATTCTTAATATTTTGAGCCAAGACAGTAAAGTTTATTGGCTTTTTAAATTTAACTCAATTCTTTTATATGAACTAGACCTTCGGTTGAATTTTCAGTGCGGTCCAACTCAAATTTAACAGGGTCACTCCAAAATCGAGTGCGGTCCGCCGACCGCACTCATCCTAAGCTAGCTTCGCCTATGGTCATAGAGGCCCATAAATCCACAAGCTAGTCGCATCTAGAGGTTGATACATTCCTGGCCTACTAGCTTGGCCCAAGGGCTCTTACCATCAAATCTAGTCCCAAGGTCTAGGGATCGGGCTTTGGGTTAACAACTCGGTCTATTGGGGCCCTAAGCCCAATTGACTTGCTATTATTTCTTGGGCTTTGACTGATCCTCACAGACCGGGATCCATTTATTTCCACTATTTTCTTAGCCAGCTCGACCCTTTTGTGTGACGTACTCTTAGACATCGGCCCTCTCATTATAGATATGCCAACTCATTTGGGCCTTTTGTTAAGTTAGCCTTGAGGATTTTGATCTCCCACATTTACCAGATTGGGACTGTACATCATTTTTAACAGGTCAGCCCATTCTCACTTGGGCCCATATGCCTTTGGTTTCTCTTCCTCAACAGGTCGGCCATTTTTGGTTTCCATCAAGCACTTGTGACCTCAGCTCTGATAATATATTGAATGACCACTTAAAGTGTCAGACCAATAATGGTCTGAGTTCGAATATGATTACCACCAATTGTAGAAAAATTATTTCATGTATAACACTTTATAAACAATCGTCTGTACGTGAGTGGGCGAGTTAGAGTAACCAAATATTAAATGACTCAATTATGTTAACACTTTAAGTTTTTAAATGAGATGATTATTCAATAGTACTATGGATAGGATAAATATTGTTTTTCCTAATTTCATTATTATCTATATCTAACTTATGACATTGATAGTAACCTTGTCGGAATTATAAAAAGCCATCAGAGTCAAGTCATCCATGTCAATGTACTTTATAACACTTTATAAACAATCGTCTGTACGTGAGTGGGCGAGTTAGAGTAACCAAATATTAAATGACTCAATTATGTTAACACTTTAAGTTTTTAAATGAGATGATTATTCAATAGTACTATGGATAGGATAAATATTGTTTTTCCTAATTTCATTATTATCTATATCTAACTTATGACATTGATAGTAACCTTGTCGGAATTATAAAAAGCCATCAGAGTCAAGTCATCCATGTCAATGTACTTTATAACACTTTATAAACAATCGTCTGACGTGAGTGGGCGAGTTAGAGTAACCAAATATTAAATGACTCAATTATGTTAACACTTTAAGTTTTTAAATGAGATGATTATTCAATAGTACTATGGATAGGATAAATATTGTTTTTCCTAATTTCATTATTATCTATATCTAACTTATGACATTGATAGTAACCTTGTCGGAATTATAAAAAGCCATCAGAGTCAAGTCATCCATGTCAATGTACTGTGCCAGGTTGTCATTTCTTCTTGAACTATATAATACCATAAACAATGTGAAGAAGGCGACGTTGGTGATCGAAAGGCATCTCTCTAATTAATAATTATCTCTTATAGCTGGTATGTACAGACAATCCTCCTAATTATTAAGCACTTAATTATAATCAACAACTCTTTTGGGCTGATTAAAAAAATTAATCCAAGAAAATAGTTAACTAGTATAGATTTATATAATTACACATCCCCAAGGACCCCAACTACTTTCCTTTTGGAATTTGGCACCTACCAGTCTTCTTAGTTAATTTACTCTTGGATAGAATCAAGAATGGGAAATTTTCAAATTTTGATTGCATAAAATACTCATTTCAATAGTACTAAGGAGAAAACATAAGCTTAAAATAATGAATTTTGTTGTTTTGATTATATACATCAGTAATTTAAGTAAAAAAAATAAAATTATATACATCAATAATTACTCTTCGACTAGAGATTCGAGATGCGTGCGGGCTATGTCATTTAAAAATATTAGGGTGTCATTGGATATGCTTTCATTTTGAAATTTTTTATTTTGCTAGAGAATAATGATAAGAAAAACTTTGGAAGAAAAAAGATGAATTTTGAGAGTGTGTTTGAATATGTTTGGTCTAAAAAAAAAATTCTCCAACGGAACCCCAAATGAAATTTCTTCCATATCCAATCACAACCTTAGTCATCTCATTTCTCCTTTGTATGAAGATTGCGTCAGGAAGGGTATCCGGCGGCGTAAAACTTTGTCACTTTGCTTTCTGTGAGAATTTGTAGTGTTAAACTAATTTTAGACAATTAATTGATACTATAAATTTCAAACCACCGACCCCACATATTGGGATAAGGTGCAGTTAATGATGATGAAGAAGATATCCTAGATTGTCATTTACTTAAATAAATGGAGTCCAAAGTGGCATTTGTGATATTTTATGGTAGCGTTAGGGTTAAATCGTAATTATATCTTTTAATTGATTATATCATTATTTAATTTCATTTATGAATATTCATTATTGGGTCCAGATATTATTAGTTGGCCATGAGGCCCAAGCCATTATTTAGCAGCCTATGAGATTCAATTGATCACTAATTACGGCTCACAAGGCCTACTACATCCCAAACAACCCACTTTATTACATCAAGATATGTCCAATCATCCCAATTATAAAGATCTTTCTTTATTCATTGGCAATTATTCACAATTCATTACTCTCAATTCGCTATACTTATTCTGAATTTTCTTTCTAACTTGTATTAATTTGAGCGTCGAATAGCTTCTTGGGACAATCTCAGAGCCCGTCTAATATTTGTTTTATTATCGCAAACAAGTTCTCATCTCAAAAACTACCATCTCCAAATAAGAAGTTGGACAATTTATGATAAACCTTATGAAATTGAAATGTAGCCCACATGTTTCTTGTGATGACATTTTACACTATTACACGAAAGTCAGCTTTTTGGGAAAAAAAATAATTATAAGCGTGTAAGATCTCACATGCGTGCTTAATTAATTATTCCAGTATATGGTTGCCACCCCCACAACACCACAAAACAATTTTATAATAATAATAATTTTCATTTGACTAATTATTATTCCTATAAATGATCTACCATTTACAAGTTCTTCAATTTCTTGACTGCTCTTTCTCCTTAATCTCTCACAAAAGTACTTATTAAATATGTCTATAGCAAGATCTACTGTGGGATACTACTCCATTGGCCTCCCTTCTCCAAGGTCTAAAACGACGCCGTCATGGAATCCCAGTTCAAACTTAGTATTCCTTAACCAGAAAACAAGAGTGCAATGTAATAGCAAAAGTTATAAAAGGTATGTAATAGTTTTGATAACTGTTTGGAGGGACGGAGCTAGGGGCTGGCGGGCACGACCACTCCCCGACTTCAATTTTTTCATAATTAGTATAATTAAATTTTATAATTGTGTCCCCCTAAAAAAACTATTTATTTATCCATTAGTGTCAAAAAATATAAAGTTCGTCCCCATAATTTTCATTTTCTGGCTCCGTCCCTATGTGCAAAACATATAGTCTTATTTATTTATTTATTTATTTTGATTTTTATCGTTTTAGGAAATCTTTTGTGGTTTATGCTAACGGTGAAGCAGGAGCTCCATTGCCTTCTGGGCCACCATCTTCGAATCCCATGTAAGTTGAACTTTTTTTTTTTGAGGCCATGTAAGTTGAACTTAATTCAACTCATAGCCCTTTTTTTTCTTTTTTTCCTGAACCAAGAATTTGTTAGAAGTCGCTAATGCGCTTTTGTGTGTGTGTATAATTATGCAACAGGAGCTGGATTCTTGGGTTATTTGTATCATTTGTGCTACCATTTTTCAGCAACAAATGGGGGCCATTATGGGTGGTCAAAAGTAAGGCCTTCAAAATTATACATAATTTTTTTTTCAAGACAATTTAGATTGTATATATTCCATCTGTATTTTCGTGTTTTATTTCAATAATATCAATATATGTTATACGATGATGTTGCTATATGTGATAAAATATCAATTGAACCACGAACTTGTAGTTTAAGTGATACCGCTCATCCTTTGTAAGAGTTTTGAAATTTATCTACTTCACTCCAATCACTACTCCCAACTTATTAAAAGAATAAAACACCAATTGAAATGAACTATTCATGTGCATTGATCATTATAATAATTAGGGATAATTAAAAAAAAAAAACTCAAGAGGTTTTAAACAATTACAAAAAAACATAAATTTGATTTTATCTTACATTGAAGAGATAATTACAAAAATTCCCCTAAGGTTTTGGGCTAACTACAAAAAAAAAAAACAATTTTTTTGAAACTTACAAAAAGACCCTTGATGTTTGACTATGTCTTAAACTTAAGGATGTAACTGTAATATTATTTTGATAAGTCTAAAGGGTCTTTTGAAATATTTTTTGCAAAGAAAGGAAAAAGTGTAAAATGGATCAAACTTAAAGGGTTTTTTGGTAATTTCTAAGAATCTCTGGGTTCTTTTATAATTAACCCAAACCTCTAGTTTTTTTTTTTTTTAATTATCACTAAATTTAAAGTGGTAGCTATAATATTTCTATAATTGTCATGAGGATTTTGAATTTTTTTCTTTTTGCTAATGAAGGAGGAAAATGTAAGACGAATCAAAGTGTAGTGTTTTTTGTAATTTTCAATAACCTCTGGTTTTTTTTTGTAATTAGACCAAACTTTAATTATTTTTTTGTTGTAATTATCCCTAATATTTACTGAAGTTGCATTAAAAACGTGTATTGGGTGACACGCGATTTGCAGATAGAATTGAAAACGCAGTGCAAACAGTAGAAGACATAGCCGAGGCGGTGGAGAAAGTGGCGGCGGAGGTTGACAAAATTGCGGAAGACATGGCCGATGATCTTCCACAAGGAAAACTTAAAAACCTAGTGGAGTTGGTTGAAAATGTGGCTGAAAAAACAGCTAAGACTGCTGATTCTCTAGATAATGTCATCGACAAGGTAATTAAATATAATATAATATGTCCTACCTACCTAATTATTTTTAATTAAAAAAAGCAAGTTAAATAATAATAATATTAATCACCTCTGTATTTTGTAATATAATTCTACAAGTTGATCATGTGCTTCATCTACAAATAATGGATTTTAAAATTAACAATGTACACCTCTTCTCATGGGCGTAGCCAGAAATTCCGGCCAGTGTGGTCAGAAATTTTTTTCGTTTTGGCAGGACGAATATTGGACTGAAATTTTGAAAAAATAGAAAAAAAGGCAAAATATAAATGCCGTACCTTGCAACAATTATTTGCGGGTTTTCATAATCTCCAATTATGATTTCTCTAGAATAAATTTTTTGGAGAATTGGCTTATCCAGAAGTTTATTCTAAATTAATTACTAACCAACTATTATTATTTAGATCCAAAAATTCACTCGAAAAATGTTCCAAAAAAAACTGTTCATTATCAAGTTTCTAACATATCTCTCTCTACATAAGACAATTATTAATCGACACATATATCTTAATTAAGTCAGATAATTCTTAATATTTTGGGTCAAGATGGTAAGGTTTATTGGCTTTTTAAATTTTAACTCAATTTTTTTTATATGAACTAGACCTTCGGCTGAATTTCAGTGCGGTCCAGCTCAAATTTAACAATGTCACCTCGAGATCCAGTGCGGTCCGCCGACCGCACTGGGCCTAAGCTAGCTTCGCCAATGCCTCTTCTGGCCCATGCATGTTATTTTCTCGAGATTTAAGTTATTTAATTTTAGGGATAATTACATATAAAAAACCGAGGTTCGGGTTAATTACAAAAAAAAAAAAAAACCAGAGATTTTTGAAAATTGTAAAAAAAAAAAACTCTTGAGTTTGATTCCGCTTACATTTTTCTCATTCATAAGCAAAAAAATTCAAAATATATCCCCCCTTATATTTGTACAAATACTACAGTTACCCCTTTAAATTTGAGACAGAATCAGACTGATGGGACTTTTTGTAATTTTGAAACATCTCTACAAATCTCGGGGTTGTTTTTGTAATTGCCCCTTTAATTTTATGAAGAAGTAGGTAATTAAGGGTGCAATTGTATATGTTTTCTTTTGGAAATTTTATTTCTAGTAGAGAATAATGGTGATTTGTTTTTTCGAAAGAAAATTAAAGAATGAATTTTTATAGTGTGATTAGATATGCGATTAAAATATAATGATAAAAAAGTTGGTTTGATATGAAAATAGATAAAAATATATTCGTGGGTGAATAGTTGAATTTGTGGGAAAAATGAGTAATAATAATTTAGGATTTGATGGATTGTTTTGAAAAATGAGTAGAACTGTAGAAATGATTAGTGGGAGGAAAAAAGTGGAAGTGAATGAATAATGTATTTTCTAAAAAAATTCATAAGCATTCACATTTTGGATTTTAAAAAAAGAATAATTACAAAAATACTCCTGAGGTTTAGGTTAGATACAAAAAAATCCTGATATTTTTAGAAATTACAAAAATCTCCTTTATGTTTGATCTCTTACATTTTCTCCCTTTATATGCAAAAATTATTTCAAAAGCTCCCATTGTGTTTATCAGAATATTACATTTATCCCCTTAAATTTATGATACAATCAAACCTTAAGGGCTTTTTTGTAATTTTCAAAAACTTCTTATTTTTTTCGTAATCAGCCCGAACCTTAGGGGCAAATTTGTAATTATCCCCTTAAAAATGTTCTTTAGCAGACCGAAAGGGAATTTTTTTCATAAGCAATCGATGCATGCCTAATTAAGTCTTGCACTCGAGCAAGGGGAAAATGAAATTAATCATATTTCTTAATGGCATATTTCTTTTTCATTTTATTAAAAAGGTCCCTTTATTTCAACAGTTGATCTTACAATTAAATAATGAATTATGTAGGTTCAAGAAGCCCAAGATGAAGTCGAGGACATTGTTGAATCTCTAGCTAAACAAGCCAAAAATCCTCCTAAAGAAGCACAAGATCAGTGATTATAAGTCACTCAAATATTTCTATATGTGCGAAAAAGTTTGTCCATTTTAATTGTGCTAGATATAGTACTAATTATATAATTAGTATTAACAGTTCTATGTGTAGTACTTATTATATAAACGCAACCATATTGTTGTTTCAAAATTTTGAGTCACTTTAAATGGGTTCGTATGTTTTATATAATTGAGTTTACTAATTTGGGTGGGTGTGACAAAAATTACTTTCTTGATCCACACCATATTTTTGGTACAAGAAAATATTTACTTGTCTATATATGAAATGTTTTGTATTGCATTACCTATAAACAATTAATTATAGCTTTCTGACACAACAAGTTAAGATTTTAAAATAGCTTTCTTGTCTATATAATTAATTGTTTATAGGTAATGCAATACAAAACAATTACTTTTTATTTTCGCTTTTGACAAAGTCCTTTTTTTCAACAAAAAATTGAGATTTGGTCATCTTACCTGCTAAGGTTACTTTGACCTGTTGAGCTAATTTGACATTTTTATTTTCAAAATTTTTAATTTTCATTTAGAAAACAATATTTAAATTTTACATGGCATCCTAGTTGGCTTAAATAATGGAAAAATTAATTCAATAATAAATTGTTTTTGAAAAATCTGAAAAAAATTATCTAAAAATTCTGAAAATTGTTTTACTAAAATTTAAAAACAAAGTCTTAAAAAATTCAAAAAAATATTTTAAAATCTAAAAAATAAAATATATAAAATCTGATAGCTTTTGTAAAAATCTAAAGATAGAAAAAAAACAAAATTATTTTAAAATTACAAAAAAATAAATATGAAAATTTTTAAAAAAACTATAAACTATTTTAAAAAATCTGAAATTTATTTGAAATATTATAAACTATTTTAAAACGTCGAAAATTGTTCAAAAAAACAAAAAATTGTCTGAAAATCTGAAAATGGATTAAAAACAAAGCCTTTTTGAATTTTTTATGAAAAACAATATCTGATTTTTTTATAAAATAAAAAATAGAGTAAAAACTTAGAATTGTTTTTAAAAAACTATAATTATTTTTCAAAAATTTAAAAATTATGGCAAATATGTAAAAACAAATCTGAAAATCAAAGGGAAAAAATCTGGAATTATTTAAAAAAATTAGATTATTTTTATATATTTGGAGTAATTGTCAGATTTGTTTTAAAAAATAATTCATATTTTTTTGTAAAAATTTTAAAAGTCTTAGTTCTAATCCATTTTCAGATTTTTAAACTAATTTTCTTGTTTTTAGACAATTTCCATCTTTTTTTTATTTTATATTTTAATATTTCAAATAATTGTTAGATTTTTAACAATTTTTTTAGTTTTTTTAAACACATTTTCAGATTTTTAAACATCTTTTAGTTTAAAAACAACTTATTTCAAAGTAAAATATTTTTCAATATTTCAAATAAATTTCAGATTTTTTCAAACAATTTTTATTTTTTTTTATCAAATTTCGTATTATTTTTTTGTAATTTTAAAATAATTTTGATATTGTTTTTACTATTTTTAGTTTTTTTAAATAGATTATCAAATTTTAGAAATTTAATTTTTAGATTTTAAAATGTTTTTTCGATTTTTTAGGATCCCATGTAACATTTAAATATTGTTTTCTAAATAAAAATTAAAAATTTTGAAAATAAAAATCCACATCAGCTCAACATGTCAAAGTAATCTGCTATAGCAGGTAAGAGGACCAAATCTCAATTTTTTGTTGAGAAAAATGATTATTTGTCAAAAGCTATAAGAAAAAGGATGAAATCTTAAAGTAGTATTAGATAAAGGACCAAATTTTTTTTTTGCCATTTTGTTAATTAACTTGTGGAATTATGCAATTAATTTGATGGATTTTATAAACAATATATGACACATCAAGTACCATTTTGGTCTTTTCAACCATTTCAGTACTGCATTGAGAGTTGGAGCATTGCTGGGGCCTTATGGGACCTTTTTACCATTAAATCTAATCATATTGTTTTCTTCCTACCTAAAAATACTTAATGACCAACATCGGAGGAAATTGCACTTTTGGTCCCATAAAAAAAGGGGTCAAGTATTTTTACTCACACAATTTGTATTTTTGGTCCCAAACAATTTTTTTAAGCACATTTAGTCTCATATGATTCAAAAGTTGCAATTTTAGTCCCAAAAATAAAGGAAAACTTAACTGGCCGTTAACTCTATTCTTACGGGACCAAAAGTGTATTTATCCAGAAATTAATAAAAAAATAGAAAATTTATTTGAAAAATCTGAAAATTGTCTAACAAATTTGGGAAATGTTTCAATAAAATTTAAAATTATTTGCAATTTATTTAAAAAGCTATAAAAAATCCAAAAAATGTTTTAAAATCTAAAAATTAAAATTTGAAAATATGATAATTTGTTTAAAAACCCAAAAATAGTAAGAAAATGGAAATTATTTTAAAATCTAAAAATTATAAAAATAAAATATAGAAATTGTTCAAAATAATTACAAATCATTTTTTTAAAATGACATTTACTTTAATTTTTTTAATATATTTTAAATTCCAAAATAAAAAAATCAAAACACTTTTTAAAACTTTGAAAAATGTTTTAAAAAAATCTGGAAGATTTTTTTAAAAAAGAATAATCAGATTTTAATATCCCGATTTTGGAATAATGATAAGACTTTTTAAAAAAATTGGATTTTTTTAAAACAAATTTCAGTATTTTCGTGAATTTTTATAATTTTTAAATAATTTTAGTTTTGTAAAAAAATCAATGTTTTAACCCTTTTTGGAATTTTAAAAAAAATCAGATGTTTTGGTTAATAATTTCAAAATCTTCCAGTTTTCAGTTTTTAATCCTTTTTTTTTTAGATTTTTAGGAAATTTTCCAGATGTTTAATTTTGTATTGAAAATAATATTGAGTTTTTTTAATTTAGAATTTTAAAATATTTTAAATAAATTTCAGATATTTAAACAAGTGTAAACTATTTTTTTAACAATTTTCACATTTCTTGTTTTTGCAATTTTTGGGATTTGAAAATAACTTCAATTTTTTAAACAAATCATCACATTTTTATATTTTAATTTTTAGATTTTAATTTTTTTGGAGCTTTTTTATATCTTTTTTAATAAATTAAAAATAATTTAAATTCATTGAAATAATTTTTAAAATTGTTTGATAATTTTTTAGAGTTTTTTTTCTTTTTTTAATTAATTTTCTGATAAAATGCACTTTTGGTCCAATAAGAATAGAGTTAACGGCTGTTAAGTTTTCCGTTAGTGTTGGGACTAAAATTGCAACTTTTGAATCATATGAGACTAAATGTGCTTAAAAATTATTTTTGGGACTAAAAGTGCTTGACCCCTTTTCTGATGGGACCAAAAGTGCAATTCCCTCACCAACATCGTTATCCATTATCCTTGACCAAAGTGATGTAATTTTTTGCCTCTTCCAAGAGTTCGAGCTATGAGGCACAATGGTGGAACAATGAATATTTAGGGTTTCAAGCGGCAGCGTGTGAGGCTGGAACTCGGTGGGAACTGCGCCTGGATAAAGGGGAGTCCAACATAGAGCAATCACTTGGGGAACGACTTTTTGTGCGCGGTAGTTGTGGAATGATGGAACTCGGTGGGAACTCGCATTTTGGATAGATTTATAGAGAGTCACGTGGAGTCCAACGGAAAGAATCACTTGTGAGACGACTCCTTATGCGCAATACAAAGTTGATGATATTAGAAACCTGAGAGTCATTTGTTTATTCTCGCGGTTTAAATTGTTTAGAAGCTGAGGCTATTTTTCAAAAACTAGTAATATCATAATACGAAATTTTGGTTATAAACAAAAAAAACAAAAAGGACCAAATTGTCGATCTTGTCCGTTGTCACATTATTAATTAATCAAATCAGAACTGCACATGTATTTTGTGTTGGCATTTCAATTAAAAATTAGTAGAATGTCTCCAGGCTCCACCGGCCCAGCACGCACATGAATATCAAGTTCAAATCCCTGCAGCGTGCGATTGAAAACATGACAACTTTTAATCCATTTAATCCATGTGTTTTTCATGTTTTCATTTGTTTCTCCATTCTTTTTTAAAAGCTAGCTAATGGTCATCATTTGATCAATCATGATTGAAGTATTTAGTATTATACGATACCCCACAAAAAAATGTGTATACGTAGAAGTAGGGGTGGCCACGGTCCTGGAACCGACGGTTTCGATCCGATTCGGAATCCAGTTCCTCCATAATTCCGGTTCCGATTTTAGCCGGAACCGTTTTGCTTATCTTTAGATAATTTTTTCATTTCTTAAAATAGTTTATCAATTTCAGTTACAATAAAAAAAATAAAGAAAAAACTTGGACTTAATATTCAATAAAATTTTATACTTAATATTAATAATAATATTAATATATATATATATATATAATACTATTAGAGTATAGAAGAATCAAAGTTCACGTAGTTCGCTTATAAACTTTTGTCTAAAATATGTCTCATGTAGTTACGAAAATAAATCATAATAAATATTTAACATTTCTTCTAGCACGTATTTACCAAAACAAAATTGTTGGTTCTAACCTTAAAAAACGGTTCCATCACGGTTCCA
Source organism: Rehmannia glutinosa (assembly GCA_016081115.2). Classification (NCBI taxonomy): domain Eukaryota; kingdom Viridiplantae; phylum Streptophyta; class Magnoliopsida; order Lamiales; family Orobanchaceae; genus Rehmannia; species Rehmannia glutinosa. The sequence goes on from JABTTQ020001269.1 coordinate 619,501, forward strand.
CCGCCGGTTCCACGGTTTTTGAGACCTAGGAACCGGAACCAGAACCGGTCTACAAGGTTCCGGTTCTGATTTTGGAACCGTTGACCAAAGTTACGGTTTAGAAACTGTTGACTACGATTTCGGTTCCGATTTAGAACCCGATTTCAGTTCTATTTGGCCACCCCTACGTAGAAGGCCTCGTGGCTCGTTGGTAAGAAATGTAGCTCTAATAATTCTCTTAATATAAAGACAACCCTCTTATTAATTAAGGTACTTATTAACAAGTTTTAAGCTGATTACGAGAAAAAAATCAACCAAAATATAGTTAAATATAGGGATAATTACAAAAATACCCCTGAGGTATGTCTAATTACAAAAAAAAAACCTAAAAATATTTCAAAATTACAAAAAAAATCTTCATGTTTGATTTTGTCTTAAATTTAAAGGTATAACTATGTGTGTGTGTGTGTGTGTCATGAGGGTTTTTTGCTTATGAAAGAGAAACTATAGGACGATAGTCGATATCCAACCTCAAGGGTTTTGTTTGCAGTTTTATAAATTATTTGTTTTTTTTTTATAATTAGTCGGAACTTGAGGGTTTTTTTCTGTAATTATCCCTTAAATATATAGTAGATGGAGTTGTGTACTCAGTATTCACAAATCTCCAACAACCTCCCTTTGGAGTCACACCACCTACCATCAGTTCTCTTACTCGGTTGATCATGCAGAACGTACGGCATGTATTCGATCCTTCATTAATTATCATTTACTTGACTATTAACAAATGCAATTAACTTTATTTTTTTTTGTCTTCTACCGAGAAGTGTGTTTTCTCTCTATTGGGGAGTGTGCCCGTTCCCGCCTGGGAATTTCTTTTCTCCTTTTCAAAATTCCTGTTCCATTGCTAGGTTTCCTTGCCTGCGGCTGTTTGTTTCTTCTTCTCAGTCTTGGGGACCTGGTGTTCGTGGTGTCGTTATCTTGTTTTCTTTGTTCTTCGAGTCTCCTTTTCTTGCTTTTCTTTTTTTTTTCCTTTTTAACTGTGTTTTGGTGTGTTTTACAGATTCTTCTTGAGATTTGGATTGGAAATCGTTCGTGAACATTGGCGGCTCAAAGATATTGAATTTGGGTTCTGTGGGTCATGGCCAGTGAAGTTCTTGAGGGGTTAAAGAAGTTCTCTCTCTCTGAAGCAGAAACAAAGGGCATTTGTATTGAGGAGGGAGATATTTCTAAGGGAGTGGAAGATAGTAAAAGAAGCTTATTTGGAAAAATTCATGGCTGTAAAAAAGTGAATTTTTCAGGGCTTAAAAATACTCTACAAGCTATATGGAATACCAAGGAACCGTTTCAAAACAGAGAGCTGGGGTATAACCTATACCAGTTTGTATTTAAAGGATTGGAGGATAAAGAGAAGATTCTGAATAGTAGGGTTTGGACTTTTGATAACCAGTACATAATACTTCGTCAGTGGGAGGAAAATGTGGAAATGAGTAAGATTGAGTTCAACAAGGTGGCTTTATGGGTGCAAATGTGGAACATCCCTAATCATTGGATTTTGATTGAAACAGGGCTTAAGGTGGGGGGGCTTTTCTCAGAGGTTCAAGATATCTTCATTCCGTAAAACAAAGGGAGTGTGAGAGGCGGTGTATTAAAGCTTTAGTCTTTGGTGGACTTAGTCAAACCCCTGCTAAGAGGTACACACATTAATTTGGGTGGTTGCAAAAGTTGGGTGGATTTCAAGTATGAAAACCTTGTGGGATTTTGCTTTTACTGTGGGCATTTAGGTCACCTTGAAAGAGGCTGTCTTAAAAGAAAAGCTGATCTAATAATAAATGCTCTTAAAGAGGGGGAGTTTGGTGAATGGTTAAAGGCTGAGGAGGGGTCATTCTTACATAAAAAAAAAAAAAGATGAAGTGTTCAAAGAAATCAATGAGGACCCTGCTCTTCCTAGTAAGGGAGGAAAAGTTTTATTTATTAAGGGCAAGCCTGAAACAGATTTGAGGGATGAGGCTTTGAATGATGATAAATTGCTTCCAGTTTTGTGTCCTAAAGTTGCTGATAATGGTTTTGATAGGAGAATGATGCTGCTATTTTTATCAGTCCGATGGAGATGGATTCCTCTCTTATGGAGCAGCAAGGCAGTGTGCAACATCCTAATGAAGGTTTGTCTTCAGGCTCTAAGTTGGATTCTATACTCAGGAACCCTCTTCAGGATATTACTCCTAGGAAAGACTTTCAGAGGAGTAACAATTATGGTGATGAGCTTAAGGCTGAAAAGAAGAAAAGGGTGGTCAGAATTCAAACCAGGAGGATAAATATTGTGCAGAAGGATAATGATAAGAACTGTATAGGGATGAAAAGAAACTGGAAATTAGTTGATGATGAGCAGGTTATTGGAGAAGAATTGTTAGAGGAGGGAGTGGGTAAAAAAAAATCAGTGAGAATGTCAAGGAAGATGTCCAAATGGTGGGGGTAGCCAGCCTAGATTGGCCCCAAATTCATCAATGAGGGCCACGGTGTGGAATTGTAGAGGTTTGGGAGGGCCCTCTACAGTTTCCCAAATCAAGGAAAGTATAAAAGTCCACCACCCGGATTTTATGTTTGTTTGTGAAACCAAAAAAAAAAGACCTTTTGTGGTTACGGTGTGTAAGAATTTAAAAGTTCTTTGATAGATGGATTAGTTACGATCGGAAGGTATGAGTGGGGGCTTGTTGTTAGTTTGGTCCCCAAAAATGATTATTAAAAGAATTGTGATTAGTTATTTTTGTTTTGAAGTGGAGTATGGGCTGGAAGGATCTCTTGATGTGGAATGAGCTATTTTTATCTATGGTAGCACCTGCCCATTGAAGAGAAATGCTCAATGGGACTATCTTAAAGGGGAAAAGTGGAAATGGGGTGATAAGTGGTGGATTGGTGGGGATTTTAATGACATTGTTAGCAATAAGGAGAAGAGAGGTGGTAGAATTAGATTAGAATCCAGCTTTGTGGGATTTAAAGAGTTTATTTATGATATGCAGATGGGAGAAATTCCGTTTTCTGGCCATGAATATACTTGGTCCAACCTTAGAGTGGATGATGGTTTTGTGGAAGAGAGATTGGATAGGATATTTGGCTCTGCCGAATGGTTGCTTAAATTCCCTCAGGCCTATGTTAAGCATGTTGTGCGTCACTCCTCGGATCACCAGCTTTTGTTCCTTGAAAGAGAGCCGAATACTGTGAAGTTCAAGAAAACATTCCAATTTGATTCTAGATGGTGTGTGATGGATGGTTGCAAGGAGGTGATTCAAGAAGCTTGGAATGTTCAGAGTTATGGTACACATATGTTTCAATTGCAAAATAAAATTACTAATAGCAGACTTAAGCTTTTGGCTTGGAATAGAACAGTGTGTACCAATTCTGCTAAAACCATTGAGGATACATCTAGAAAAATTGAGGTGATGAATAGAGAAGGGGCTTCGAGAGACTGGAAGATGTGGAACACTTTGAAAGGAATTCTCAATAAAGCTTATGCCCAGGAAGATGCTTATTGGAAACAAAAATCAAGGAATCTTTGGTTGAAGGAAGGGGATAGGAATACAAAATATTTCCATGCTTGCACCTCTCAGAGACAGAAAATGAATAGCATTGAAAAACTGGTGAAGTCTGATGGGTCTGAATGTGTTACCAAAAGAGAAGTGATTGAGGAGATTGAAGCATTTTATCAGAATCTATTCTCATCTTCTTATTTAAGGGCTGACACTACATTGCTTGCTGGAATTCCAAATTCAATATCTTTGAGCAAGAATCAATGGATCACTAGAAAGATTGATGATCTAGAGATCAAAGAGGCTCTGTTTGACCTACACCCTTCTAAGGCCCCGGGGCCGGATGGTATGTCACCTTGTTTTTTCCAAAATTTCTAGGATGTTGTTAAGAATGATATTTGTAAAGCTGTTAAAAGTTTCTTTATTTCTTCCAAAATGCTAAAAAAAATGAATCATACTCTTGTTTGTCTTATTCCTAAGGTCAAGAATCCCACCTCCATTTCCCATTTTAGGCCTATTAGTTTGTGCAATACAATTTACAAAATCATTTCCAAAATTCTTGCTAATAGATTGAAGTCTTGTTTGCAATCTTGCATTTGTGAATCCCAAACTGCTTTTGTTCCTGGTCGACAGATTCTTGATAATGTTATAATGGCTCATGAGTGTATTCATCACCTTCATAGTAACAGAAAGGGCAAAAGGTACTTTATGGCCATTAAATTGGATATGGCTAAAGCCTATGATAGGGTTGAATGGAAGTTTCTGTGTTTGGTGATGGCGAAAATGGGATTTGGTAAAAAATTTGTGAAGTGGATTTTGTCTTGTATTGATTCTGCATCTTTTTCCTTTCTGATTAAAGGGGAAGCAAATGGTTGTGTGGTGCCTTCTAGAGGGATTAGACAAGGAGATCCCTTATCTTTTTATTATTATTTCGGAAACATTTTCTAATTTGATATCTCAAGCTAAAAAGTCATGCGCCGCTTTCAGGGATTAAAATCTCTAGAGTTGCTCCTGTGGTCACTCACCTTTTCTTTGCGGATGATGCATTATTATTCGATGAAGCTAGTAAAGATCAGGCTAGAAATTTCAAATAGGTGTTGGATCAATTTTGTAATGCTTCTGGCCAAAAAGTTAATTTTGATAAATCTGCAGCTTTTTTCAGCTCTGATACTCCTGTGGATGTGAGAAAGGATGTTTGCTTTGAGCGGGGGGGGTATTCAGAACATTTTAAGATCAAACATTTGGGGTTTTCTCTTACAATTGGAAGATCTAAGAAGGATATTTTCAGATTTGTGTTGGATGAAGCTAACAGGAGGGTCAGCAATTGGAAAGCTAATTTTTTGAGTTTGGCAGGGAAGGAGGTACTTGTTAAATCAATTCTCAACTCCCTACCAAATTATGTTATGTCTTGTTTATAAGTTGCCTGTTGGGTTTTGTGATGATTATTATCGAATTTTGGCTAAATTTTGGTGGGGTGCTACTGAAGAAGGGAATGATAAATTGCATTGGATGAGATGGGATAAGCTTACTTTGACTAGGGAGGATGGGGGATTGGCTTTTCAGGATATAGGGTTGTTTAATGATTCTTTGCTTGCTAAGCAGCTTTGGAGAATCACTACACAACCTTACTTGTTGATGAGCAAACTTCTAAAAGCCAAGTATTTGAATAAAGTAGGGTTGTTCAATGTGGTTGCTAAAAGCTGCGATTCTTTTTTGTGGAATAGTTTACTTAAGGCTAAATATGTGCTTGTCCAGGGGGTGAGATTTTGTATAGCTGATGGTAAGTCCACAAGGATCTGGGACCATCCTTGGTTGTGGAATTTTCACTCTCCTTCCCCAATTGGTATTGAAGATGCTCAGAATCAATTAACCTGGGTCAATCAACTTATGAAGGAAAATACTAATGAGTGGAATACTGAGATTGTTAATAAATTTTTTGGGCCACAAGAAGCTGAAGCCATTATGAGTACCAAAATTTTCAAACAAGTGAATAAAGACCATATGGTTTGGAGCTTCACTAAAGACTTGAAATTTTCTGTGAGGGAGAAAAAAAGTGAAGATCATTGTGAAGCTGAAGGCAGCCTTGATAGGATGAGGAAGAGAAAGCAGTGGAGGACCCTTTGGAGCCTTAAAATCAAGAGCAAATTAAAACACTTTTTATGGAAGTGTATTCATAATATTTTACCAAGTGCTGTGCAACTTAATAAAAGGGGCCTGGATATTGAGGTTTTGTGCGAGGGATGTGGGGAGGAGTCTGAAGCTATTGAGCACTTTTTTTTCCACTGTGATCGAGCAAAAAGGATTTGAAAACTAGCACCTCTTGATTGGAGTGGTATTTATCATGATAAGATGAAAGTTGGTGAGTGGTGGAATGCTGTTTGTCAGATCAAAGGAAACTTTGAGGGTAGAAACCGAATACAACTATCCACATATATCCTTTGGTGGTTATGGAAGACCCGGAATGCTTGGAAGTTTCAAAAGAAATGGTTTTCGGATTTGGAAGTCATTTCATTTGCTCTTCAAGAATGGAATGAATTTGATAAGTTACATTAATCGGCTTAGGAGTTGTTGCTTTAGGGTTAATCCCGATTAAGCCTATGTTCTCTCCTATTTGCTATGTTTTGGCTTGAACTGCATTGTTTTTAGGGAAGAATTTCTGGGAATTATTTCTTGATTTTTCGATTCTTTGTGATTGTTGTACAGGTTCTTTTCTAGTTTGTTGGTTGTTTTTTGCCTCTCCATGTTTTGGGGCGTTTTCCCTCATTAACCTTTGGGTTGTGAGTTGGCTTTGGACAAGTGTGTCCCGATTTGTAAGGATTTTTTCTGAGTTTTCTGGTTTTTATAAACCTTTCGATTATGACAAAAAAAAAAACAAATGCAATTAACTTTCAAATGAATGTCCAAAATTGCATTTTTGGTACTCATGCTATATTTACGAAAGTGTGATAGGCCAAATTAGCCACTTACGTTTTGTAAAAATGAAAAATAGTCATGTTTTATTTTTCAAAAACATGTTTTTTAGTCATTTTAACTAAAAATTAACAGTCATGTCCTCGTATTCTTTGGTGAAGCAATTGGTTATTTTTGAAAAAAAATGATGCGGTATATTTCTCGGTATACCGAGACAAGATTTTTGGTACCTAGAAATGGACCGCTCCCCATAAATAATAAAAATAACAAAGTGGACAATTGAATTTAAAACTAACTAAAAAATATTTTTGCTATGGAGAAGTGGCCAAAAATCAGACGCACTCGTTCAAAAATTGAATATCAGCCCATATGTTTCTTGTGCTGACAATATTGGTGTTTCATGCGTCACACTGTCTTTCCCATTCAAGCAATGTGTCTATAAAGTGAGCAGGACACTAAACATCTTCCACATAAAAACTCAAATATAAAAAAAGCTTTCTTCAAAGATTAATATACACAAATTCATCTCATTTTCCCTAAGTAGTGCAGAAATTGGTTATGGCTATGTCTATAGTTGGGTGTAATATTTCTGCTTATTGTATGGCTCAAACCTTAAATTGGAGCCCCATAAATAATCCTGTGATCTTAAGTAAATATAAGGGAAAATTAGAAAATTAGTCTGCTAACTTTAGCCATTTAAACTTTTAGTCCTCTAGGTAGTCAAATTTAGTTTTAGACCATTAACTTTTAATTTTTTTGACATTTAGTCCGATTTTTGCCGGAAATATTAAATCTCGCCGGAAATTGCTGAGGTGGACTAGATTGTGCTGACATGGACAAAAAAATTGGGGATTTTTCAATTTTTGGATGCTATTGAAGATATGGCTGAAAGAATTGCTGAAACTGCTGATTCTATCGGAGATTTCATCGATAAGGTTCGTGTCGGGAAAACGTGTAAATTACAAATCGGATCTTTTATTTGGTTGAAATCACGAACCTAGTGCCTAGGCTGCTAGGGGGACTAATCGAGTTTAGACATGATTTTTAGAACAGTGGATATAATTAATCCCCATACCATTATATCCGAATAACTGATTTTCCAATACTTATACACTACAAGAAAAAATCATTTTACCTATAGAAAATTTTTTAGGTAAGTAAGCATTAAGATAATTGTAAAATTTAGGTAAAATCATTGTAGATATATATTTAACGACAAAATCTGAAATTATTAGTAAATATCAATAATATTTCTGTCAATAAATTTAATAATTATTAATGATTTGTAGATAATTGGTAGGTATAGTTTTGGGGAAAAAATATGTTTTATTCTGTGGGTATTATGTAGATAACTATAAAATTAAGTGACTACCTTTCAGGTACGAGAGGCGATACTTGGTCTCAACGATTAGAGGTGAGGTCAAGGGTTCAAACATATCCCTCACCTCCCTCCCCTTTGTAAATGTTTGGATTTATTAAAAAAAAATATAAATGTTAGTGATAAAATCATTTCTATCGGTGAATTGTATCATTAACTGGAAATTGTTTGTACTGATAGTATTTAACGGATAGGGATCAACCCACATGGGTGACCCACCGATCCAATCGAGGACCCATTAACCCGCGTCAAAATTAATTATTCTCTACAGTTCGCCCTTTTTTTTAATTTATCTTCTGAAATAGTTTTTTTCATTTAATTTTCCATATTGTCATTTTTTTTTCAATGAAATTTTCGCAATTTAAATGCAGGTTCAGGAAGCAGATGACCAAGTTGAGTCCTTTCTTGATTCTCTTGATGGTGAAGCAGAAGACTCCCAAAAATGCAAATGCTCAGAAATCTAACTATGGAATATAATCTCCCTTTTTTTTTTCCCTAGCTATTTAGGATAAAGTCTTGATTTTATAAACGCATGTTGTTCGTTGTAAAGCTCTTTTTCTGAAATATACTTGGGCAATAGATTTGTTCCTTACCATATTCTCAATAAATCTTGTCTGGAAATTTTTTACTGAGGTTCTTTCTGAGTTTTCCAAATATCCAAAATAATAGTGTTAGAGTTGACTTTTTAAGTCAAAACTCTAATTATTAGTTTTTTTTTTGTTTTTTTTTTTGGCTAATTTCTGGATAATTAGCACAAAATTGTTTTTAGAAGTTTTTTCTCGCTGGATTCATTCTTAAAATTTGTAATGTGCAGTTGTTGTACGTGAAGCGTCGTGCCGGATGAGATCTTCAACTCCAGAAATATGTTTCATCTCATATTCTACCATGCACAGATGATTGCCACGTGTATAGAAGTTACCATATTAATTTTGAAGCAAAAATCAAGCCTAAATTGTGAATTTTTAATATGGTAACTTATATCGGATGGGATCTTCTATTCCAAAACCGTGTTTCATCTCCTATTCCAACCGTGTGGATGATTGACACGTGTATTAAACTTACCATATTAGAACCCTACAATTTCTGCTTGATTTATGCTTGAAAATTAACATGGTAAGTGTAATACACGTGCCAATCATCCACACGGTTGGAATAGGAGATGAAACACGGTTTGGAATAGAAGATCCCATCCGTATATCTACACGTGGCAATCATCTGTGCATGGTGGAATATGAGATGAAATACTAGGGGTGTCAATTTGGGTTGGGTCCGGGTTCGTGGATCCGGGTTCGCAGGTTTGCGTGTCAGAAACAGCGGACCCGGACCCGACCTGTTTAATTATTCGTGTCGGAATCTTGAACCCGGACCCGACCGCTTATTTCCACGAGTAACCGGACCCGACCCTTAACCCGTCTAATAAAATTATTTTAATATATATTTAATATTTTTAACTGAATAAATTTATTTTTTTCAGAATCATACACTATTCGATCAATAAAAACTGTTACAATTCACAACATACAAAAAGAAATGACATAATTGCTTAAATAACATAACATACTAATCATATTTTGAGGACAATATTCAAAAAGATATGTATAATAATAACAAATACATAATTAATGAGGTTTTATCATTTGAGTTTTAAAGATATTTCTTGTTTGTTGTTTTTTTCTTACAATTAATTATTTACTTAATTTTTTTTAAATTCACAAACGGGTTAGGCGGGTTAAACGGGTTATAGTAGGTCGACCGGACCCGGCACATTGTTTAATTGGCGGGTTAGTGGTCCGGCCAATTTCGACCGGACCCACGAAGCCTGGACCCATACCCATTAATTTCGTGTTAGGTTCGTGTCGGGTTTGCGTGTCGGGTCCTAAATTGACACCCCTATGAAATACCATTTTGGAATAGAAGATCTCACCCATCGTCAGGGCCGGCCCTGAGGGTAGTCCCCGAGGGCGATCGCCTAGGGCCCCTAGTTTTGAGGGGCCCCGATGTTACATAAGTCTCTATATAGGTATACATATTTTATTAAAAAAATATTTGTAAGGGCCCCAAAAAAATTAAAAAATACCAAACGTCAAAAATTTAAAAAACACCAAATAACCATTTTCTCTAAAATAATGCTCATCACTTGACATTAAATCCATTGTCAACAACAAGATGAGAAAGTCATGTTAATAGTATCACAACTATAATAACTCAATCTAATGAGATAAGAGAAGGTTTATTTGAATTATCAAGAGTTAGTGAAGATGTCAAAACTAGGAGTGAGGCTGAATATTTTGCAACACGTGAAATTGTGAAAGCGTTGGATTATTTTCCAAATACTTCCATTGTTTATAGAGTTTTGTTAACTATACCAGTTATTGTAGCATCAGCATAGAGAAGTTTTTCAAAACTAAAATTGATAAAATCACACTTGAGTGCAACTAGGTCTCAAGAAAGATTGAATGGGTTAGCAATTTTATGTATTGAAAATAAATGTTGGAAAATCTTGGTTTTGATGAGATCTCATTGATGATTTTGCTTCTCAAAAATGCTAGAAGATCCAATTTTTTTCAATATTTTTTTTTTCTTTGTAGGTGTTGCACTCTTTAAATATTCTAGATGATAAAAAATACGTTTACTGTTGGAGCGCGAAGTTTTTTATTGTATTTTTTTTATAGAGGCCCCCTTTTCTCTTATCACCAAGGGCCCCTGAAAAGTCAGGGCCGGCCCTGTCCATCGTCGTGCAAGTATTTTTTTACTTGCACAATTTTGTATATTGTATGTATATTTCATTTATTATGCTTTGCATGTTTGATTTTGAAAAAATAAGTATGTTGTGTAAAAACTGCTAGTGATCTTCCATTGTGTGCTATGTTAGGTGTTGTCAACACTCTACACAACACACAAATAGTAATAATGGTGTCTGAACAGTGAACATCATACTTTTTAGTGTCAATAGGTAATAACAAGATGAAAAACAAAAGTTTAAAAACTATGCAAAAAATTCCATACCAGCCTTTTCATAATTAACTGAAAACAAATAGAGATACCTCAGAAAGATCTTTAATTACCCTTTTACCCCTGAAATAATACAAAAGTAAAAAAAATTGATCAATAGCAAGTAATAAAATCATAGAGATATCATCTTGAATTATGTGATTAATTAAATTACCTTCTGGAAACTCCACCACCAGTGAGTCACCATATGAACATCCCTTAGTCAAGTAGTTCATCACGGTCAATGGGACAGTCTCCATTGAAAGATATCCATAACGTCTTCTTGTAAATTTCAGACGCTTCATATATGGAAATGGAGATGGACTTTGCTCCAAGAGTTGAGGATCCATTGCAAGAACCTTTCCACAAAGTAAAGAGGCAAAAAAGTTAGGGGTATTTGTAATGATTGAAAAGGTTAAGGGATGTAATTGTAAAATATTTGATAGACGGGTCAGCAAACTCCGTAGTTCAACTAATATAATAGTTGGGGTAAAAATATAAGATGGAATTAAACCTCAAACGGGTTTTTATAATTTTAAAATTTTTCTGGTTTTTTTTTTTTTTGTAATTACTCCAAACTTCAAGGGTAGTTTTTGCAATCACCCCTCAATGATAGTTTTTGTAATTACCGGTTTAACATACTATAGTTGATATAATTTGACAATTCGAGTAAGGGAATGTTTGCAAAAACTTCTATTGCTAACGTAGTATTGTAGCATATGTAAGATGTAGTTGAGAATCGGCGATAAGGTTAACAAAGAGAAGCTAAAAGCAGATTAAGAAATTTAAATCACCCCAACACTAAATAGAAGCTAAAAAACAGAATAACAAATCCAAAGCACCCTCCACAAATAGAAGTCAAAAGCGAGAATCAAATCAGGCCTTGTTTGTTTATGTTTTTAAGGCCCCATTTTCAATTTCCAACTATTCATAGAAATGGAATCGTGTTTGTTTAAAATTTAATGGAAATCATCATTTTCACTTTCCACTTTTCACATAAAACATCATCTCAAACCTACAATTTCATCTCTCAACCCTATACACTACCCTACATCACTTATCAATCATTATTCTTATTTTTTAATCCAATTATATATGTGGGACCTTCCATTATCAACTTTATCTAATTAGAATACTACTATATATATATATATATCTAATGGGACCCACAAGCCTACAATCTTACAAATATAATATTATATATTCAATTAAAATATTCAACCACTATCAACTTTTCAAATTATTATATACATAAAATACTATTTCAAAACTACTTAACCAAACATAATCTCATTTCCAAACCTACATAAAACTCATTCTCATTCACTCATCCAAACATAATTTCAGTTTTCACACGAAAACCAATAAATTCTGAAAATTCATTTTCCAACACTAGAAACTAGAAATAGTCCATGGAAACATAACCATACAAGGCCTAAATCACTCATCTCCCATTTTTAACTTCTACTATTGAACGGAGTGATTTATTATAGCTGAAGCGAACAATATTTGAGAATCAAAATCTGGTAATGTTCACAAATATAAGCTAAAAGTATATTCATAAATCTAAAGTACCCTTCCACAAAGTAGAAGCTAAAAGCAAAATTATAAATTTAAAGCACACTGCCACAAAGTAGAAGCTAAAAACAGAATTATAAATCTAAAGCACCTGCAATCAAAAATCCAAAGAACTTCTATGTTGTTTTTAAATTCTGAATAAATTAAATTATGCAAATAAGCACTAAAATCTATTTATTTATTTTTTTAATTCAAAATTGACAACCACTTTCTTGAAAGGAATATAACATACTAATTTACCTGAATGGTGTGCAAGGTCAAAGTAACAAACTTTGCATTTCCAAGCTGTTGCAACATCTTGACCAAATTCAGGGCATCTTTTTCTTGATATCATCTGTATATGGTGCTTCAAGATTTGCATAATTATCAAAGTATACTTCCTCCAAGCAAGGCAAATCCATCTTTGGGCACACCAAAGACACATACCCATCATACCTAAATGAAATTAGCCTTGGAGCTAAAATTTGTTCCATTTTCTCTTCGCGCGAAAACAAAGGATCATGGAAAGATATTTCCAGGATCCTGAGTTTTGCCGAACAGATGATCATACCAGAAACCTCACAACGATGTAAAGTCAACTCTTCCAAATTATCGAATTTCGAAAAGGGCTCTTTCGGAAAACTATAAATATCACCATCATCATCATTGAACTTGAAAGAATCGAGATAAAGGGTGTTCACATTTGGCAAATAAAATTGTTTTGGTACGAGAATAGTACTAGTATACTGCCGCAGTCTGAGTACTCTTAATGTTTTGCTAGCGAAAAATCCGTCAGGAAATCTGACGGACGTGCGACCACAATACGCATCGAGATCGAGAAGCTGAACACCGTGCTTGATGGCATAATCAATGCAGTTTTCTCACGAATGTTGAATCCGTCGCGGCCATGTGACTGGACGAGCTGAAATTTGGCGATAGTCGAGGTGTCATCGCGGTGAGAAAGGAATTGGGTAAGAAACGCATGAATCGAGGCATGAACTCTTCGTTCTCGTGGGACCATGCCAAGTCCACGCCACTCTTGGTGGCGAGGTGTCTGAAATTGAAGTTGAGATCGGGCAGCGTAGACCAGAGTTTTGTCCATTGTTTGGACAGAACGCTGGTCTGAACGGCCTGTTTGGGGTCAGAGAGGAGAGGATGTGTTGGATTATTGCGTCGGGTAATTTGCTGATTCTGTCCTCTTCCGTTGATGTTTTTTGATGCCATATTTTACTTTTCATCCATCTTATTGGTGATATGTGTTTTTTTTCCATTTGAAGATGCTGTTTTTTTGTCCTAGTTTTGAATGATTCTGTTTGATTTTACTATATATTGCTTAATTTTGCATAAATGCAAACATTGTGCTGGCCTTCAAGTCTACTGAATTAGGTGATTTTTTTATGACTTTCAGATTTGAGCTATCTTCTTGGTCTTATTTGTTAGTTTTCTAACATGTATGTTGAATAAGGTAGGAAAGAGCTGAAAAAACAGTTAATTGTAAAATAATGATAGCTTTTATTGTATTAATATATGAATGTGACATGTTAATTCAATGTAAGGGGTGATAGACTTTTCCAAATCTACAGTCAACTCGCAATCTTCTTCCATAGTAAGAACGAGTAATAGCCACCGATCAGGAAAAAAAGAAAGGAACGAGTAATAGCCCCTAGGGGCATAGACGAGCTAGTAAGGACTGAGGTGACGTGGGGTGCAACTCTTCCGGCGACACAAGTTTGAATCCCATGTAGAGTAGATTCTTGCTGAAATATTGTCGGGGCCTACTTTAGAAAGCGTATCTTGTTGACTCTTTCCCTCAGGACATCGAATTACACACCATGTCTGGACAAAGGGCCTCTGGAACAGGCAGGTCCATCATCCATGACTAGTCAAGCGCAACCTGAAACCTGAATTATCAAAATCTCAATTTTGATGCCTTCAAGATTAACAAAGTCCTCAGGATTAATAAGTGCAGAGATTGAGAGAAAATATTTTTGGCTTAATTGTAAAGTTGCTCATGTAGTTTTGTGGGTGGTGGCATATGATAGGCCCTTAAGGCCAAGGCCCTAACTTCACCACAAAAGCTAGCTCATGGGTGGAGGTTTGACCCCAACTTTAAGTACCAATCCACAATTGCTTGTGGATCCGATGTGGGATCGTATCATTGCCGTCCCCTTGACAAGCCGGACGTCCGCGGACGGCTCTCACTCCGGACTCTTCGCGGCACCAGGTAGCCCTTTTCCCCTTGGACGGCTTCACTCCGGACCTTATCAAGCACAGGTAGCCTTTTTCAGCAGCCGCACCTGGCTCTCAATGAAAACACCAATGATAGACCCTCAAGGCCGAGTCCTAACTCCACCACAAAAGCTAGCTCATGGGTGGAGGTTTGACCTCAACTTTAAATACCAATCCACAATTGCTTGTGGATCCGGTGTGGGATTGTATCATTGCCGTCCCCTGACAAGTTTAACGTCCGCGGACGGCTCTCACTCCGGACTCTTCGCGGCACCAGGTAGCCCTTTTTTCCTTGGCGGCTTCACTCCGGACCTTATCAAGCACAGGTAGCCCCTTTCCTTTGCAGTGACCACCGGCTCTCTCAATGAAAGCACAATGATAGGCCCTCAAGGCCAGAGTCCTAACTCCACCACAAAAGCTAGCTCATGGGTGGAGGTTTGACCCCAACTTTAACCAATCCACAATTGCTTGTGGATCCGATGTGGATTGTATCATTGCCGTCCCCTTGACAAGCCGGACGTCCGCGGACGGCTCTCACTCCGGACTCTTCGCGGCACCAGGTAGCCCTTTTCCCCTTGGGCGGCTTCACTCCAGGACCTTATCAAGCACCAGGTAGCCCTTTCATGGACCTGCAAGGCTCTCAATGAAAGCACCAATGATAGGCCATAAGGCGAGGCCCTAACTCCACCACAAAAGCTAGCTCATGGGTGGAGGTTTGGCCCAACTTTAAGTACCAATCCACAATTGCTTGTGGATCCGATGTGGGATCGTATTATTGCCGTCCCCTTGACAAGCGGACGTCCGCGGACGGCTCTCCTCCGGACTCTTCGCGGCACGAGTAGCCCTTTTCCCTTGGGCGGCTTCACTCCGAACCTTATCAAGCACCAGGTAGCCCTTTTTCTTGCAGCCAAGAGGCTCTCAATGAAAGCACCAATGATAGGCCCTCAAGGCCAAGGTCCTAACTCCACCACAAAAGCTAGCTCATGGGTGGAGGGCCTATCATTGGTGCTTTTATGAGAGCGTGCTGTGCTTGAAAGTGGCTACCGGGTGCTTGATAAGGTTCTGAGTGAAGCCGTCAGGGGAAAAGGGCTACCCGGTGCCGCGAAGAGTCCGGGTGAGAGCCGCCCGCGGACGTCCGCTTGTCAAGGGGACGATGCAATGATACGATCCCACATCGGATCCACAAGAATTGTGGATTTTAAAGAGTTGTCGGGGCCAAACCTCCACCCATGAATGTAGCTTTTTGCATGAGTTAAAGCGCTTAACTTGGGGCCTATCAAAGATATTAGGACTTTGACTTTTTCAAATTGCACATTTAGGTTTTTAATTTAAAAAAATTAGCACATTAAACAATCATCCAAAGTCTAAGTTCAAGGGCAGATCTGAAATACTAAAACAAATTTAAGATTTGACGGACCAAGTGATGGCCCAAATAACCTACACAACTTAAATAGTCCAAAAGCGTCGAGGCCTTATGGAAGTAACTTGGACAGGTCCAAAAGTTTGGGTACAACTTAAGTTTTCTTTTTCTTTTTTTTTTTTCTTCATTTTGTCTTATTTTTTTTGTTTTACTATGCCTTCAAATGAACAAAGTCACTCGTGAGCTATAAGCACTGTTCTAAAAGACCCCGCCTAGTTTCGATTAGTCCCCGCCTAGGCGTTAGGCCCCCCTTGTCCGCCTACGTTATTTTTCCAATTAGGCCCCGCCTAACCCCGCTCAAGTCCCACCTAACCCCGCCCAGGCTCCGCCTAGGCGCTAGGCCACAGTCTGCCGCCCGACTAGCGCCTAGCGATTTTTAGAACACTGACTATAAGTAGCTCGACTTGATAAAAGCTTTGAGTTCGTTAAATGAGGCTCGTCAAAATAAATAATCAAACTCAAACTTGGAGATATTCGACCCGTTAGCTCATGAACAGGTTCGTTAGTAAACTCGTGAGCATATTTGTTAGTAAGTTATTAAAATAATAGTTTGATGTTAATTTTAGTTTTTATATGTATAATTATGATAAATATAAAAATATTTAAATGAACTTATTTATTTGAATAAATCAAAGGTTTTAATATATATTATGCATTTTTTTTAGAAATATATAATTTTATTTTGGTAATAAATTGGAGAATAATTAAATTTATAATTGATATTTACTGAGCTTATTTAGGTTCGATTAAGAAGAAATTCCTAATCCGTATAAATTTAAGCTCGAGTTCAACTCGATAATAAAATAGCGAAGCTCAAACGCTCAAAGGCTCAAACTTTCAAAAGCTCGACTTGATTTGATTGCAACCATACTAATTGTACAACTTCTGCATCGAAGCGCTCTGAACTCCCATCAAGATATCTGGAGTTGCAGATTTGCCTGTTATTTTAATTTCATCTTTTGAAGGAGTTCTTGCTATTCCTTTCTGACTTCTCGGAATTGGATTTTCCATATTATTGGGTTTTTTTTCTTGTTCTCAGAACTGGAATATAATGTGCTTCTTTTTCTGTTTACTACTTACGATAATAGTTTAATTAGGTCAATCTTGATTTTGTAAATGCGAGTTTTCAAAGTAAAGCTCTTTTTCTGATATTTGAGCATCAAATTATCCTTATCATGCAGTTCTCAACAAATTTTTCCTGTAAATGTTAAAACATTTGAGATTTCCCAAATTTAGAGAATCTGGTTTTATAAATTTAAGGTCTTGTTTGTTTATGTTTCCAAGAGTCAATTTCCAATTTCCAACTATTCATAGAAATGAAATAATGTTTGTTTCTAAATTTTCCAATGGAAATCATCATTTTCATTTTCCAATTTTCACATAAAACAACATCTCAAACCTATATTTTCAATTTCCAACCCTATACTATACCCTATATCACTCATCAATCACTTTCTCACATTTTCATCCAATTATACATGTGGGACCCTCCATTACCAACTCTATCTACTTAAAATATTACTATTTTTTAATTATATATATTTAATGGGACCCACCAACCTACAATCTTCCAAATATAATATTATATATACAATTAAAAAATTCAACCACTATCAATTTTTCAAATTATTATATACATAAAATATTATTTCAAAACTACTCAACCAAACATAATCTCATTTTCAAACCTATATAAAACTCATTTTCATTCTCTCATCCAAACATAATTCCAGTTTTCACACGAAAACCAATAAATTCTCAAAATTCTATTTCCAACACTAGAAACTGGAAATGGTTCATGGAAACATAACCATACAAGGCGATGTCTCAATAATGATCCTAAGTTGCTGCTGCAAAACTGAGTATGTTGGAAATTTGGAGTTCTTTGATTATGTCCCCTTCTTAAAATTGCTTGTAGTTTACCAATATGTGGCTCAACAATCATATGGCTCGATTAAACGAAGAATAATATACAATCATAATCAAATCGAGTGTCTGAAAATCATACTTTTAGTGTTAAATAACAGATGAAAAACAAGAGTTGATACTATGCGGAAAAAAAATCAAATAATTTACATTATTAAATGAAAACAAAGAGATAGGCCACAGAAAGATCTTTTCCCCTTGATCCCTGAAATACAAAAAAAACAAAAAAGGTATTTGCTCATAGGTATAACAGATCAATAACAAGTAGCGAAATCATGAATGAAGGGTTGTTACAAAAGTTTAGTCTAATTACCAAAAACCCAACTATCTTTTAAAAATTGCAAGGGAAATTCAGTCTTGTAACGTGGACTATTTTGAAATTTAGTCCTCTAAGTAGTTGCCTTTGAATTTTGGTCCAATATCTTTCAAAATTTTAGACGTTTAGTCCGATTTTACTAACTATGACCGATAGGTGCCAATGTGTCTAGCTATGACCGATGGATGTTAATGTGTCTAAGAATTTTGAAATTTTGATGTTTTGGCGCAAAAATTTACACGTCAAAAACCAAAAATGGACACATAAAATATAAGAATTTTAATGTTGTGGCATTTTGCGTCATATCACAAAAATCCCCAATTTTTTTGACATGTTTACACCTGACCGATCATAGTTAACAGTTTCCCATAAAATTAAATAGTTTCGGTTTAAATAGGACTAAACTGTTGGAAATTTTGGTTTTGATAAAGTGGGTGTCGACCCGACTTTGATCAATTTTTCGGTGGCTAAATATTTAATTCTGGAGGAATTAAATTATATATTATTAATCTACGTTCCGAGTAGATGTTCGTAATATTTTTTATTTCTCAAAACCGAATTTCGGTGAGTGAGAAATTAATACACGAAGGTAGCCACATAAATGGGCATTATGTAAAGGGAGATGAAAGGCTTATGCCTTATCCCACATGTAATAAAAATCATAGTTTATCCTAGTTTATTTACTAGAAGGTGTTATTTGTTGTATAAACTATAACACAAGTGGATGATCACAAGTGGGCCACACGCTGCGCCCGCCCGCCGCCCGGCACTGGGCTGGGCCTGGGGCCCGGGCTTGGGCGGGGGCCTGGGGCCTGGGCTTTGGCGGGGGCCCGGCCTACCTATCGGGTCCCAGGTCCACTAAAGTTTTGCCACTCGAAAATGGGCTTGGCCGCATTCGAGTGCGATGCTGGAGCTGCTGAAGCCAATGAACGGACATTGTAGGTGTCAGATTCGTGTGATGTTGGAGTTACTAACTCCTACAAAGAGTGATCAGTGAAAAGAGCCCACTACTTGTGCATTTATGGAGTAGTGGGGTGTAACATCCGGGATGTTACAATTGGATTAATGCCCACTAACTTTTTATCTCCTGCGCAGTATTGGTTGTCTATAAAATCATTGATGTGCATTGCAGATTTTACACGAAAAATTCATAGCATTTCATACACCTCCAAAAGCTATTTCTACATTCCGCACTAAGTCCAAAGAACCGGTCTTCAAAGACTTTTCTAGTTGAAGGTGCTTCGTGTTAGTGGTGCTACTACACAAGACGTAGCCGTTTCATCTTTGGAAGCAATACGTCAAACCGTGAGCACTAGTCGGGACGTAATTGCTTTGCGGAAAGAGATTCGTCTCGACTCGGCTTCTGAAAGTTCTATCTTTTGTAATAGCTAGTTCGATTTCTTGTAATCTTCTTTTTCTCGTAATTTGCCATTTGAAGAGATTCCCGATCCTGTAACTTTGTAACATCAACAATCGCAAAGCAATTAGCTGAACTTCACGATGGCAAGCACAAGCAGAACCCCGATCATCCCTCCTGCTCAAGCTGAGAAACCCGAAAAATTCATGGGTTTCGACTTCAAGAGGTGGACAAAAAATGTTGTTCTACCCGACTACCCTAAGTGGCGCGAAGATCGACCGAGGACGCGCTCCTGTTGTTTGCCGAGAACGAACGAATCAAAAACGCTACCGCTGCGTTTGATGCATGGGGCGTGGTGATTTCTGTGCGTGCAGAACTATATCCTTAACGGACTTAGTGATGCACTTTACAATGTGTATTGTGTTGTGAAATCCTCCAAAGATTTGTGGGATTCTTTGGAGAAGAAGTACAAAACCGAGGATCTTTGGCACAAAGAAATTTGTTGTCGGTAAGTTCTTGGATTTTGTGATGGTTGATTCTAAAACCGTGATGGAACAAGTTCGAAGTTCAGTTGATCCTACATGAAATCTCGAGGGAATGGCTTTGCGGAAGCATTCCAAGTGGCCGCTTGATTGAGAAATTGCCCCAAGTTGGAGGGATTTCAAGAATTATCTCAAGCATAAGCGAAAGGAGATGGGACTAGAGGATCCGATTGTCAAACTCGTAATTGAGGAAGACAATAGGAGGATTGACTCTAAGTCCAAGCTTGTCCCTATGGAGTCAAAAGCCAACTTGATGGAGCATGGCTCGTCAAGTAACTCGAAGAAAAGGCCTAACGATAAAAAGCAAGAAACCGAAATTTGGAAAATTCGGGAGCTTGCTACAATCGTGGCAAACCGAACCATATGGCAAGGAATTGCCGTCGGACCAAA
Source organism: Rehmannia glutinosa (assembly GCA_016081115.2). NCBI lineage: Eukaryota > Viridiplantae > Streptophyta > Magnoliopsida > Lamiales > Orobanchaceae > Rehmannia > Rehmannia glutinosa. The sequence goes on from JABTTQ020001269.1 coordinate 640,017, forward strand.
GAAAAGAAAACCAAACCATGATCCAATGCCAATGTGGTTGAAAAAGGAGCGGGTAAGTTGACATGTCGGCGGTGGTGTTTGAAGCTAATTTGGTGGATAACCGAAAGAATGGTTTGTGGATACCGGTGCCACTTGCCATGTCCTGCATTCGATAAGGATGCATTCTCTTCTTACATCCCATCGGCCCAGGAAGGAAGCTCCATATGGGGAATCACGCTCTCTCCGATGTTCTTTGGCGTTGAACGGTGGTGCTAAAGCCGACTTCGGGAAAGGAGTTGAAGGCGAAGGATGTCTTTGCATGTCCCGGACATCCGCAAAAATCTGCAGTTTCGGGTTTTCTTTGGTCAACCATGGGTTTAGACTAGTTTTTAGTCCGAAAAGTTTGTAGTTAGCAAATTTGGACAGTTCTTGGTAGGGGGTTATCTAGACAAAGGACTGCTCAAAATGAATGTAATGATTTGACGCCGTTTTGGCGAGAATATGAATAAGAATGAATCTTCTTTTTATATTTTGAGTGCTCTAATTTATGGCATATTAGATTAGGACATGTAAATCGAATGCTATAAAAAGGTTGGTAAATTTAGAATTGATTAATTTACAAGTAAACTCACAAAGAAAATGTGAAGTTTGTGTTGGAGCTAAAATGGCTAAATTACCGTTTCATTCGGTTGAAAGAGCACTTCACCTTTAGAGTTGATACACACCGATGTGTGTGATCTAAAATTTGTGCAAACTAAAGGTGGTAAAAAATATTTCATCACATTTATTGATGATTGCACAAGGTTTTGCTACTTATACTTGTTAAGAAGCAAAGATGAAGCATTAGAGGCTTTTAAAAATTATAAAAATGAAGTTGAAAATCAACTTGGCAAATGGATTAAAATAATTCGGAGTGATAGAGGTGGCGAATATGTTGCACCATTTGAAGAACTATGTACCCGATCGGGCATAATTCATCAAACAAAGACACCATATTCACTACGATCAACGGTGTTCTTAACGCAAAAACCGAACTCTAAAAGAGATGATGAATGCCATGTTGATAAGTTAGGATTACCCGAGAATATGTGGGGAAGTGCTTTTAATGACCAACCACATATTGAATAAAATACCACTTAAAGGGAAAGATAAGACACCTTACGAATTGTGGAAAAATCGTAAGCCTTCTTATAAATACCTTAAAGTGTGGGGGTGTTTGGCTAAGGTAGCAATACCGAACCAAAACAAGTTAAAATTGGACCAAAGACAGTTGATTGTGTCTTTGTGGGATATGCATACCAAAGTAGTGCATATAGGTTTATGATACATAAGTCGGAAAATCGGAAATGATCAAGGTACCATAATCGAATCAAGGAATGTTGTATTCTTTGAGGATGTCTACCCTTGTAGAGAAAAATTAGAAGTGAGTACTAATAAAAGAACTCACGAAGCGCAAGTGGTTCAACACCAATTAGTGAAGAATCGAGACGCATAAGAGGTCTAAGACGGCTAAGTCTTTTGGGCCGATTACATAACATTTATGTTAGATGGTGAGCCAAACTCGATTAAAGAGGCTCAAGCGATCCGGATGCTCGCCTCGGCAAGAAGCTATCAATAGTGAAATCGAGTCCATTCTGAGAACCATACTTGGGAGTTGGTTGATCTCCTGCTTTGGTCATAAACCTTTAGGATGTAAATGGATCCTAAAGAAGAAGTATAAAGCGAGATGGAACTATTGATAAGTATAAAGCACGGCTTGTAGCCAAAGGCTTTAAACAAAAAGAAGGATATGACTTCTTTGACACCTATTCTCGAAGAACGAGGATTGCGTCTATTCGGTGCTTCTTGCGATTATCACGCTTTGCACAATCTAGAGATTCATCGATGGACGCCAAGACGGCGTTTCGAATGGAGAGATAGATCTTTGAAATATACATGGAACAACCTGAAGGGTTTGTTGCACCCGGTCAAAAAAAGAAGGTGTGCAAGTTAATAAGATCCTTTGCGGTGAAACAAGCTCCAAAACAATGGCATCTTAAGTTTGACAATACGATGTTGTCAAATGGATTTAAAATCAACGAGTGTGATAAATGCGTATATGTCGAGGGACATCGAAGCATTTGTCATAGTTTGTCTATCGTGAAGCGATTTGTTAATCATGGGCGTAGTCATGATACTATCATGGAGACTAAAAAGAATGTTAAAGAGGAACTTTGACATGAAGGATATGGGGACTGGCTTGATGTAATCCTTGGGATAAAAATCAGCGAGAACTCTAATGGAATTGTCTTGTCACAATCCCACTATGTGGAGAAAGTGCTCAAGAAATTCAATGCTTTTGATGATTCATCGTCAAAGACGCCCATTGATTTAAGTATAAATCGGTTGCTAATAAAACAGATCAAATGGCTCAAATGGAATACTCACGTATAATAGGCGATCGATGTACATCACAAATTGTACACGCCCGGACTTGGCCTACCCTGTAAATATGTTGAGTAGGTTCACGAGCAATCCAAGCCATGAGCATTGGAAAGCGTTAACAGGGTGTTAAAATACTTGAAGTATACCTTGGATTATGGGCTATACTACTCAAGATATCCAATTTTGTACTTGAAGGATATAGTGATGCTAGTTGGATCTCGATTCGAAAGATTCTTATTCAACTAGTGGATACATATTCACCATTGGAGGTGGTGCGGTATCGTGGAAGTCCACGAAGCAAACATGTATAGCTCGGTCCACCATGGAATATGAGTTTATAGCTTTGGATAAAGCTGGTGAAGAAGCAGAGTGGCTTCGAAACTTTCTGGAAGATATTCCATGTTGGAGGAAGCTGTGCTTTCTTCGTGATGATTCACCGTGATAGCCAAGCGGCTATAGGAAGGCGGCACAGCAATATGTATAACGGTAAGTCTAGACATATTCGTCGGAGACACAATACCGTTGCAGATTGATCTCAAATGGTGTGATGTCAATTGACTCACGTAAAGTCAAAAGACAATTTGGCGATCCTTTGACAAAAGGACTGAATCGAGATCAATTGGGTAAATTGCTAGAGGGAATGGGCTTGAAGTCCACAAAGTAAAAATAACTATCATAGTGGTAACCCAACCATGATGACTGGAGATCCCAAGAACTTGGTTCAATAGGAAAACTAAACTATGAAGGTTATGTTGTAACACTTGGAAACAATGTTATAACCCATCCCTAGAAAGCAAAACCAAGTGTTGAAACACCCGCAAAGTTGTGGTGAGGCTAAGTCATTTGACTTTTAATGATTCCTACACCTCGTTGAGGTTGAGTATGGCGGGGATACTCGGATAGGAGATCACCTATATAAGTGAGAAGTGCGGGCCGCTTCAAAGTAACACTTATGAATCCAAAGTGGTGTCCATGGCGAAACGGACACAAAACGTGAGAACGAGAAGGTGTTGAGACCTTATTGTGTTAATATGTTGACTCGGTATACACCGTGGAGGAATAGTTCAAGGCATTGCGTCCACTAAGCGCCGGTGTACCGATGGTATTGACTACGGGAGGTTCAAAGCCATAAGCTACCTTTACGAATGCAATATTGTCTCTTGAGGATTGGTTTGCGTTCCGCATTCATGCATACATTAATTTCCACTCATGTGGGGGATTGTTGGAAATTTTGGTTTTGATAAAGTGGGTGTCGACCCGACTTTGACCAATTTTTCGGTGGCTAAATATTTAATTCGGAGGAATTAAATTATATATTATTAATCTACGTTCGAGTAGATGTTCGTAGTATTTTTATTTCTCAAAATCGAATTTCGGTGAGTGAGAAATTAATACACGAAGGTAAGCGCACATAAATGGGCATTATGTAAAGGGAGATGAAAGCGCTTACGCCTTATCCCATGGAAGAAAAATCATAGTTTATCCTAGTTTATTTACTAGAAGGTGTTATTTGTTGTATAAACTATAACACAAGTGGATGATCACAAGTGGGCCACACGCGGCGCGCCGCCGCCGCCCGCCCGGCCGGGGCCGGGCTTGGGCCGGGGCTGGGGCGGCTTGGGCGGGGCGGGCCGGCCCTATTGGGCCCGGTCCAGGTCCACTAAAGTTTTGCCACTTTCGAAAATGGGCTTGGCCGATTCGAGTGACTGCTGGATCTGTTGAAGCGATGAATAACGGACATTGTAGGTGTCCAGGATTCGTGTTGTTGGAGTTACTAACTCCTACAAAGAGTGATCAGTGAAAAAGAGCCCACTACTGCATGTTATGGAGTAGTGGGGTGTAACATCCGGGATGTTACAATTGGATTAATGCCCACTAACTTTTTATCTCATGCGGTATTGGTTGTCTATAAAATCATTCTTTGTGCATTGCGCAGATTTTACGAGAAAAATTCATAGCATTTCATACACCTCCAAAAGCTATTTCTACATTCGCACTAAGTCCAAAGGTCTTCAAAGACTTTTCTAGTTGAAGGTGCTTACGTGTTAGTGGTGCTACTACACGTAAGACGTAAGTTCGTTTCATCTTTGGAAGAATACGTCAAACCGTGAGCACTAGCCGGGACGTAATTGCTTTGCGGAAAGAGATTCGTCTCGACTCGGCTTCTGAAAGTTCTATCTTTTGTAATAGCTAGTTCAGTTTCTTGTAATCTTTTGTTTTCTGTAATTTGCCATTTGAAGAGATTCCCGATCCTGTAACTTTGTAACATCAACATAAACATCCAAAATGTGAAAAGTTATTGGACTAAAATTTATAGATGACTACTTGGAGGACTAAATGTCAAAATAATCCAAGTTACAAGGCCAAAAAACTTATTTTCCTAAATTATAAGTACCCTTGGCATGTGTTTCCGTGTTACAAATTGCATCCTCGAGTGAGGGCTATGTGCTGAAAAAATGCAAACCTCAAGGGGTGGTGGTATTTATAATTTGAAAAGATAATGGAGTTTTTTGTAATTAGACTAAACCTTAGCGATAAGAATTAATTACCTTATGCGAACTCGACCACCACCGAATACCCGAAGATCCCTTGGTCAAGTAGTTCATCACAGTTTGTGGCACTGTTTCCATTAATATTGGAAGAATTCTATCAAGTCTTCTTGTCAATTTCAGACTCCTGATATAGGGAAACGGAGATGGACTTTGCTCCAGGAGATCAGGATCCATTGCAAGAACCTTTCCACAATGCAATTAAACAGGTAAAAAGAAAACAGTACAAGTTCTTAGACAACTAGAAAGACATAAAATTTAAACATATTATAAGAGGAGGGGATAAAACAATTATTACCCTCGTTGTTTAGCCTAATTACAAAATAATCTAGTTTTCTTTTAAAATTACAAATGACCTCTTGATATAATTTTCCGTTTTACAAATCGCACACTGCTGAGGAGGTAATTTGTATAACAAAGGATAAAACTCAAGGGGGTAATTGTAATACATTAGGGACCAAACTGGTTGATTGAATTGATAAAATAATATGGATAACCTAGGATCGAATTGAGTTCTATAACATGTTTGGGAAGTATGATTGTGGTGTGTGATTATTTTGGTAGGATAACATTATTTTTATTTGCCATTGATGATAAAGTTGGATGAAATTTCGAGTCCAAATTACCCCAAATGAAAAATAGAAACATAATACTATTAGGGACAAACACGTAAATGATAGTTCACAAGAGGATTATATAATTGCACCCTCATGTCCTGAACTAGTTATCAACCAAGAGCAGGACGAAAAAACGGGTCGGGATTGATATCATGGGTTATAGTAAAAAAATCTCATTATACTAGCCAATCAAGTTTCCAAACAAGTCCTCATGGTATTTGTAATTTTTAAAAATAGATAGATTTTTTTTTGTAATTAAGCTAAACATGAGGGCAGCTTTTCAAATTATCCCTATTATAAGTTTCAATGTGAATTACCTGCATGGTGTGCAAGGATAATGTAACAAACTTTGCATTTCCAAGTTGCTGCAGCATCTTGACTAAATTCAGGGGCATCTTTTTCTTGATATCACCAGTGTATGATGATTCAAGATTTGCATAAATATCAAAGTAGACTTCCTCCAAGCAAGGAAAGTCCACATTTGCGCATACCAAGGAAACATACCCTTCGTACCTAAAAGAAGTTAGCTCTGGAGCCGAAATCTGTTCAATCTTTGGTTGGAACAAAAATAATGGATCATGGAATGATATTTCCAAAATCTTGAGTTTTGAAGCACATATGATCAGACCAGGAAACTCACAATGATGTAAAGTCAACTTTTCCAAATTCGAAAAGCTCGAAAAGGGCTCTTTCGGAAAACTATAAAGATCATCATAGCCATTGAACTTGAAAGAGTCAAGATAAAGTGTCTTGAGATTTGGCAAGATGAATGATTTTGGCACAACAATACTGTTTTTATACTGCTTTAGTTTGAGTTCTTGCAACGTTTCACTAGCGAAAATGCCGTCAGGGAACCTGACAGGGGTAGGATAACAACACGCGTCGAGATCAAGGTGTTTAACGCCGTGTTTGATCGCATAATTGATGCAGTTTTCTACAAATGTTGAATCTGTCGACATTTTACCGGTCGATAATTGGAATTTGGCGACAGTGGACGTGTCGTCGCGATGGGAAAGGAATTCGGTCACGAATCGCGTGAAATGAGGCGTGAATTTGTTGTTATGATACGACCAAGTTGAATACATGCCACGCTGGGTGGCGAGGGATTCGAAGTTGAAGGTGAGATCGGGCAACGTGGACCAGAGGCTTCGCCATCTTTTGGACAGAACGCTTGTCTGAACGGCCTGTTTGAGGTCGACTGATGAGAGGATGTGTTTGAGAATTGTGTCTGGTAATTTGCTTATTCTGTCTTCTTTCATCGGTGTTTTTCGATGCCCGATTTTACTTTTCAGCCATCTTCTTGGCGATATGTGCCATTTTTTTTCCATTTGGAGATTTTTTTTTTGTTCTACCTTTGAATGATTCTGTTTGCTTCTACTACTGGTTAAATTTGCATAATGTAAAGTATTGTGTAGTGTACTGAATTAGGTAGGAATAAGTACACTTGACAACGTTGTGGCCATGGCATAAACAAAAATAATGATAGCTTTTACTTGATCAATATATGACAGAGTCAAGGTAATGTAAGGTGATTCTATCAGTTCATTGATAAGGTTTGCCTGATATTTTAATTTAGGGATAATTACAAAAAAGACCCTTAGGTTTAGAGTAATTGTAAAAAAAAACAGAGAAGTTTAGAAGTTATAGAAGCTACCTTGAGGCTTGATTCCGTCTTACATTTTTTACGCGAATCATTAGTTAGTTGTACTGATTGAATTTGCTTATACTGTTGCTTAATTTTACTTAAATGCAAAGCATTGTGCTGACATTCAAGTCTATTGAATTAGGTAGGAATAAGTATACTTGATAACGTTGTGCCCAAGGCATAAACCACTTGACACCAATGTTAATTGTAAAATATTATAGCTATTACTTGATTTATATATATGACTGAGTCAAAGTAATTATGGGGAAGAATTAGGATAATTATGTATGAATGTTGAATAGTCTCATGTATTATGGCGTATAAATATACTAATTCATATGACTAAAAGGATTTAGTTGTTTTCAACGAGTCCATCTTTTCTTTTTGGATTCAGTTAACAACGATATTTGAAAATTCTTTGAAAATAGATATTCGATACTATTTTAATAATAAATAATGGGATGATTACAAAAGACCCCTTGAGGTTTGATCTAATTACAAAAAACAGTCAGAGATATTGTTTTAAAATTTCAAAAAGCTCCTTCAGGTTTGATTATGTTTTAAATTTAAGGGGATAACTGTAACATTTCTAGAAATATCAGGGTTTTTTTGAAAAGAGTTAGGAATTACAGGGACAATCACTTGTGCTCATCTAATGTTGTGAAATGGTTTTACTAAAATTCTTGCAGCATAAATCAGAATCTCTGAGCTGTGAGCCTGTGATGACAATTATTATGCCATTTTTTAGCAGCAAATTGGGGCCTCTTTGGATATTCAAAGGTAAGTGCCAGACACTAAAATTCTTTTTCTTTTTTTTTTTTTATACCGCGGTTCCATGTTCCTACACGATTAGTTCTTGGGGAAACAGCCCCGGCCCCTCAAGAACTGCACCTCCATGTTCCCACATGGCTAGTCATCGGGGAAACAATTCAAGCCCCTCAGGAACTGCCCCACGAAAACCGCGAGAAATGCACAATGCCTCCTAGGCGGACAAAAAGTGCAAGTTCTCATTGTAAAGCTCCTTATTCTGATATTTATGCAACAATTATTCTTACCTTATTGTTCTCAACAAATCATGTTTGGAAATATTTTACTGTTAGGAGTATGAGAATCTGTCTGAATTTTCCAAATATGCCTGATTATGTTCTCAAAATTTGTAGAAGCTGATTTTTAATTAGTGTGATGTTTTAAGAATGAATTAATTCTAAATCTCCGCAGCAAAAATGAGGATGTTTGAAATATACAGTTCTCTGATTATGTCCCCTCCTCAAAATTGCTCTGGTTTTCTGTTTAAACAATGCTGAGTAAAAAAAGACAACAAAATTTTAATAATATTGGTTGTCTGAGCATAGTATATGGCGTTCATAACAGATGAAAAACAAGACTTGAAAGTCTCATTATTAGAACAGATAGAGAGATGCATCATTTTAATGTCCGATAAATACAAAAACTACCCCTGAGGTTTAGCCAAATTACAAAAATCTCCAGTAATCTTTCAAAATTAGAAATACCCTATCGAAGTTTGTAGTTACCTAACAAAACCCCCTCTTGAGGATGCAATTTGTAAGGTAAAAACAAATGTCAAGGGGGTATTTGTAATTAGGTTAACCCTCAGTTTTTAGTGTCTAAACAGCATACTGTTATCCCTGAAGTACAAAGTAAAAAAGGTTCCTCATGGGTCCAACGCATAAATAGCAAGTAGTGAAATCATAAAGATATCATCATGAATTATATGAAGGGATAATTACAAAAAAGAAAAAGTAAGATTTGAGCTAATTACAAAAAAATTAAGAAATTTTTGAAAATTGCAAAAAAAACCTTGAGGTTTGATTGTGTCTTACATTTAAAGGCGTAACAGTAATGTTTTCATAAATGTAAGGTGAGCTTTTGAAATGTTTTTCGCATATGAAAGGGAAATGTAAGACGGATCAAACCTAAAGGGTTCTTCTAATCTTCTCTGGGGTTTTTTGTAATTAGCCCGAACCTCAGGGGCTTTTTTGTAATTATCCCTTATATGATTTAATTACAGAACTCCACCACCAGTGGATCACCATAGGCAGAATGCCCCTTGGTCAAGTAGTTCATCACAGTCTGTGGCACTGTCTCCATTAACGTCGGATGAATTATCTGACGTCTTTTTGTCAATTTCAAACACTTCATGTAGGGAAATGGAGATGGACTTTGCTCCAGAAGATGAGGATCCATTGCAAGAACCTTTTCACAAAGCAGCAAACATGTAAGACAATAAACATTACAATTGTTCTTAGATAACTAGAGACATCAAAATTTAACATAGGGATAATTACGAATGCTACCCTTGAAGTTTGACCTGATTACAAAAACACCCAATTATCTTTCAAAATTACAAATACCCTCTTAAAATATTTCAAACACTCTCGACAAAAATGATTTTGTTACTGGAATTTTACAAGTACCTACAGAATACCAACAAAATTAATTTCTCCCAAACTATACCGACCAATTACCGATGAATCACCAAACCAAAAATAATGTTTTGTTGGTAAAGTAAGCACCATTTGATCGCACTAACAATATACGACAGAAATACTCTATTTCAGATTAGCAAAAACTTGTATGAGACGGTCTCATGGACATTGTCCATGAGACGGTCTCATGGAAATAGAATTCCAACCCAAACCCAAAACCCATAAAAAAATTCATATGTTTTGTGTTTTGTAGGATCTGTTTCATAAAATTAAGTCCATGAGACGGTCTCACATAAAACTACCTCTTTCAGATTTTTGTGGATAAGCATATACCGGCAACATTTACTAGTTCGTTGGAATTCTATCGGCATTTTTAGTAACAACAGAATTTTCAGTACTTACCTGACAGAAAAATCAAGGGAGTATTTGTAATTTTGAAAGATAACACGGTTTACTTTTTCTTGTAACTAGACTAAACATTAAGAACATTTTTTGTAATTAACCCTTTATAAGTCTGGAAGTTCCAATTAATATGTGAATTTACCTCTCTGGTGTGAAAGCTTAAAGTAACAAACTTTGCATTTCCAAGTTGTTGCAGCATCCTTACCAAATTCAGGGGCATCTTTTTCTTGATATCATCTGTATATGGTGTTTGAAGATTTGCAAAATTATCAAAGTATACTTCCTCCAAACAAGGAAAATCCATCTTTGGGCATACCAAAGAAACATACCCTTCATACCTAAATGAAGTAAGCTTTGGAGCTAAAATCTGTTCCATCTTCGTTTCGCGCGAAAACAAAGGAGCTCGGAACGATATTTCCAAGATCCTAAGTTTTGCCGAACAGATGATCATACCCGAAACCTCACACCGATGTAAAGTCAACTTCTCCAAATTATCGAATTTGGAAAAGGGCTCTTTCGGAAAACTGTAAGGATCACCATTATTATCTTCAATGAACTTGAACGAATCGAGATAAAGTGTCTTCAGATTCGGCAAGACGAACGGTTTTGGTACGACAACACTTCTAGTATACTGCCTCACCCTGAGTTCTCGCAACGTTTTACTAACGAAAACGCTGTCGGGAAATCTGAAAGGCGTGGGACTAGAGTACACATCGAGATCGAGGTGTTGAACACCGTGATTGATTGCATAATATAGACATGTTTCTACAAATGTCGAATCTGTCGCCAAGTCGGCCGACGTTAGTTGAAATTTGCCGATAGTCGAGCTGTCGTCGCGACGAGAGAGGAAGTGGATCACAAAACGTGTGAAATGAGACATGAATTCGGTGTTATTATATGTCCAGGGTATGTCCATGCCACTCTGGATGAGGAGGTGTCCATAGTCGAAACGGAGATCGGGCAACGTAGACCAGAGTTTTGTCGACAGAACGCTGGTCTGAACGGCCTGTTTGGGGTCAAGTGAGGAGAAGATTTGTTGGATTATTGCATCTGGTAATTTGCTGATTCTATCTTCTTCCATTGATGTTTTTCTTCACATTTCATCAAGCTTCTTGGCCATATCCATATGTGGCAGTTTTCATTGGAGATGGTTTACTTGATAACAACGTTGTGCCCAAGGCATTAACAACAAGACACCAATGTCAATGGTAAACTAATGATGATTTGATTTTATTAATATATATGACATTGACATGGTCACATACACTTGTCCAGAGTGTATTGGAATTAGGGATAATTACAAAAACACCCCTGAGGTTTGGGCTAATTACAAATTAAACCTAGAGATATTGCAAAATTACAAAAAGCCCCTCAGGTTTGATCTGGTCTTAAATTTAAGGGGTATTTGGGTTCTTTTGAAATATTTTTTACTTATAGGAGGAAAATGTAAAATCGAATCAACCTCAAGGGATTATTTGTAAATTACAAAAATCTCAGGGTTTTTTCTGTAATTAGCCCGAACCTCAGGGGCTTATCTCTTAGAATTATCTATCTGTCCGAGCCCATTGGACCAAGTCATAGAATTGGGTCGGGCCAAAATTTCGTTGGACCACCAATTTTTTATGGCCCCGTCCAACAATACTTTTTACATGTATTTTGTGTTAGGTCTGTCGGGCTCTTTGGGCTTCAGGTCGTTTTGTCGGGCCAAGTAGGCCCTTATTGTTTCGGACCACTAAAAAAGAAGCTCATCTCAACCCTGGCTGGCCACGGAAATTTTGCTGGCTCTAGATTTATTAATTCATATATAATTATATATCATAATATAATTATGTCCGGTCCCTCTAAAAGATAGTATAAATTAAATTAAATTTTCAATGTTGTATGAGCAAATAGGATCAAAATCCAATAAATTTAAAATGAGTTCCATATTCAATGTAAAACCATATTGAAAAAAATATATATATATTAGCTGCCAGCCTGCAGTGGAGCCCTGTTATCTAGGACCTATGGACATCATGGCAGAAATATAATAATAACTTTTTGTTCTAAATGTGAATATTATTTTCTTTTAATTAATTTGTAATTAACCTTTCGAGTTTGGACTTATAATGAATGTAACTTTCATCGCAATCGAAAATTGGATTATTGGTACAAATGGGCTGTGAAAATTGGATTATTGGAGTCCAGGGCAATATCTGATTCTAATAAGACAACAGTACTGGGCTTCATCTAATTATTATTGGGCCAATAATGAAGTTCGTGTTTGCCTGGACTTGGATCCAAAACGTGATGTGATGACTGCATAATCCAAATCCATACCCGAATTCAACTGAGTTTATCATATTGAATTCGACAATCGCCCAAAATCGAAATTCAAGGCCAATCTGGAAACTCATTGTTATGGAATGGCCCAAAATGACGCTAAGTTAATTCTTTATTTATTTTATTATACAAAAGATACAAAGAAAAATAAAAAATCCAGACTTTACAATAAAAGGGATCTTGAGTTTTTTAGTTGATAGCTTAATTACCAGGTGATATCGCCAAATAGGGGTGTAACGATTGGAAGTCGAGTTGAACATAGTATTGTTCAAGCTTGTTTGATTTTTAATCGAGCTTCAAAAATTGAGTTTGAGAGCTCGAACGAGCTTTAGTCGAGCCGAACATGAATCGAGCTCGAATAGCTTGATATTTTTACATATATTTTATTTTTTTTAACTAATTGAGTCGAGCTCGACCCAAGCTTTATATTTTATCGAACGGAAAAATGTGTTTAAGTTTGGTTCGTTATGTTAACGAACCGAGCTCAAACAAACTTTTAATATCAATCTTGAATTTAGTATCGAGTAGTTTGGTTTATTTTTCACTGGGCCATTTGGTAAGAAATAGACCCACTAAGGACCAAAAAGTAAATTCCGTATGTTATGATTGGGCCGCTTTTGGGACAACCCATAATTGGGCCATGTTAGTTCACCTGCTACTTAGGGTGGTTATCAATCAAACCAGTGTGAACTTAAAAAGCCTACTTCATCAAATATCTGGAGTCTGCAGATATGCACATGCAAAAATGACCATCTATAAAGGCTAAAATGAAAAAAGTGAGAAATAAAAGAGCTGTTTATTGATAGAATGTCAATAAAAGAAAATTAAAGCTAAAAAAAAAAGGGATGTAACACAGGAAATAGACACCAATAGGCAATAGGTACAGGTTCTTGATATTGAGTCCTTGAATGTCCCATAAACTTTTCAGATTTAGAACCTGAACCTATCATCTTGTCAGGCCCAAACTGGATTGGTATGAGAAAACACTTTATGATATGGGTCGAGTCTTTTCAACTTGGGCCCATGTAGGATATTATTCCGTTGCAATAAATCTCAATTAATGGTCAATTGATAAAAAAAAATGTGTTTTTGTCTGTCACAATTTCAATTCCATCACTTATATTACCCACTTTCTGATCATATGGTACTCGTGTTGTAGTGTTTAGGCCTGTGGTGAAAGTGATTAAAACAGTATAACATGGGTACCAAAATTGATATGGTCTGAAAGTGGGGTACTAAAAGTGAAAATATTGCATAGTTATAGTAGGGATGATCAAGATGGGTTTTGCGCCTTTTTTTAAATTAAACCGAATTTTCTTGTGCAGTTTTCTATTAAGTAAAATCAAACGTGCGGTTTTAGGCGGTGGCGGTGTTGTTTGGTGGTTTTAATAACAAAAATATTATTAGATTGAAAAAAATACTATATCTCTTTTAGAATATTAAGAAAAATGTTCAAAAAATGTGAAACGTTGAAAATTAAAATAATAAAAGATGGTTTTGCAAATATAATGCACCTTGCGTTATATTTTTAATCTAACTACATTCAAATATATTTTTAATCTAACTACATTCAAAACATAATATATTTTAATGTTATGTTGCTCACCCCTAAGTTTAGGTATTAAAATTGAAATTATCATTTTATTTTATTTTATTTTATTGTTTTGCTCTTGTTCAGTTTCATATCTTACACAAACTTCCCAAAGTCGCCATTAATCCCAAACACAAATTTGTGTCCTCACTATATTGTCCTTGTAATGAAAAAAGTCATATCCCCACTTCTTGACATAAAAAAGGGATAATTACAAAAACACTCCTGAGGTTTGGGTTAATTACAAAAGAACCCAAAGATATTTCAAAATTACAAAATACCCCTTCATGTTTCATTTTGTCTCAAATTAAAGTGGTAAATGTAATATTTTTGTAAATGTGAGGAGGTTTTTTGAAATATTTTTGAAAATCATCGGGAAAAATGTAAGACGGAATCAAACCTATAGGGGTTTTATGTAATTTTCAAAGAACTCTGTTTTTTTTTGTAATTAGCCCAAATATCAGGGGTGTGTTTGTAATTATCCCAAAAAGAAAAAATCTCACATCATGTGAAATTTTTCTGACTCATCTTTCTCTCTGTGTGTGTATAAATGTGTGAAAAATAGAAGAAAAAAAAAATCTTTCGAAAAGGGTCCAAACTTCCCCTGTGTTTGTGTGCCTTATCCTCATTGTGTCTGGGATTTTGCACGGCCCTGATCAAGATTTGGTTCTATCAGTCATGTGCTTACACTGTGAATAAATCCAACAAAGAATGGATTTTTATTTTTAATTTTTTCTTGCTTTTTTTTATGAGTTGTGGAGGTGGGGTGGGGTATGGGGTTTGGTTAAACTGATTGTAACTTGGTTCAATGGATTAGCTCGTTTGTTGTTTGTTATGTAAAGCCAAAAGTTGGATAGTGACTCGTGTGTGTGATTTGTGGTGATGAGCAAAAGTTGTGTGGACTTTAGCAACTAATAGATTTAGGGAGTCTTTGCAAATACTTTATTTGAGAAAGTGATTTATTGTTGTAGAAGCGGAAAGTACGTAGTTGAGAATCAGAAATTAAGCTGAGAATTGATCAAGTTGAGAATCAGAAATTAAGCTGAGAATTGATCAAGTTAAGAGAGAATTTGTAAAAGTGTTTATTCGTACTCGTGTGTATAAGTCAAACCAAAAGTAGAATTATAAATCTAAAACATCAATCTCCCTACTTTTGGATTTATCAATAGGTTGATAGTTTCACTCCTCTATCTTCCAAAAGGAAAAAAGATCTCTAAGAGTTATTTCTTGAATCTGAAAAAGAGTACAAACTTGAGCAGTGCGGGAGACTATGGAATGGGTCGAGTAAACTCCCCTGGGGTCGGAAAATTAACAGATGAACCTTTATTTAGATAGGGCTTGGTATTGATTTTTTCTTAGTGATTGGAAAAGAGGGCGCCAAAGGCTAAGGTGGTTCTCTGAGTTGAGGCATTTGTCTTTTTGACTCCAATGGCAAAGTTAAAGGCTACAGGAAGCATCCTTTTCCATGGAAAGTACAATGAAGCGGCATGTGAAAGTGGATGGAAGTCTGATATATAATGAAACAGTCACTGGAATTGAGATCTTATTCAAAGAGAAAGACATCAAATATCTGGAGTTTCTTTTTGTATATTATATGGATGATTCGATCCGCAAGGACCATGATTGGGAATTGTTTGATCATCAAATTTGGAGAGCTAAAACAACTCTTCATAATTAATTACATTAAATATTAATTACTTCTAATATCCCATTTAATGATTCTTACACTTTTTAATGACCCTTTTAGTGATAATTTCTACAAATTCAAATAAATTCTGAAATCTCAACATATATTTACCATAGAAGAATGCGATTAAAATTCCAAATATCATTATGAGAACTATGTGATTTTAGAAAATGAGTCAGAATCATCTTCAGAGTCATAATCATGAATAAGCATGTTGATTATTTTTCTTGAAGACATATTTGAAAGAGCCTAGAGATTTGTTTTGATTTTTGGTTGTGAGGAATATATTTTAAAAATATGTGGTATTTTTCATTGAATTAAAATAGCATGATGTTCTCAATGTAAAACAATATGGAGTGAAACAATTAATAAATTATTAGGGAAATAAGTGAAATGAAGGAAAAAAAAATGTGTAATTAATTAATGTTGGAAAATGATAAATAAAGAGCCAAATTTAAAGAATCTCTTGGAAAATGACAAAAATATAACTCTTCAAATTTAAAGATGCTCTTTATTTTACAAAAGATGCTCTTTAAATTTAAAGAGCCTATTGGGAATACTCTAAGCAGGGCAGAAAAAAGAATGAACGAGTTTTCTTTTTTTTTTTTGCCTCATGCCACCCGGTGTGGGATTCCTCTTCTTCTTGCCAAGGAAGAGTCCGCTTGCCGGCTTAACCACACAATTTCTCTTATATACACGCAATTCGTACTTACCCCCTCCTTCATGAATCCATCACCATCGACTTGTGAGTGAAGGAGATTTCGATTAAGCGGAAAACTTTTATTTAAGTTGGATGAGACTAAGTAACTATCAACCGTTCCGACGCGTCCTTGACCCATTTTGATAAAAAAAAAAAAAAAAAAACCAAAGACCTATCCAAAGGGAAACCTAGTTTAAGCTATCAAACAAATGATAGAATGAAAATAAAGAAAAACCAAATCCGATCAAAATAGAGAGAGACCAACTGGGGACTAAAAAAGCAAAGTGAAGTGGGGGAGTTTTTCTCTTTTCTAAAGAAATCCAATTGAATGTACATCTGTAATCAGTGCCATATCATGGTTCATCTCTAATCTATATATTAGCAGTGCATTCTTCCTTCAACATCGAGCTATTAGGGGGCCCATCAGTTTAAATAAAGAAAAAATTGGTATTTACAAACACTAAAAAGTTATTATTTTCTAGCTAAAAACTGATAATCACTTTTTTTTTTAGTTTGGAAACAGGCCCTTAGATAAGGAAATAACAAGTTGGAATTAATATTTCTTCTTTAAATTGATTCACCATGCTTTTTTTTATATTACAACGGGATGGAGAATCGAAACTTTGACCAAGGGTTTAAAAATCTAAATAGAATGTCATCAGATCACATGAGTCTTGGCGATTCACCATGCTTTTTTAGAAAACAAAATAACAAAAAAAAAATATAGAAGAAGATAATTAGCGCCACTTATTCTAATTGAATTATGCAAAGAATTCCTTAAATATTATTATAGTTTTGGGCATTATTCATGTATTCTTACATCATAAAGTTTTGTCAAACTAACTGTTCATTGTCAAAGGGGCAGGTCCAACTGATGATATGGAGAAAACGCCTAAGATTCGGAAAGTTCGAAAAGAATCCATAATACACTGACAAAACATGGACTAGGAGGTCTCTAACTTTGAAGATAATATATGAAGACCCTACTCAAAAGTGCCAAAAAAAAAAGTAGCATATTATTAGATCCTACAATTTACACTTTATATTTTATTTGGTATTTGGTATATATATGGTATATGATATATTACCATTCGATATTTAGAAGAAAAAAAATCAATTTTTTTTTTTTTTTTTTTGATGAAAATGTGAAAAAATTCATTAAAAATATGAAGAATACAAGATAAAAGGGGCATACCCCAGTTCAAATGAATGTTAAATGGACAGGCCCATTAACATGTGGAAAAAACCTAACAAACCTCAACAGAGGATCACAAAAAAAAAAAACAGAAAATAAAATCTCCAACCAATTAATCAAGACAATAAGTGGGAGTAGACGGTCACGACCAAACGCTCCCATTTACTGCTCGAAAAAGGGTGGCGAGAGATTTACAAGAAAATTTACAATATGGAAATAGGGCATACCCTATAAATCAAACTGCAGCAGCCACAGCCAAGTGGACAACCCAAGTGGAAATGGACCAGCATAAAATCCCATCAGGAGTTTTCAAAAGAGACAACATAAAATGGAATTTCCCCCAAGTTGCTTCCATAGGAAAAAAAAAGGATCACCAACAGATATCAATGGTAGCCTGTTGAGCTAGACAAGACACCAACTGAAGATCCAAAATCGAACAGGGCTGAGTGAGGCAGCCAACTAAGGCCACACTAAACACTTAGGCACCATGAAGCCATCCAATGAAGGGGAAAAAAACCATTTTTCAAAAAAGTTCTTTAAAGCAAAATTGTTTCTGTCTCAAAGAAGCAGGAACAATTTGAACCCCCAAAAGTTTAATTTTTATAAATCAAAGCCCACAAAATAATGAAAACATTCATCATATGGGAGAAGATCCAAGATTCCACACGAGCTATCCCCGTAAAATCGGACCTGGATAAGCAAAGTAGCAGAAAAAGCCAAGCATAAAACAGCCCAAGACAAGCCAAAATCCACCAGCAAGAGCACAAGAAAGGGAGGTCATGAGGCGGGGCAGTCAGGGGGAGTTCCACTAATATTGGTTTATTACAAATTACAGGCCCAAAAAGAAAAAAGAAACCCACACACGGGTTAATGAAAAACAAGAGCAGCCCTAACAATAGGGGCCTAGAAGTTAACCATCTCAACTGGGAACTTGTTATATACAACCTTATAAACATCTTTTTGTATTTTAAGAAACACAACATTATCTGAGAAATTCAAGCCCTCAAATACCTGACTGTTTCGGGCCTTCCAAATTTGGTATATAGTGCAGGAAACGGCCACTGCTCGAGCCTTTTTAAGGGCAGGAGCAGCTTGCTCTTTTTTTGTCCATTTAAGGGCCCCAGCGATAGTACTCATAGAATGGCTAAATTTCAACCATTTTTTAACTCGATCCCAAAGCAACCTGGTGACAATGCAATCAAAAAATAAGTGAGGAGCATTCTCAAGGTAATTGCCACATAATTTACAGGTAGGATCAACATCCAAGTATTTTAAGTTATTAATGGTTGCCAGTTTATCATTAATAGCAAGCCACACACAAAAGGAGTATTTGGGAGGAATAAAATTTTTCCAAACAGCAGAGTGCCAAAAATCTTTAGGGCCAGAGTCTCTAAAAAGGTCATACATTCTGGAGGAACAAAGGCCTTTTGAGTTTGAAAAAAGAGA
Source organism: Rehmannia glutinosa (assembly GCA_016081115.2). Taxonomy (NCBI): domain Eukaryota; kingdom Viridiplantae; phylum Streptophyta; class Magnoliopsida; order Lamiales; family Orobanchaceae; genus Rehmannia; species Rehmannia glutinosa. Next base: position 659,021 of record JABTTQ020001269.1, read on the forward strand.
TAGATTGGAGATAGCCACATCAGGGGAGCCAAACTTATCTAAAATATCATTTCTGATATCACAAATCCTTTTCAAAAGGCGGGAATCGATTTTTAGGGTCCCAAGTCCGAGGAAGGATTGATTTTTTAAGTAGAAGGAGTGGACCCATCCGACCCAAAGGAGTCGACTTTTGAATGAATATTCGAGTATTTTAGCAAGAAGGGCTTTATTCCAAGAATTCACATCTCTTATACCCAAGCCTCCTCCTCATAGGAAGGCAAACTTTAGACCAGGCAATAGGAGAGGTATTCTTCCCCAGAGAAAGACTGCGCAAAGTCTATTAATCTGTCAACGACGAGTGTTTGGGAGAGGAAATATTTGGAGCCAAAAACATTCCACTCCTTGCAACACGATTTAATAAGGAGGAGCCTCCCATAAGAAGGGAATTTGCGGTCCATTTATTAATGTAGGAGGCAATCTGTCATAAAGGGGGCATAATGGTTAACATTTAGCCTTTGTGCGGCCAAAGGAACCCCCAAATATCTAACGAGGAAGGGACCCAAGAGGGAAGTTCAAGAGGTTGAGGATATTGTCAAGTTCGTCCCCAATAATCCCTTGATGAAGAGATTAGATTTAAAAGAGTTAACATCAAGGCCGGAGGCATTTTTGAAATCATTAAGACATTCAATCGGATTTTGGTGAAGGAAGGTCACCCCAGAGAACAACATAAGATCATCTGCAAAGGCAAGATGAGTGATTACGAGAGCTTCACATCCGGGGTGATATTTGAATTTCAAGGTTTTAGTTCTCACATTAAGAAGTCTAAGACGGATATTCCATACATAGGAGAAATAAGGCGGGGAGACATAGGATCACCCCGTAAACCTCTTTGCCTGGAAATTTACCTTGAAGAGAACCGTTAATACAAATGGAGTAAGAAGCGAGAAGAGACACACTCCATGACCCAAGAGATGAAAATAGGAGAAAATCCGGACCATTTAAGACTTGTTCAAGAAAAGACCAAGAGATGGTATCATAAGCTTTCTTAAGATCAACTTTGATTGCACATCTGGGAGAAATTCTGACTCTAGCATAATTTCTGATGATTTCCTGTGCCAGAAAAATATTATCGGTGATATTTCTACCACTAATAAAAGCGATTGGGGTAATTTGGATCAATCGGTTTGGGAACCACGATTCAAGCTTAGAGGCAAGGATCTTAGTAATGACTTTATAAACCACGTTGCAACAAAATAGGTCTAAAATCAGCCACGAGGGCATGATCGATTTTAGGGATCAAGGCAATAGCGGTGTGGTTGATTTGTCTAAGTAATTTTGAGGAGTCAAAAACTCGAACCACATTTTTGCCACTACATCGTTGCCAACAATATCCCAAGATTTTTTGAAAAAGCCAGAAGAAAAACCATCAGGACCTGGGGATCTATCATCCTCAATATCAAAGAGAGCCAATTTAATAGCTTGGGGAGATCGGGTTAGAAAGCGGACTAAAATCATCCTCATCAATGCAAGGCCCAGTTGAAGAGTGTGAAGGTCCATCAGCATTTGGTTTGGAAACTAGTTCCAAAAAAGAATTTTAAAATAGTTCACAAAGGCTATTGTGAGTTCATCAAAAGAAGATGTTTTGGAGCCATCCTCTAAAATATGAGAATTCATTTGCTTTCGAGAGAGTTCCTTTTAACAATTGTGAAAAAAACTTAGTGTTTTGTCACTATTGTTTAAAAAATCACATTTTGCTTTTGGGATGAGAAAGGATCGCTCGGCTTTGGCAAGAAAAGTTTCTTTAGCTTTCAACTCTTTAACAATATCATTTAAGCGAGTTAAAGGGTCGACATGAAGCTGGATTTGAGAATTTTTAAGAGCGGTTTTAACTCGCTTAACTCTTGAAGAGATATGGCTAAAATGAGATTTATTCAACTCTTTAAGAGTCGGCTTGAGAGCTTTGAGTTTTTTACAAAGAATAAATTGGGCTTTACCCCAAAAATTAAGATTCAAGCACCTTGCGGTGTGGATAAAATCGAGGATGCAAGGCCCACATATTGAAAAATTTGAAAGGTTTTGAGAGAACTAAGTTACGCTCAAAAAAAGTAACAACAATTGGAGAGTGATCGGAGACATTTCCTGGAGCAGGGGATGTCTCACGAGCACCTCCAATTTGAATGAGACAAGCGAGAGTTTATCAAAGCTCTGTCAAGTCTACACCAAATGGTATTATTGGTCCAAGTAAAGTAGCAACCGAGGAAGATCGCACCTCACTAAGACCAAGATAAGCACAAGTGTCATGGAACTCCTCAAGCGATTTATTAGTAAAAGGGGCCCCGTTAATTTTTTCATCGGGGTTTTTGATAGTGTTAAAATCTCCAAGTAAAAGCGAGGAGAATCAATAAGATTACCCAGTTCCAACATTTTGTTCCAAAGCAGCCGTCTTTCACCCACCGTATTAAGACCATAGATGAAAGAGGTGAGGATGGAATTATGAGAAATTTTACAAGTCAAAGAGCAGTGGATAAGTTGTGTATCAGTATTTAATACATGGAGATCCACAGTGGAGGGGTTCAAAGAATCAAGTGCCATTTTTGATAAGGTGAAAATTATTGGTGGCAAGCCAACCAGGAAATTTATTTTGAACAATAAAATCACAAAGATTGGATTGAGGCACAACCTCAGTCTCAAGTTTGGTTTCTAAAAGACAAAGAACATCAACTTTCTTTTTGTTAACGAAAGACATAATGTTTTTATGTTTTATAGGGTTCTTAAAACCCCTTATGTTCCAAGAAACGACTATCATTTAGAACCAAACTTCTTTCTAGGGGCATTACTAGAAGAAAATCTAGGGTTGGCATTTTTGCCATTACCTAGAGAAACAAATTTATTGCCATTAGCAGGCTGATTTGAAGGAATACCTGAGCCTGAGGGTTGTTTACCATTCCCCTCAAGTTTACCTGAATCAGCAGACAAGGATGTTACCTCCAAACTGGCTTCCTCTTGCTTGTTCTTTTTTTTCAGTTTTTTCTTAGCACTTTTTGAGAGAGCAGGAGAAAATTCTGAATCTTTATCATGGGGGGTTTGATCAAAACACTTGTCAGAAGATGGGCCAGGTGGTAGATCCTCCAAGCAATCAACAGATTGTTTTTCAGAGTTTATTGGATCCAAGGATTCCAAAATTTCAGCAGTCTGCAGGGGAGTAGGGTCCTCAAGCACAGCGAAAGCATTAGTAATCACAGGGGGAGGGATAACTACAGAGTTTCCCATTGAGAGGGTAGCTGGATTTTGGTTACCCAAAACCACGGTGATGATAATGATAAAGATAATGCAAAGAAAATCGGACTTAGTATCACGAGAAACAAAATGCGGATCAACAATGACAGCCAAACAATTTTTTCCCTTTGTCTTAGTGATTTTAGCAAAAACAGTTTTAGGGGGAGCTGGGTTCTTTTTAGAACCACAGTCATCAACAAAATGGCCAAAACTTTTACACTTTTTACAAAATTGAGGGAAAAAATCTATAACCACTGATTGCTCAAAAGTAGTACCATTAGACTGCTTAAGAAAAACAGATTTAGGTGGGGGTTTTGAAGGGTCAACATCAACTAGAATTCTAGCAAAAGCTGGCCTTGATTTTTCAAAAGTAGCTCTATCACTACAAATGGGTGTTCCAATTTTAAGACAGAGCTTACTAAAAGCAACCGGATTCCAGTATTTTCCAGGAAGAAAGGGGAATTTAACCCATACCGGAACAGACTCACAGTTAACACCCTTAGGAGGGTTTTCAAAATCAAAGATTTTCAAGAGTAAAGGTCTGCCAAGGCAGTGGAACGGACCACCCTGTAAAATTCTTTCCATATCAACTAAACGATCAAAACGAAAGATAACACAACCGTTGACATAAGGGAGTACCTCACAAACAACGTCCCAAAATTTCACCAATTTTTTAATATTTATCATTCCAGGCCATTTACCAGCAAAACAGCCTAATAAGCAAAAACCCCATTCATTGGGAACATCACATAATTCATCCTCATTAAACACAAGGACATCAGTAATATTAGAATCGCAGGGAAGGGGCTTAATTTTTAATTCATCACATTGTTGGACTGTCATAAGATCAGCGAAAGATTTACGTTTAAACTTACTTGGGATATTCGGATTAGAATACTTAAAGGATGGCCCTGTGAAAGGGCTATTACCGATGGGACTCGTTTTTCCGTTGGGGCTCATGTTACCAGCAACATCATTTTGGTCAGGCTTGGGACCGATGTTACTCCCACCTTGGTCATGTAGCAAAGTCTCCTCATCAAGGAGATTCACAGCTCCTGAAAAAGAGACGGACACAAGATCTTCTTTAGATTGTGCAGTATAAGAAGAATCTGTTTCACCCAGAGTTTCAGAAGCCAACACATCCAGTGGATTGGAATCGGGTTCTGAAGTGGCTGGGTTAGGGGATTCAAAATAGACATGTTTAGGGACTCCCTGTGACTTAGCCATAGTGGATCTCAGAAACCCCAGATCTTGGATGCAAGAGTCACAGCCACAAACCCAGCAACCAGTCGGCTAAAATGAAGGGATGAACCACCAAAGAAACTCTAGACGCACACCTCCGTAAAATGAACCAGCAACAAACCACCAAGGGAGGCTTCGTAAACCACAAAGGAATGAGAAGTCCAGCGAAGTTTACAAGGATTCCCAAAAGATATAAGCTCCAGGATAAGATCTCTAAGATTTCTCACGAGTAAAACCAGAGATCAGTCGAAAAGAACATAAAAACTCAGTCCGTAGACAGAAAGTATCTCAAAACCCAGCGAAAAGCCAAAGCTCTTCGGTGAGAATGAAGATAAGAAGGAGGGGAAGAAGAATCCGACCAGCAAGATAAATTCCGATGGGCCCTAGGCACCGCACAGGGCTGAACCCTAGCGGCGCAAAGGGAGGGGTTGAACCCAGAAAACCCTAAATGTTCGAATGTTCTGGTGAAATGGATGAATAAACACAAAAAATCAATTTTCTTTGATTCGTAATTTGGTATTGAATGTTCGACCCGGTTTTTGTTAGGTTTATATAATAATAATGGAATATTTATTGTGTTTTTTTATTTAATACTTTAATTAGTAGGGATAAATTCACTTTTGATACCCAAAGTATTAGAGGTTTTCACTTTTAGCACCCATTTTTTAGGGCTTATTATTATTAATACCCAACGTTTCAAAATTCACTCATTTTTGGCATGTTCCATTAGTCAACCGTTAAAGACTAACGGTTGACCAATTGTAGCAGGTTCGACGACTGGTGTATGCTTCACGGCGTCTCTGGTGCCGATTCCGGCAACCCCAAGCGTCGTGCAACCGCTCATTTTGAGCGTATCCGCAAGCCCTATAATGCCAGTGATCAATTTCATGAGTTTGTCTCCGATGCCAATTGACGATAATTCGAAAACCCCAAAGTTTAATTTAAAGCCAAATTTCATCCAGGATACTTCCCCAAATCTAAAATTCAACATACCATCGTCTTCTTCTATCTTAAGGCGCACAAAGTCCACTCCTCAATCGGTCTGATTCGCCCCCCGAACCAAAAATGCACAAAAGGGGATCTTAAAGATTTTCCGGCTTTTAGGGGCCCGAATCTCTATGGTGCCGGTCGAATTGGCCTCCGGCCAAGAAGACAAAGTTGGTCAGGATAAAATTTTGAGTCAGAATTCACCACCCTCGTCCACCATTGCTCCGACTCCGACAGGTCAACCATTAGTCTTTAATGGTTAACTAACGAAACATGCCAAAAATGAGTGAATTTTGAAACGTTGGGTACTAATAATGATAAGCCCCAAAAAGCGGGTACCAAAAGTGAAAACCGCTAATACTTTAGGTACCAAAAGTGAATTTATCCCTTAGTCAGTACAATAGATAGTGTTATATATATAATTGGGTAAATCTCACTTTACCCTTATACTCTCATTGAATCTCATTTTACCACCATGTACTTTTAGTTGATCATATTACCCTCTTGTACTCTTAATTTGTATCACTTTGCCTCCTTACACTATTATAACATTATTTTATATTCATATTCCTTTGTGAAATGACCATTTTATCCTCATCTATTAGTTTTAGTAAAACAACAAATTATTTTAAAAGTATTTAATATTAATAAACTTATACTTATTTATTTAAATAATTTGAAAAACTACTAATAATTGTTTACATCTTTAATAAAAATGCATTTGATATATATTATATAATTTTAAGTTTGTGATGAATAAGAAATTTAAAGTATAAATGCATTAGCTAATAGAAAATATCATGTTATATAGTAATTTTATACATGAAATATATAAAGTTAAATAATTAGCAACAAAATATAAAATATAAATATTCTAAATAAATTTAATAATATTTAATATTTATTAATTATTAACTAATTAAATTGTGAAAGTTAATTTGAAATGAGAACTTTGTTAAACAGGAGAAAAAAAAGTCATTTTTTAATAGTTAATTTCTTAATACTAAAATGAATATTCTTAAATTCAACATAATTTCTATTAAATATGTTTTTACAGTTATCTATATTTTTAAAATTATATTATTATAATTCATTAATGATGAAAAACATAATACAAATAATTTACTTATATTACAAAATATTATTTAAAATATAATACACATTATTTAGATTTATCGTGGAAACAAAAATAAATGTGTATGAATATGTTAGTTTGCATAATTTATGATTTTTAAAAGATCATATGCACAATTTATGATTTTTAAAATCACACTACGTCCTAAACATAAATGCTTGGAATAGCTTGTTTCACACGCTAAAAGTTAAATTTACCTACAGATTTGTGGATAGAAATAAATTTGTAAATAAAATTTACAGTTACTTATATAATACCTATAAAATAAAAGTTATTATTTTTCCCAAATTATACCGACCATTTTTAAATTTAATATATTAGCAAACAAACACAAACTTCCCAAAGTCGCCGTTAATCCCAAACACAAAATTATGTCCTCACTATATTGTCCTTGTAATGAAAAAATTCATATCCCCACTTCTTGACATTAAAAAAAAAAAAGAAAAAATCTCACATCATGTGAAATTTTTCGACTCGTCTTTCTCTCTGTGTGTGTATAAATGTGTGAAAAATAGAAGAAAAAAAAATCTTTCAAAAAAGGTCCAAACTTCCCCTGTGTTTGTGTGCCTTATCCTCATTGTGTCTGGGATTTTGCACGGCCCTGATCAAGATTTGGTTCTATCAGTCATGTGCTTACACTGTGAATAAATCCAACAAAGAATGGATTTTTATTTTTAATTTTTTCTTGCTTTTTTTTATGAGTTGTGGAGGTGGGGTGGGGTATGGGGTTTGGTTAAACTGATTGTAACTTGGTTCAATGGATTAGCTCGTTTGTTGTTTGTTATGTAAAGCCAAAAGTTGGATAGTGACTCGTGTGTGTGATTTGTGGTGATGAGCAAAAGTTGTGTGGACTTTAGCAACTAATAGATTTAGGGAGTCTTTGCAAATACTTTATTTGAGAAAGTGATTTATTGTTGTAGAAGCGGAAAGTACGTAGTTGAGAATCAGAAATTAAGCTGAGAATTGATCAAGTTAAGAGAGAATTTGTAAAAGTGTTTATTCGTACTCGTGTGTATAAGTCAAACCAAAAGTAGAATTATAAATCTAAAACATCAATCTCCCTACTTTTGGATTTATCAATAGGTTGATAGTTTCACTCCTCTATCTTCCAAAAGGAAAAAAGATCTCTAAGAGTTATTTCTTGAATCTGAAAAAGAGTACAAACTTGAGCAGTGCGGGAGACTATGGAATGGGTCGAGTAAACTCCCCTGGGGTCGGAAAATTAACAGATGAACCTTTATTTAGATAGGGCTTGGTATTGATTTTTTCTTAGTGATTGGAAAAGAGGGCGCCAAAGGCTAAGGTGGTTCTCTGAGTTGAGGCATTTGTCTTTTTGACTCCAATGGCAAAGTTAAAGGCTACAGGAAGCATCCTTTTCCATGGAAAGTACAATGAAGCGGCATGTGAAAGTGGATGGAAGTCGATATATAATGAAACGATCCTGGAATTGAGATCTTATTCAAAGAGAAAGACATCAAATATCCGGAGTTTCTTTTTGTATATTATATGGATGATTCGATCCCAAGGACCATGATTGGGAATTGTTTGATCATCAAATTTGGAGAGCTAAAACAACTCTTCATAATTAATTACATTAAATATTAATTACTTCTAATATCCCATTTAATGATTCTTACACTTTTTAATGACCCTTTTAGTGATAATTTCTACAAATTCAATTAAATTTAAATCTCAACATATATTTACCATAGAAGAATGCGATTAAAATTCCAAATATCATTATGAGAACTATGTGATTTTAGAAAATGAGTCGAGAATCATCTTCAGAGTCATAATCATGAATAAGCATGTTGATTATTTTTCTTGAAGACATATTTGAAAGAGCCTAGAGATTTGTTTTGATTTTTGGTTGTGAGGAATATATTTTAAAAATATGTGGTATTTTTCATTGAATTAAAATAGCATGATGTTCTCAATGTAAAACAATATGGAGTGAAACAATTAATAAATTATTAGGGAAATAAGTGAAATGAAGGAAAAAAAAATGTGTAATTAATTAATGTTGGAAAATGATAAATAAAGAGCCAAATTTAAAGAATCTCTTGGAAAATGACAAAAATATAACTCTTCAAATTTAAAGATGCTCTTTATTTTACAAAAGATGCTCTTTAAATTTAAAGAGCCTATTGGGAATACTCTAAGCAGGCCAGAAAAAAGAATGAACGAGTTTTCTTTTTTTTTTTTTTTTTGCCTCATGCCACCCGGTGTGGGATTCCTCTTCTTCTTGCCAAGGAAGAGTCCGCTTGCCGGCTTAACCACACAATTTCTCTTATATACACGCAATTCGTACTTACCCCCTCCTTCATGAATCCATCACCATCGACTTGTGAGTGAAGGAGATTTCGATTAAGCGGAAAACTTTTATTTAAGTTGGATGAGACTAAGTAACTATCAACCGTTCCGACGCGTCCTTGACCCATTTTGATAAAAAAAAAAAAAAAAAAACCAAAGACCTATCCAAAGGGAAACCTAGTTTAAGCTATCAAACAAATGATAGAATGAAAATAAAGAAAAACCAAATCCGATCAAAATAGAGAGAGACCAACTGGGGACTAAAAAAGCAAAGTGAAGTGGGGGAGTTTTTCTCTTTTCTAAAGAAATCCAATTGAATGTACATCTGTAATCAGTGCCATATCATGGTACATCTCTAACCTATATATTAGCAACGCATTCTTCCTTCAACATTAAGCTACTAGGGGGCCCATCAGTTTAAATGAAGCAAAAATTGATATTTACAAATACTAAAAAATTATTTTTTTTCTAGCTAAAAACTGATAACTTCTTTTTTTAAGTTTGGAAACAGGCCCTTAGATAAGGAAATAACAAGTTGCAATTAATATTTCTTCTTTAAATTGATTCACCATGCTTTTTTTTTTTTTATATTACAACGGGATGGAGAATCGAAATTTTGACCAAGGGTTTAAAAACCTAAATAGAATGCCATCAGATCACACGAGTCTTGGTGATTCACCATGCTTTTTAAGAAAACAAAATAACAAAAAAATATAGAAGAAGATAATTAGCGCCACTTATTGTAAGTGAATTATGCGAAGAAGTCCTTAAATAATTATTATAGTTTTGGGCATTATTCATGTATTCTTACATCATAAAGTTTTGTCAAACTAACTGTTCATTGTCAAAGGGGCAGGTCCAATTGATGATATGGAGAAAACGCTTAAGATTCGGAAAGTTCGAAAAGAATCCATAATACACTGACAAGACATGGACTAGGAGGTCTCTAACTTTGAAGATAATATATGAAGACCCTACTCAAAAGTGCCAAAAAAAAAAAAAAGTAGCATATTATTAGATCCTACAATTTACACTTTATATTTTATTTGGTATTTGGTATATATATGGTATATGATATATTACCATTCGATATTTAGAAGAAAAAAAATCAATTTTCTTTGATTGGTAATTTGGTATTGAATGTTCGACCCGGTTTTTGTTAGGTTTATATAATAATAATGGAATATTTATTGTGTTTTTTTATTTAATACTTTAATTAGTAGGGATAAATTCACTTTTGATACCCAAAGTATTAGAGGTTTTCACTTTTAGCACCCATTTTTAGGGCTTATTATTATTAACACCCAACGTTTCAAAATTCACTCATTTTTGGCATGTTCCATTAGTCAACCGTTAAAGACTAACGGTTGACCAACTGTATCAGTGAGTTCGACGACTGGTGTATGCTTCACGGCGTCTCTGGTGCCGATTCAGGCAACCCCAAGCGTCGTGCAACCGCTCATTTTGAGCGTATCCGCAAGCCCTATAATGTCAGTGGTCAATTTCATGAGTTTGTCTCCGATGCCAATTGACGATAATTCGAAAACCCCAAAGTTTAATTTAAAGCCAAATTCCATCCAAGATACTTCCCCAAATCCAAAATTCAACATACCATCGTCTTCTTCTATCTTAAGGCACACAAAGTCCACTCCTCAATCGGTCTGATTCGCCCCCCGAACCAAAAATGCACAAAAGGGGATCTTAAAATCGATTTTCCGACTTTTAGGGGCCCGAATCTCTATGGTGCCGGCCGAATTGGCCTCCGGCCAAGAAGACAAAGTTGGTCAGGATAAAATTTTGAGTCAGAATTCACCACCCTCGTCCACCATTGCTCCGACTCCGGCAGGTCAACCAAATGTCTTTAATGGTTAACTAACGGAACATGCCAAAAATGAGTGAATTTTGAAACGTTGGGTACTAATAATGATAAACCCCAAAAAGCGGGTACCAAAAGTGAAAACCGCTAATACTTTAGCTACCAAAAGTGAATTTATCCCTTAGTCAGTACAATAGATAGTGTTATATATATAATTGGGTAAATATCACTTTACCATTATACTCTCATTGAATCTCATTTTACCACCATGTACTTTTAGTTGTATCATTTTACTCTCTTGTACTCTCAATTTGTATCACTTTGCCTCCTTACACTATTATAACATTATTTTATATTCATATTCCTTTGTGAAATGACCATTTTATCCTCATCTATTAGTTTTAGTAAAACAACAAATTATTTTAAAAGTATTTAATATTAATAAATTTATACTTATTTATTTAAATAATTTGAAATACTACTAATAATTGTTTACATCTTTAATAAAAATGCATTTGATATATATTATATAATTTTAAGTTTGTGATGAATAAGAAATTTAAAGTATAAATGCATTAGCTAATAGAAAATATCATGTTATATAGTAATTTTATACATGAAATATATAAAGTTAAATAATTAGCAACAAAATATAAAATATAAATATTCTAAATAAATTTAATATTTATTAATTGTTAACTAATTAAATTGTGAAAGTTAATTTGAAATGAGAACTTTGTTAAACGAAGAAAAAAAACAGTTATTTTTTAATAGTTAATTTCTTAATACTAAAATGAATATTCTTAAATTCAACATAATTTCTATTAAATATGTCTTTACTGATTATCTATATTTTTTAAATTATATTATTATAATTCATTAATGATGAAAAACATAATACAAATAATTTACTTATATTACAAAATATTATTTAAAATATAATACACATTATTTAGATTTATCGTGGAAACAAAAATAAATGTGTATGAATATGTTAGTTTGCATAATTTATGATTTTTAAAAGATCATATGCACAAGTTATGATTTTTTAAATCACACTCGTCCTAAACATAAATGCTTGGAACAAACTTGTTTCACACGCTAAAAGTTAAATTTACCTACAGATTTGTCGATAGAAATAAATTTGTAAATAAAATTTACAGTTACTTATATAATACCTATAAAATAAAAGTTATTAGTTTTCCCAAATTATACCGACCATTTTTAAATTTACCTATAGATATTCTAGGTATTTACCAATAATTTTAGATTCTAGGTAGATAATATTTACTTACTATGATTTTTCCTACACTTTATAATTTTCTTAATACGTTAGATAAACTGATTTTTTCTGGTAGTGATATGATAATTCAACAATTAACTTCTATTTCATCCTTACATATATAAATAAAAAAAATAATTGCTATTAGAGCAATAGTTTTTCCAAAAGATATTTTTACTCACTAAAGAATAAAAGAAACGTGACAAATTCTTAACTCATTATTCATTCTTCAACCATCCCTCTTCAAATTAAAGAAGTAAAACCCATGTTGTACTTTGAGTTGATTATATGTTTTTATATTCAAATTTAGACGTTCATGATTATTAGTTATAGATATCGACTTGTTTATGCTTCTCCAAAAATATACATTCTTGTCAAATTATATAGGGTAAATCTCACTTTACTTTCCTATGCTCTTATTGAATTTACTTTCAATTTGTATTACTTTACCCCTTAATACAATTAAAATATTATTTTATCCTCATTTTTAAATTAATTTATTGTCATTCAATCATATGTTTATTTTTTTGGAAATTTTATTTGCTATTAAATTAAATTTAATATAGTTCCTGATCTTTTGGCAGATGAACATCTTTAATTTACTGAGGTATACCGACAAAATTAAATAGATAGTGCTGACTCAAGAATCAATTTTCCATAATCTGCTAAGATTCTCCAAACAATTTATTGGTTGATGAATTGAGAGTACCACGTCTTGTCAAATTAGTTAGGCCGAAATACAATTATGTGACTTGTTACATGAAGTTATGGGCCTAAAAGTGAATTAGAAATATGAAAAACCAATAAACTTTATTGAAAGTGAAACGATCTATCAAAATGATAGGAGGTCAATTTTGCAGCAATTTGTCAAACATAAAAGGGAGCCTCACTGTAAGAAATTAAAATTTTACCCATGAAAAAATCCGTCGGCAAACCCTTTTACCAACAAATTCCCGACGAATTTGTCAGTCGTTAAAACCCTTGTCTCTAAATATTTATCGACACAAAAAAAATAATCCATCGGTAAATTACCGACAGATCCACAACAGAACTCGGTAATACTATGCCGACATGAGGCCGACGAAGTTTGCGTCGATAAATGATATCCGCCGGCAATTTAACCTGCCCAGTAATAACGGAATGCCGATGCAATGCCGACAGAAAGATCATCGACAGATCTCTGATGGATGCGTCAAATTTTGCAGCAATTTGTCAAACATAAAAGGGAGCAATTAACTTTTTTTCTTGTCAAACATAAAAGGGAGCAATTAACTTTTTTTCAGTGCATACCCTGAGAGGTGATGACCTGATGGGTGATCGTAATCTATCTCTAAATCTCCGGTCTTCACTTGAGAGTATAAAATACTAAACTACTATCCAATTCTCAGCTTCATCGGGATTCAAAGCACGTCTCCTTGTGCATATTTTTTGGAAATAGATATGAGATATAGTTATTTTAGGAAAAAAATAATTTTTAATTTTAATATTTAAATGCAGATAAGATGGATTTTTTTTCATGAATATGGAATAGGACTCTAATTGATTTCTGAACTAAAACCTAAAGATAATATTTATATCATTACATAAAAAATACTGTAAAATCAGAATGATTGCATATTAAATATATAATAATCCCACAAAAAACAAAGGGAATTAAACTTCTTAACACAAACATCAATGGACACACATGTTGAAGAAACCCTTCAACCATATAGAAGAAACCCCCAAAAAGAAAGAAAAAAAATACAAATGCCAGTCTTAATTTTTACACACTTCCATATGTATAAATCTTGATGATATTCTAAAACTTTACTCTTGACTGTGAAAATAAAATAATCTAATCAAACTTTATGCTTAGGGCATTGGTAACACTTGGTGAATATTCCAAATGTGTTAATTTGGTGGACAAAATTGACCATGCTGGCCCACCCTCCAAATCCAAATCCAACAATAAAAACCCATGCCACCACAAATATGTTCATTGAGTACAATCCAGCCCAACCCCCAACAAGTTTTGGAGGCCTCTCCACTGCATTCTGTCAAAAATAAAAATATATTAATAATTAAAAGAAATTACTAAAAATTAATTATAGAAAGATATGTAGGTAAGTATTATGATAGTTGTAATTTATAGGTAACTCATTGTATGTAAAATCGTTGTACGAAAATATTTATCTACATAATCTGAAAGTGTTGGTAAATACTTACCTACAATATTTGTGTCGGTAAATTTAGAAATTGTAGGTGATCTACCGGTAATCTATCGGTATAATTTAGGAGAAAATAATATTTTATTCTATAGTTAATCGTAAAATCTAGTGACAAAATCTTTTATGTCAGTAAAATGGAGTTTTTGTGAGTTGCATTTAGACCTTTGTGAAATGGGTTAGTTTTACCCTACTGATAACATGGTTGCAATAGTAATTCAACTTATTACGGGATGAACCATTGATTCGCACAATTGAACACCAGGCTTGGTGTAAAAAGGATTAAGCTATATATGGTAATATAACTTTACACCTATCTGAATTTCATTTCTCCTAAATAGGGAAAAGTAGTGGGAAAAGTCATTCCTTAGACAATATTCACAACCTAACCTTTTTTTCCTTTTTTTTTCATTGCTTTATCTTCCTGTGGGGAGTGTTGTCTATTTCATTAGCTGCCTAACATGTTGAAAAAGTGCTCATAAAGCTAAGTCATGGATTGTGCTATAACATTCTAATATACTTTAGGCACTAACAAAACAAAATAGTGCTTTAAAAATATCGTATACGCGCATTACTCACAAAATACGAATTTGGGTCTATGTACCATATTAGGAGAAGATTCCTATTTATCGACATAAATTAATTTGGGTCTATATACCATATTACGAGAAGATTTCTATTTATCGGCATAAATTATTTTCCCACTAAATTTTACAGTTACCTACATAATACCTACTAAATAAAAAATTTTATTTTTCCCCAAAATTATACAAACAAATTAGCGATAGATCGCCAACAATTTAATTTACGATAGAAATATTATAGGTATTTACAGAGGCGTAGCCAGCCGCACCAATTACCCCTAGCTCAATTTTTTCTCATAGCGCAACTATTTTTTCACTTAAGAAAAACATATATTTTTTCAAAAAAAACAAATCCACTAATAAAAAGGGACAAACAAAAATTTGGAGTGTGCGGGGGCTCGGGTGGTTCCCTAGATCCGTCCTTGGGTATTTACCAACACTTCAGATTTTGTATGTAATATTTACCTACAATGATTTTACCTACATTTTTTAGTTATCTTAATATTTTATCTACAGATTTTTCTGTAAGTAAACACTAATTTTTTTCTTGTAGTGTAATAAACATGTTATCATTAGGCGTTTAGACTACTCATAGCATTTCTCTCATAAATTAGAGATAATTACAAAAAGATACCTTGAGATTCAGTCTAATTATTAAAAAAAACTAAGTTATCATTTAAAATTACAAATATCACCTTAATATTTGTAGTTAGGCTAAATTTCAAGGTTAGTTTTTGTAATTATCTCGAAATTAAAATATAGAGTAATTAAAGATTTTGTTCATGTACCTCTCTGGATGATGCAGAAGCAAAAGTGATCATATGTGCCAGGGCTGGAATAATGTACACTGTGAAGCTAACAAGAAGTGATCCAACGGTGGAGTTTATTGGCCCAAAAAAAGGGAAAAGTATAGCCAAAAACCATATTGGAATAACCACTGGTAATCTTGTTAGGGCGCGTTTGAGCAAGCTTTTAGTTTTGTGGACTCCAATAAATTTTTCCCATACAAAGTATAGAGGCGTGCACGCAAATCCAAACGTTATGAACTGCAAGGAAAAAAAATTTGATTCAATGAGATAAATTAACTATAGGAATAATTACAAAAATCTCCCTGAGGTTCGGCTAATTACAAAAAAATCTAGAGGATTTTGAAAATTACAAAAAAAAACTGTTGGGTTGACTTTGTCTTATATTTCTCTCCTTCAAAAATAAAAAATATTTTAAAAAGTCCTCTGATAGTTATAGAAATATTACAGTTACCCTCTTAATTTAAGACATAAGCAAATCTGAGGGGTCGCTTTGTAATTTTATAATATTTTTAGATTTTTTTGTAATTAGCCCAAACCTCAGGAGTTTTTGTAGTTATCCCTGAATTATAAGTAGGGCAACAAAAAATTCTTTGAGGTTTTTAGGTAATTAAAAATAAACCCACATAAGTTTCAAATTACTGAAACCTCCTAGTGGTTTGATTCTTGATCTTACGGAATTTGCCGACTTCATTAAATATTTTACAATTACATCTCTCAGTTATTCAAAATATTACAAACAACCCCAACTTTTCGTCCAACTATTTGTAATATTTAGAAAAATTGGCGGATGTAATTGTAAAATGTAGGACGAAAATTTGCTTTATGAGGGGTATATAATTGTAAAATATTTAATGAGGTCGGCAAATTCCGTTAGTTCAACTAAAGATTTGGTTAAAAATGGAAGACGGAATCAAATCTGAAGGAGGTTTCTGTAATTTTAAAAGTACCATATGCATCAAGGTTTGTACCTGATGAATGAGCATGAGAATTACAGCAGCATCTCTAAATCTAGTTCTTGGGAGCAAAGCTAAAGCATTGGATCTGTTTAAGAGCATATCTCCAAAAGCCCAATAAACAGCACTTGCTGATGGGAGTGTTAGTGTTAGCACATAAATTGTTGCCATCAAGTATATTAGCTTGAATTTTTGTGGCTTCCACATTGCATGCATTATTTCCCTAAAAAAAAAATTATCAGTATCATAATTAATCTGATTAAAATCATAGTCACATATGAAATTAGTTACAAGAACTTATGTAATGCAGTAAGATAAAATTATGGAGTAGAACTAGGTGGAAACTTGAAGGATTCTTTTTCTTGTTCTATAACATCTCTACAAAAAAGACTCAGTTTACCGACAGAATTTACCAACAAGAAAATTTATAGTTACCTACAAAAAAAAAAAATTATGTTTCCTCAAAGTATACTGACCAATTACCGACAAATCACCAACATGTTTTAAATTTATCAACATAAATAATGTACGTATTTAACTATTTATCAACAATTTTAGATATCGTTGGTAAATATTTACCTACAGTATTGATTTTACCGACACTTTACAATTATCTTAATACTTACCTACAAATATTCTTGTAGGCAAATTGATTATTTTTGTGGCGCAGTGTGAGGGCATCAAATAAATTTCTTTTTTCTTTTCTAAAAATCAAATTTAATAGATCCCTTATGTAGCCCAACTAATTTTTAGCAGCAAAAACTTAATTTGAAGGTTTCAAATAGTACTTATGTTAATATGGTGCTAGTACTATCATTTGTTTCTTCCCACCACTTCATGTAATTCCTTTTTTTCATTAGTTTATTATTAATATGTATGCATTTAGATTCAAATTTTGACATTTCTCTTTCACCTTGAATCAGAAATTGAGGGTTTTTTATGGGATAATTACAAAAACACCCCTGAGGTTTGTGCTAATTACAATAAAACCCAGAGTTCCTTAAAAAATAAAATAAAAAAACTTGCATTTTTCCCGGTGATTTTCGAAAATATTTTAAAAAACCCCTAACATTTACATAAATATTACAACTACCCCTTAAATTTAAGATAAAAACCTGAAGGGTTTTTTTTATAGTTTTGACTTTTGAAACAAGTCTAGTTTTTTTTATAATTAACTCAAGCCTCATGGGTGTTTTTGTAATTATCCCTTTTTTATTTTCACTTTTACTAAAAGAACTTGACACCATGTTTCCATGAAACATGTTCCCATTCCTATCTTTACAGATTAAAATATATACATATTTGTACATAAATTAATAAAATATATAGTACAATAATCTGCTTTAAAAAATATATATATAGTACAATAATTTATCAAGAACTCACACTGTGACAGCATGCCCACCAAATGTATAAAGAATGTTTGTAGCCCCAGTAAAGTATAGAACCATTGTGGCTGGCCCTGAGTGCTTCACTCCTTCAACCTTTATTTGCCAAAATTAGTCAAAAGTCATTATTAATCAAATAAATCTATTTATACAACATGAATAGCACTAAATAAAAAACCCAAATCAAGCCAAAGTTCCACTTTAATACTATGATTAAAATACTAATTAATTAATTAATTAATTAGAAAAATATCTGACCTGTCCATGGAGGAGGGAAGCTATGGTTAGGTACCATGCAGTGTAAGTTGTCATAATAAGGCCCAAAAATGACCAAATTCTGTAATTGTGGAAAGAAGGGATAAAAACAGTTGTGGCACAACAAGCTCCAAATATGTATGTCCAAGTTCTCTTATCAAGATTGTCATTTATGTAGTAGATGTTGCTGCAAAACAAAACCAAAAAAAATAAAAAAGCATAAATAATTAAATAAAGAAAAAAAAAGCACCATTATTAATCATTATCCTTTTTATGGTATGAGACATATATAAATTGTTAATTACAGAATTGAGGTTTAACATAATTGGAAAACAAAATTAAGTTACGTTTCAAAATTACGAATATCCCTTAAAGGGTATTTGTAATTTTGACAGATAACTGAAGTTTTTTGTAATTAGGATAAATTTTAGGGTAGTTTTTATAATTATCCTATAATTAGTTTGAATTATGTGCTTAGGGGTGTAAACAATTCGAGTCGAGCCAAACATAGTATTGTTCAAACTTGTTTGAATTGTAATCGAGCTTTAAAAATTTTGTTTGAGCTTGATTTGATTATTAATCGAATCGAGTTCGAACTTGCTTTAGTGGAGATGAGCACGAATCAAACTCGAGTAGTTTGATATATTTACACATATTTTATTCTTTTTCACTAAAAGAGCCGAGCTCGAGCCGAGCTTTACATATTATCGAACGGAAAAATATGTTCAAGCCTGTTTTGTTATGTTAACGAACCAAGCTCAAACGAACTTTTGACGATTGATCTCAAATCGAGTATAGAGTATATTTGTTCGTTTTTCAGCCATATGTGTGCTACACTTGGGAGAAAGTGAGTTGAAAATCATGGATAGCTTTTACCATTCACATACCATATTAATTAATTATCATACAATATTTCTCAAATTGGGAAAAAAGGTTTAGTAGTAAAAAAGGGACCATGCAATATATCCAAATTTAAAGTACCTTGCACATGCAATGAGTTGAATCACAGATCCAAATAGAAGAAAAGTGCAGTTGAAAAAGAGGCCTATGTTTCTCCAATGTTTCCCAAGTAGCCCATCAAGAACTTCAAACCACTGCACATACATATGTATCACCCAAATCTCAAAAAGTTTAATACATTCAAAATAAAAGTGAACCAAAATTATGTATCCATGAAAATAAAATATAAAAGGGATAATTACAAAAACACCCCTGAGGTTCCGGCTAAATGCTAATTATAAAAAAATCCAGAGGCTTTTGAAAAAGGATAATTACAAAAACACCCCTGAGGTTTGGGATAATTATAAAAACCAAGAGATGTTTCAAAATTACAAAAAGCCCCTTCATGATTCATTTTGTTTTAAATTTAAGGGGATAATAAATGTCGGGGCGGGGGGTGGCTAAAATATTTTTTGACTATAAATGAAAAAATATAAGACAGAATCAAACCTTACGATTTTTTTTTTTGGTAATTTTTAAAGAAATCAAGGTTTTTTTTAATTAACTCAAACCTTAGGGGGATTTTTGTAATTATCACTTTTGAAAATTACAGAAAACCTTACAAAAAATATTTCAAAAATCCCCTGATAGTTATAGAAACATTATAGTTACCTCCTTAAATTTAAGACATAATCAAAACTGAAGGTGTTTTTTTGTTATTAGTCCATAATTCAGGGGCTTTTTTGTAATTATCCCAATATAAAATAAAAAAATTCTTGAAATGATGAATGTAAAAACAAAAAAAAATCATTAATTACCTGAATGACATGGTTTCTAAAATCAACCTTCTCTCTTTCCTTCCTAGTTCTATACTCCACATAAAGCACACTAATAAGATAAGCAGTCCAACTCCCCATTAACCCATAAAACAATTGAAATAAAATTCCAGACAACATTCCAAGTTGTGAAAATGAATAAGGTAGTGTTAGCAGCACTTGGGCAACCTATTAAAAAAAAACACAAAAACAGGACAAAAACAGAGTAAATATTAGTTTCTTTTAAAAAAAACATAGCACAAATTAAATTATGTAATAATGTTAATACAAAAAAGAAAAAAATAATAAAATTGTGCCTGATTAGAAGCACAGCTAAACCATGCATCATAAACTGAACCACCATGCCAAAATAATTTTGATAATTTGCTTTTGGCAGAGCTGGATTTGCTATCTCCTTCTTCTTCTCTTTCCATTTCTACATAGTTTGCAACTACTGTCTCAACTTTCTCTGAAGCCATTGATTGAGTGTTTGGAGAAGTTTACAAGCAGGGAATGGGGTTTATGGAGTTTGGTTATATAATAGAAGAGTGAAGTGTTTCTTCTTCTTCTTTATTTTTTGGCATAATTACAAAAATGCCCCTGAGGTTTGGGCTAATTACGAAAAAACCCGAGATGTTTTGAAATTACAAAATAACCCATCAAGTTTGATTCTGTCTTAAATTTAATAGGGTAACTTTAATAATTTTATAAATATCAGGGGTTTTGAAATGTTTTTTCCTTATAAATAAGAGGGGGTTTATGCAATTTTCAAAAATATATGAGGTTTTTGGTAATATACGTGTTGCATTAACTTTGTTTACTTTGTTGCACATTAATTTGTAGTCTGTAGTGTTTCTTGAGCAATGATTGATCAGTCACCCATAAAGGGACCTTGTTAGGTCGGCATATAGTATGTGTCTTTTTTTTTTTAGGGTGCATATAGTATGTTATTCAGCAATTATATATTCGCAAAAATTTATGTGAGACGGTGAAAGTCCGTGAGACGGTGATACTTTTAGTGTAAAAAGTAATATTTTTAGTGCAAAAAGTTATACTTATCAAATTACACTTATAGTATATTTAGATAAAATATCATTTTTTACACTAAAAGTATCACCATTTCACGATCTCACACCATCTCATCACTAGATACCTGCTCTTATATATTATCTTGTTGGCATGAAGATTATATGAGAATATTAACTTTGAGCTAATTTTCTTCTTTCTTAATTTATTTCTTGACCCAATTATTATTTTGTGTTAATTGCAAAAAAATGCCCTGAGGTTTAGCTTAGCTATTTAAAAAAACCCATTATTTTTCAAAATTATAAATACTTATTTGACATTTGCTTTTATCTTACAATTACACCCTCACTAGGGGGATTTGTTAGGTAAATGTAATCCTCGGGAGTGTCTGTAGCATTTTAAAAAAATATTTGTAATTTTAAAAGATAATTGGAGTTCCGCTTTTTCCCTCAATGAAGAGATCAAATATGTTGTTAAAATACTTAAAATCAGTGATTTACAAATACTAAATATTAAAGTGAAAAAAAATCCATATATAGTTGCTTATTTACAACATAATAGAATAAAGTTATATATTCAGTAAGGAACTAAGGATCATTATAGAATACTTAACAGGAAACGACGAGGCAAATTAGTTAAAAATGAAAATATGAACAAGTTGATAATCCAGATATTTGTGGGGTAGGACATAAAAAAGGTGATATACTAGATGATTACACAAATAAGTTTTCTTTTATTTTTACCGGTATTATGATTGATATTCTAAAGATGATGAGGAGCAATAAAAAAAAGGTTTTTTTCTTTAGTGTAAATATAAAATATATGATTAATTACAGGAAAAAAGTTAATTAAAAACTAATTAATATTAACGAATAATCGTAGGATCATAGGTGCTACCAACTGGCATTAGAGCAACGCTTACCCTTAACCTTAGAGTGTACATTTGCAAGCGCTCACAACATTCGGTTTTCACTTAGTTTCCAGACATACCATCATAGTACAATTATTGTCACGTTTGTGCACAATTAAAGCCTATAAAATATAAATTAATTAAACTTAACTAATGTTCTCACACTTCTTATTGGTTCTTCTAGTACTTTTTCATATAGTATATCTCATGTGAGACGGTTGCAACATGCAACAAAAAAAAAAATATTACATATTAGTGATATTCTTAGGATAAAAATCAATACATTATTTGAACACTAAAAAGTATATTTAAAAGGACCAAACTACTCAAACTTGATTAGTCTTCAACTCACTAAAACCCATTCATGAATGATTAAATTAACAATCACATTAAACCCAAATAAAAATTTAAAGTTTGATAAATTTCAAACAAAGTTGAATAGTAAATGTATTCGACTCGATTCTACTCGAACTCATTTACAAATTACACATATAATTTCAAAAGGATATGGATAACTAATTAAATCAAGTATTAATCAACTATTGTTTGAACACATCATTTACTAGTCATGTCACGTTCTCATATCTTCATGTGCTAATGAATACCACATTTGAATAATTTCAACCAATCCCCATCAACTCCTCTCTCTTTTTTTTTTTTTTTTTTCTCTTTTCCTTTTTTTTCTCTTTTAAGTGGGCCTGATGGTAATGGGCCTAACCTCGCATGTTCGCACGAGCGGGTGGCCCACGATGAACACTTTCTTCTAAAAGGAGCCCATTGTATTTTATACTACTATTTAGTCATGAATACACGCAGCTGCATAAAGTATGAAGGCCAAAAAAATTAAATAAAAAATAAGAAAAAGCAGAAGAAAAAAAAGGTAAATTTGATTTTTTTTTATTATTTTTGGAATTAAAATGTGGTTTAGATAAAATTAGGAAAAGATGGAGAGAATGATTGCATAGGGGATAGGGTTTTAGTGCTAAACATCATGAATGCCACACGTGTGCCAACTGGATTCACAAAGGAGATCTAATTAAAAGCAAATCTTTTCCCCTTTTTTTACTATTTTCTTTGGACTTTTATTTGGAAAAAAAATATTATTTAATTTAATTCTTATTTTTTTTATGTATGAATTTCTGCTTTTGGTCTCCCAAAGGAAGTTCTACTAATCATGATCACCAGGTTGGGGAGTTATTATATAAGAACAAGAAAGATAAGGAAAAGTAAAGCATATCTTAATCAAATAATTAATTAACTTTATCGGTTAGTTTAATTCTCCTTTTTCCTGTCAATTAATTTTATTATTGGGAGATATTTTTAATTTTGAGGGACAACATCGTGAAATAATTAAATTATAGGCCAAATTATGATTTTATGAGATGCTTAGGGTTAAGAAAGTACTCTTAGTTCAAAATAATGACATAATCAATGTAATTTCAATACACAAAATGCTTCATTTGGGGTTGTTTCAACTAGGGTGACAATTTGAGTTGTGTTTAGGTTCGCGGATCGTGTTGAGATACGATAAATTACACAAATTTTGCCAACCCAAACACGGCCCATTTAATTATTCGGGTCAGATAGGATCAACTCGAACACGATCTGTATAATATACGGGTAACCTGAACATGACCCGAAATAAGCCAAAGTATATTTTTTCAACCTTGAATAAATTATATATTTATTATGATAAAATGAGAATTTGGGTTTTTTATATATAGAATATTAAAAACATAATGAATTACAATCAAAATATGCAAATCATAATTTGGTTTGATAATAGACTTATTAAATTAGGCTACCTCCAAGGAACATGAACAAATTTCAAATAAAATTGTACTCCTATGTTAACATTTAAACAAAAAAACGCAATTAAGGTTTAAGAGGAAAAAATATATGATGTAAATATTAATGAAATGACGATTAATTAACTCATTAAATATCAAAGTAGAATTAATTATAATTTTCTTCTTCAAATGGGTTAAAGGGGTTAAGCGGGGTCATTTTGGGTCGACCCGAAATTGACTCATTTATTATTCGAGTTGATTGGGTCTAACCAGATTATGATGACGACCCTAACCTGCTTATATTGACTCATTTATTATTCGGGTTGATTGGGTCTAACTCGATTATGACGACGACCCGAAATTTTCCCTCGTAGGGACGGATACGGGGAAATTATTCTCCCCGTTGGCGGGGACGGGCCCGCCCCGCGGAGAACCGCATATTAAATATATAATATAATATTTATAATATATATTATATTATAAATATATCCATATTAAATATAAAAATAACAAAATATTTAATTTATTTTATTAATGAATGGTTTATTAGTTTTTTTATATAATTTATTAATATTAAAAATGATTATTTTTATAAAAAAAGTTTAAATTTTTGCAAAAAAAAAAATCAAAACGGGGAGCGGGGATCCCCACGGGGACGGGGATCACTCCCCCGCCCCCGCCCCGTTGACATCCCTACTTTAGAGCATCAAAGTCCTTAAATTAACCTTAAAGTTACCATATGCAATGGCCTAGAACAACTGGTTTTAAACAAATTTCATCACCTTTAAACAAATAAACGAATCGAGTAGAATCAAACATAAGTTAATTAATATTTTTCAAGCTTGTTTGAAATTTTATCAAGCTTCGAAAATTGTGTTTGAGTTTGGTTTGATTATTAGCCGAATTGAGCTCGAACGAGCTTTAATTGAGTCGAGCATCTCGAGTAGCTTGTTATTTTACAAATACTCTTATTCTTTTTCACTAATCGAGTTGAGCTCGATCTTTAATATTATTGAATGAAATAAATGTGTTCAAGTTTGGTTCATTATGTTAAAAAAAAAAAAACTTAAACAAGCTTTTATTGATCGATCTCGAGTCGAGTATCGAGTAGTTTGATTCGTTTTTCAGCCCTGAAAATAAAAATCCAAAAGACTACATCTGAGAATGACACCAGTTTATAAATCTTGGTATACTATTCAAATCCAATGTAAATTGTAACTATCATATTCTTCTCATTTATTTATTTATTTTTCTTTTGGCATTCTTGAAGCTTATTTTCCTATCCTGAAAACCATTACTGGATATAAGATCTTCATCCAGTTCATCCCACCTCCCACAAGTTGCACTACTCAACCTAAACTTTTTTTAACAAGTTAGGAATACTGGTTGGAGGGAAATGGATAAATTTCAAAGAAACTGAAAGATATCATCAGCCTCAATGGGAGTGGGTAGCCCCCCGGAAACTCGCAGAGTCAATAAAAAGAAGCTCAAGCGGACGGCCCCAGCTTCTGACTCTCTTAAGCAGGCCGTCATATTTTGGGGAGGCGAATCCCGAAGCAGGGAGCCACTCCTAGATCAGCAGAATTAGATGAACGAGCTAAAAGTACTATGACCTAAAACAATCCCTACCAAAAAAGAAAAACGAAAGTTGCTTGTAACCACGACTCCCGATCCTTTTAATAAATACTCTATGAATATATAACGACGGATTCCTTCTTAGATCCATTCATGGTTGGAAAAAGGGGCACAGACAGAGAACCACTCTGCCCTTACAAAGAGTGAGTGATACCATTTGATCTACAAGCTCGTGGTATTATTTAACCTAAACTAAATGGAAAAAATTCATTTCTCATATTCAAGGAATGAAGAGAAATAAGGACATGAACATTAGGATAAAATCAGAACAAAATGAGAATCATCCCAAGATGATATATTAATCAGCTATTCCTGCACATACTGTTTCTATTACAGGATACTACAATAAATAGTACTCAAAAAAAAAAAAATAGAAATCTACAGATAGTTGATTT
Organism: Rehmannia glutinosa; assembly: GCA_016081115.2. Taxonomy (NCBI): domain Eukaryota; kingdom Viridiplantae; phylum Streptophyta; class Magnoliopsida; order Lamiales; family Orobanchaceae; genus Rehmannia; species Rehmannia glutinosa. The sequence continues at coordinate 684,757 of JABTTQ020001269.1, forward strand.
CCATACCAATAATACAAAAGTATCTCCCTATATTTCTCACTCACATGTATAAATATCGTAAAATGTCGCAAAATTATACCTCAAAATTTCAAATTGTAGATTCTAAGGGCATCAATTTTGGGGACACAGAGAACACAAATTCATAAGAGTAGAAACACTAACCCTAATTATCTCCTACTATTAGGAGCCCTGGCCTTGTTTAGATCAGCAAGTTCTTCAATAAGCTTCTTCTCTTCCCCGCTTAATCGTTTCGGAATCTCAACTTGCACTTTAACCAACTGGTCACCCCTCAAATTCTTTTTATTCAAAAGTGGTACACCTTTTTTCGCCATAACTAGGGTCGTGCCCGGTTGGGTCCCGGACGGGATTTTCAAGTCGACCATCCCATCTACCGTGGGGACCTTCACCGTTGTTCCTAGGATAGCGTCTATGTAAGAAACCTTGCAAGTGTAGAGAATGTTCGTGTCGTCCCGTTTCAAGACGGGATCGGAAAGAACCTCGATGATAACGAAAAGATCTCCAGGCGGTCCCCCTCTCAGTCCGGCGTTTCCTTCCGAACGGACCCTCAAACGGCTGCCGGAGTCCACACCAGCTGGCACTTTCAAGCTGATACGCTTCGATTTTCTCACACGGCCGTTCCCGTTGCACGTGTTGCAAGGAGTTGAGATTTCCCCGGACCCACCGCAGGTCGAACACGTCATCACTTGTTGGAAGACACCTAGTGGGGTCCTCGCGGTTGAGACGACTTGCCCTTGACCGCCGCACGTGTTGCATCTGGTCGGCTTAGTCCCCGGTTTTGCCCCTGACCCGTCACAGGTGCTGCAGCTCTCGAGACGAGCTATTTCGATCTCTTTCTCGACACCGAATACGGCTTCTTTGAAATTTAGAACGAGATTATAGACTTGGTCTTCACCTTCCGCAGCTCGGTTTCGAGAGCCTCTTCCTCCTCCTCCCATGCCCATGCCACCCATGCCGCCCATTCCTTCGAATAATGACTCGAATAGATCGAATGGATTGCTGAAATCCTGTATATTTGAGAGCAGATGTTAGAACGTCAGTTTGCAGAAGAAACAATTATCCAGGACCCAATGCCTCTTGTTTCTCGTTTTTCCTGGGGATAATTACAAAGCCCCCACTGAGGTTCTCGGGCTAGTTACTAAAAACTCCCGAGGTTTTTGAAAATTACAAAAAACCCTTGAGGTGATTCCATCTTACATTTCCTCCTTCATAGGCAAAAAAATATTTAAAAAAAACCCTAATATTTATATATATTTACAGTTACCCCCTTAAATTTAAGACACAATCAAACCTGAAGGGGCTTTTGTAATTTTGAAACATGTCTGGATTTTTTTGTAATTAGCCCAAACCTTGGTTTTTTTTGTAATTAGTGAGATTTGATCTAATTACACCCAATTATCTTTCAAAATGATAAATACCCCCTTAAGTTATTACAAACACCCCATTTGAGGTTTGTATTTTCTTAACAAATATCTCCCTTTTGAGGTGTAATTTTGTAAATAGAAACAAATGTCAAGGCCCAAGGGGGTAATTGTAAGTTGTAATTATGAAAGATAGATGGGGTCTTTTGTAATTAGACTAAACCTCAAGTGTATTATTCTATGTAATAAACCCTTTTTCTTATTATCCTATTCATCATGATTTTCAGTCTCCGATAGTAGTAGCAGAAAGACTTACACCCGTGCCCATGCCTGCGCCTTTAAGCCCTGCCTCCCCATACCTGTCATAAATGGAACGCTTCTCATCGTCTGATAAAACCTGTTACAGCAGTTAGCAAATAATTTATCAAATGCTATAAGCTGCCAGTAGCAAGTTCAGTAGTCGGTAAACAATATTCAAATTATATGCATCTTTAAGGGTCAGATGATTCTACCTCATAAGCGTTGCTAATCTCCTTGAATTTTTCCTCTGCTCCAGATTCTCTGCAATTGAGATAAAATACTTTTAGACTAGCATTTTAAATGGTTGCTATTTCACATGATGGTATATAACTTCAAAGTAAAAGTGATATGTTCTCAGTAACAGAGATAAACTCATGCTGATACTCCCTTTATAACATGATGAAGGTGCATTACACAGATTCTGAAAGAGCAAAGCTATAGTATTATCAGAAATTAGCAACACGGGAAAAAGATTTGACAAATTACGCAGAATAAACCACCAAAGTTTCGATGATGATCACAGTTGGAATGAGTCACTGTTTAGGCCGTCTTGGTCACATAAGTTAAAGGAGCAAGTACTCAAAAAGTTAGTAAGGAAAGAAGTGAACTCCAGTATTTCTCTTCTAGGATTTCACTTCTAATTTATTTCAATACTTACTCTTCCTTTAAAAGGTTCCCGTAAAATACTAAAATGCCAAGCTTCAGTGACAACAATATGTCCGGCTACTGCATGCATAAGAAAAAACGGAAGAAAATTACACTGAAAGTTATTTTATGACTTACTTGTTCACATCAGGATGGTAACTCCTGGCCAGTTTTCGATATGCTGAAGAAAGAATAAACAATTGAAACCAAATTCAAATTCTTAGAATCATGTTCACCCATCAGATATTGCAATTATCATATAAAGGGAATCAAGAAGAAATTTCAACGTAGTGCCAGCTACATATATTATAAAAGGACTCGAAAGTCTGGTTCCTTCAAGTGGTTCCCAACAGATGCAAATTGGACTAATAAAAATCATACTTGGAGAACGCAAAGGGAAACCCCAACTTTTTGGGACCTAAACAAATCGGGAACAAAGTCTAGTTGCTTGTAAAGAAAAAGGAAAGAGGTCGGAAAATAACTTAACGATCGATAAAGTTTGGAAACCATCATAAGTAGTTCAATAAAGCTAAACCATGTGATTCTTAAAGTTCAGTTTCATTAAGAATCATTCAGAAAGAAACTAAATCATAAGGAACACAGAAGACACTAACGGTAAAAAATGGAAAATAGTAATCGAAAAGACAGCAAAGAACACATATTTCTCTATGCAAAAAGATTCCACAGGTGATTCTCGAAGGAAAATTTGAAAAATCGCGTAAAGCCAATATAATGGCAAAATTCATATGTAAAATCCTTTTCTGGTATAAGGACTGCACCACCTTACTGCAACATCAGATTCCTTGACAAAAAAATGCACCAGAGAATTTTTAAGATTGTCAACGAAAAGAAACCATGATAGATTATCATTCGACATAGTTAAGAAAGATATATTGATGCAAGACACCAAGAGTTAAAAGATAAATTAAAGTGTAAAAAAAAAAGAAAAAAACTTATGAGATCTGCAACTCCATGGTGGACAACAGTTTAGAAGATACTAAATAAGGAACAGGAAATTACATGGGTAATCTGACATAGCATGGGTAAGTCACTGTTAATTGACAATAAATGCCATATCAAGTATTCAGCAATTCAACCAAGATAAATATTTTCAACGTAGTCAGTGCTCGTTACTTACCACTTTTGATCTCTGACTTGCTTGCATTTTTAGACACACCAAGCACAGAATAGTAATCCTGGGGATAAAAAGTAGTCAATGTGCATTTCTACATATGAACAGCTAGAAGAAAGGAGGGATAACTTTTTTTACCCTACACGGGAATATATAATGTCATAAAGCTATCACAGAAGGATAGCTACAAAGCATCAGCTGGTGGTTGTGTGTGCGTGTGTGTTTCTTTCTTCTTTCGTCTTTCTTCTTTTTATTTTTTTTAACCTTTTTTACCCTACACAGGAATATATAATATCATAAAGCTATCACAGAAGGATAGCTACAAAGCATCTGCTGGTGGTTGTGTGTGCGTGTGTGTTTCTTTCTTCTTTCGTCTTTCTTCTTTCTTCTTTCTTCTTTTTGTTTTTTTTATTTATTTTTTCCTTCTGGGTGAAGGTGGGAGTGGGAAGGAAGAAGGCAAGGAAAGGAGTTCTCTAAGACAACAATCTACTACAACAAAACACAGACCAAATATATCTTACTCTGTCAGCTCTAACAATAAACCGAGCTCCTCTCTTCTGACATGGATTGCTGTATGAGCCCGAACTGAAAAGTGCATTTACGGATTCTTTAGAAAAAAGGGTTGAACTTTCTGATGCCAATGACCTGATCCTGCTTGATGTACTGCACAAAACAAAATATCTCATGGATGATCGGCTCTTTGATTATACAATGATATGCAGACGAGAAAGAGAAAATAACTATCAGATACAGTACAAGCGTCAGTCCAAACTTGATCGGGTTAAAAAACAGAAAACAGAAAGATGACGCGGCCTTACTATCTCCACTGTATACTCCAAACCAGGGAAAAAATTATGCACATGCACATGGGCACTATCTAATATATAAAATCAACACTCATGAAACATGACATGTGGTGGGAGTCAACATATCAATTACTTGAGTGAATATAGCTAAAAGCACTCAATCAAGAAAACTAGTACAGTTGTTGCTCAATAGGTTAACAACTCTACCTTCATCTCGACAAATAGATTATATAGTTGTGAAATCCCAAATGATCTGAAAGATCGTAATCATAACAAAAATCACGAATATACAAATGTCTTACAGAAGAGAAAAAAAAAAACAGTTGCTGATGTTACAAACTAAATTGTATTAGTTCTAAGGGAGGTTACACTTACAAGGTGAGGCATGAGACGTCCTCATAAAAACAAGAATAAACTACATAAAAGCAACCCCTGCTAACACTTGGTCAGTGCCATTACAAAATTGTCTACCAAGAAATATGCCTCATTGGTAATTCTAAGTTCATAATGATTAAAAATCTATACCTGGACATAACTTAGTTGGATCACAAGAAACAACCTATATTATCAAATGCTTTAAAGATGACCAATATCAATCACATGTCTACATAAAATGAAAAGCATGCAGAAATAATCTCATTTTTGTAGCAAATAGGCAAAAGGAGGAACAAGTGATCTCAGAGCAATCTGTCACTTCAGAATTTCCAAATAAAAAATAATGCAAGTAACTATAGTATTTTTCAAGCATTACAATCGCAGACCAACAAAGTCAAATAACTGACTGCACACTATCCACGATCCCACTAAAAATCTGCTGAAATACATATCTTGTTACACATTGTTAGAGAAAACAAAACAAAACTTGATATAGATACGATATATCTCTCTAATCCAACAAACAAAATGCGGAACAAGGAAAAGACAATAGGAGGAAAGAAGAATGTGAAAGGAAAGTGGAATGCATAGGTTTCGATTATGCCTAGGCCTTCAAAGTCTCGACAATATCTAATATTTGAGAAAATGGTAAAACACATCTCCTAAATCATAACCATTATGTGGCGCCCTTTATTTGATGCTGTTTTTTACACTAGTGGAAGCCCAAAAACAACACAGTCTGATATGTCAATTATGAGCTCCAACTTCCCATTGTTGATGGTTAACAAGGACCTTCGCGATCTATACAGTTCAAAAAATTCATTATCCCACAGAAGATGAGTCCACATTTAATATCATTCACACTCATCAACTGCGACCTAAATAACGCAAAGTACTTACAATATAGAAATTTGAAAAAGAAAATCAAGCAAACAAACAAATACCACATTAGACATGGAGCTGGCCAGCTTCATCTGAACAATGTCTTGGTAGTGGTTGTCAGAATCTAGTTTTTGGATTTAGTGAAAAGTAACCCGCTAATTGGTCCGAGTGCATTAACTAACGAGTTGGAAGAATTTCAAACACTATTCCTTGTATTTGAGCCTAAATCCTGATCGAGAAAAACTCCAAACTCCTATAATTCATAATCTAGGATGAAACAGATCCAAATACTTCGGCACACTTGGACAACAAAAAATATTTTTGTTCCGAAGTTATCGATAAAGTATCTAAAGGCTAATTCCACAGTTGATAGTAGTTAATGACTACTTTGGCCCAAACCTGGATCCCATAAACTATATAATTTTATTTGCCCTCAACAAATCTTGGAATTGTGATATGCTTAATCTTATCCTGTTTTTCAAGCTTTCATAACAAATTTCCAGCAACAGCCCTCCACGTTTGATACATTTGTCTGACACTAATACCAAAGAGAAAAGAAGGAAACAGAATGAAGAGCCAGTAGACCACCATAAACTGTCATAGCTACACATACACCAACCCAGAACTACAACAATGAATCAGATGCACGGCATCCCAAATTTAACTCCGTACAAAAGAACGATGGTCCTGAAACAAGCTAATGCTAACATTTCAAAAGAAAAGTCAGTAAATGCTTACCAATGCGGGGATGTAGATACTTTATTTGTAATAGAGGGTCTTGCTACGAACTGAGGCTGAACTCCCCACCGGGTCACCCATGTACTTCCACAAGGTATAATTGCCATCCAATACCCTACACATTCGAAGCATTAAGATGCCGAATATGAACTTTAGTAAAATATTGCGAGAAGCAGTAAGAATTCATAAATAACAGAACAACCTACCAGCTAAATAGATAACCTAAACCTTTTCAACCTTAAATGGTAAAAGGCAACACAAAGCGAATCAGTATGAAAAAACATAGTCTAGGACAAAAAATATCTTTGTGGTTTTTTGGAACAACCTTCAAACTTTAGTGGGTATGGATTTCAGCTTTCTATGGATACTACACTTTCATAGTCGAAATGAATTACAAAGTTTTCCTAAAATACTTGTTTATTTCTGCTATATCTTAGCAACCCATTTCAAGATTTCGCCTTCCCATCGTCCTACTGAGGAAAAAACTGTGCTACTGGTTCTTTGAGCAGTGCTGTGCGAGAGAAACTGTGTGCGCAACTGTGTAAAATCTTGAAAACCGAATAATTCTAAAATTTGTACCTTTTTAACGGTTGCCCTCTGAAAATTGGTGGCCGGAGGTGAAACTGGAGTGTAGAGGCTAAGGGAGACGGGGAAAGAGGGAACGAAAGTGGCTATAGGCGCGTCAACATATAGGGCTTTATCAGTCGGGTCGGATTATTTTGGTTCGGCAGGGCAATTGGTTCTTCTCGGTTTATCGGGTTACGAACCATTTTAATCTTCTTTTTTCAGTACAGAAAATCTAAAACTAGGGTTGTCAAATTTGGCCGGCCCGGCCCGGCCCGATCTGTCCGGTATTTTCACCGGGTTGATCTGTAATATTCTAGGCCCAACAAGCCCAAAAAATCAGTCCGGCCCGATTGACATGAGGTTTTCAGTGTATTTTTCATGCTTTGGGTCGGATTGGGCTCGAAAGTACGAGTATGGTTACGATTTGGCCCAACCTGATTTCCTCCTTTGGCTCGGCAGGCCCTGCTGGCACCGAGACGGCCCAACCCGTTTGACACCTCAGGTCGGGTATGAGAATATTAATCACTGGACAACTATCCGATTTTTACAATATTATTATATTTATGTATACTTGATAGTTAGAGCACTCTTGGTTAAAACTTGTATTATACCGAAATAATATATGTATGTATAAATAATTTTTTTTCATACACATTTTAAAGTGTGGTTAAATATTTCTTACTTTTGAAGTTAGGCGTTTACGTTATGTGTTATATTTATTTGTGCAATACTTGCTGAATAATTTTTATATTTATACATTTTACGAAAAATGAAATTAATCTAAAAGTCATCCAAAATTATTTATAAGTATAATTTAAAGAGATAAATACATTTAACCTCCAAACTATTCGAACTTTTACATTTTGCCATACGAACTTTAAAACGTTACACTTAACCCCCTCAACTTCGCGAAATTTTACACTTTGCCTAAAATTCCGAATTTACCCCTAGTTTCATGATAGTTGGTTTTCAGTTTACCCTCTAAACTTTGAAGTTGTTGCACTTTACCACTTAGACTATAAATTTTATTGCAATTTCTATTTTTACTCCTCATGGTCTTGCGATCCTTGAAAATGGCATCAGAGCCTAGGTTTATTATTTATTATATTTATGTAATTAACAATTGGTGAGGAGAATCTCTCCGAGAATATGGATCCTGACCGATGTTCGAGATGTATTTTACAGACATATCGTCAAATATTGACGATGTATGCACAAAAACACTGATTCGTGTTTCATATCGGGAATACCAACATGAAGAAAAAGAACAGCAAAAGAGTCGACGGGGAAACCTTAAGCGCAATGCAAAATGCGAAAGCAATATTATAAAAAGCGATTCGATACTTAATCGACCTATATGTTCACTTGATGAACCTTCAAGAAACGGTTCATGAAAATTCCCATCGTAATAATGATTCATGATGGAGTACCGAATGGAACGAGATACTTCCGCAGACAAATCTAAGTTCTCCAAGATCTTAGAGAAGTCCGTAAGAAGGCGTAATTATGGCAACCGCCATATTCATCTACCAAGACAAGTTCATCGATCCAGAACGGATGGAGACGATGGTGAAATATCGAATGAAACTCTTGATCTCCTTCATGATATTCGTAAATGAGTCAAAAACCTGGAAGACAGACCGAGTTCTTAGGAGGAAAGAAGCGTATAGATTTTGGGACAATACCCTATTTACACCAAAAAGGGAAACCAATCAAGTTATACGAAAAATGACGGATGAGGAGAAGCTCATTGCTCTAATCAAAGGAAAATCCATCAAAAACTAAAAAAGATGGATATGGAAAAGATGAATCTTAAAGATCTACATGACCTTGCGTAATCCTTCGCAGATTAGGAATTGTAGATTTAAAGATGAACACGGAGATGGAACATTGGTTACCTATGATCCAAATAGAAGACCAATTCCACCAACACCACCAGATTAATCCTAACGTCAAGAAAGTACGGGTTCGAATCATGGAGCTCGGGACGAGAGGATGCCACACGCCGGGATTTCACGACTAGGAGTGATCCACTTTCGTGACGGGAGGTCGAAACCTCTTGCGGGAACTGCATAACCTACCGGAAGGCCGAATATTTATCGACGCCTTATGGAAGATCGCACTCGACCCAATACATCCACATGGTTGATGTTAAACTGACATCCCGCATTTTAAAAATAGAGAAGTTCTCATTGATGAATGGGCTTGACTATGAGAATTTCAAAGCATTAACCCTCGATCTTACAAAGGATTCTTTCATTTTACTCCTCAAACGAGTCTTGAATGATCGGTGAAGATTTCCGGGATATGACCGATGCTAGTACAAAAGGTTCATCACATTAGGAGAATCACTTAAAGGAATTGTCGATGGAATGGCAAAACTATTCAAAATCCATTCATTATGGCACAAAGTTATTTCGAGGATTATATGATGAAAAATAAAGAGATATAAACAAGCCCTCTATAGCCTTCGAAGTTATATGATATTTGTCATATTGACGAATATATCAAGTTGTTCACCGAATACCGGTGGAAATCCAAGATTTAAGAAAAGGAAGCTGCACAACTATTCTTTGCCAATATTTCGAGTTCATGGAGAGAAATGCTTATCAGGGAATACAAGGATGGAGCGGAAGAGAAACGGGCTTAAAAATGTCTTTCCTAAAGGCCAAGTTATCTGAATGGTGTTACCAAGCAGCTCTGTACAGGAATTACAAGAGATTAAGAGGAATTACCAAAGCAGTTTCTCTATGTTGTGTGGATAATGACATCCCAACAATTGTGGGAGGTCAACCAAGGCGGCACAGAAAGAAGAAGGAGTGAAGTCATCCATACCGCCGAGGAAGCAACAGCAAAAGGAGTATGTATTCATGGAGACCTAGAAGGTTTTGGTCAAAACAAAAGCCCGGTTACAAAACGGGGCAAAGACCGTCACCAAGGTGAGAGTAGAGCTCTTCATCAGGGTCTAATCAAGCAAGTACCGCAGAACACCGGGAAGCGAGAACTTTCAGCGTGCTCACACCAGAGCAAATGAAAGTTTCAAAGATCAGTAATTGCTTTGGACATGCGGAGCAAGAGGGCATATCTCAACGGATTGCCTGCATAATCAAAAACGAGTCGAGTCGACAGTTCGAGGCCACACCGTAAATCGGAAGTCGCCTATTATCAAGATCTTATATAGATGTATCAATTTGAGGATATACCTCGGATGAAAGCATCTATGAAGAAGATATCTATTCTCGACGATGGAAGTGACTCGGCTCGGGAATCGAGTGAAGAAGAAATTCTTCAACAGCATCGGGGAGGATATGTCGATTCCTCTCTCACACTACGCTTTCTCATAAAACTCTTATGAGAATCATGAAGAAGATCCAAAGCTTCAAGTCTATGATGGATTTACAATTTGAGCTATGGAAAAAGCATCGGATAAAATTGGGTTTCGTAATAGAAAACACCAAATTATCCATGATAAGTGCATTTTTGTTCACATTTTTTTATAAATCTTTTTAGATAATTTCTTTAACTTTTTAGTTCATTAATCAATAAATTCAGGAAAAATCACATTGGCTTGTTTTAAATGATGAAGGTAAAGACTTGAAGCAAATTCGTATGGTTTCGTATGAAAATACGAACAAAAACAAAGTCTAAAAGAATGCAAGAATACTCGATCTCGTGTAGAACACACCCCTAGTATGTTGGGAAACATGGTCATGCTTCAAAAGAAAGAAAAACATGAAAAACAGAAAAATACACCCAGGCCGTGCTTACAAAGCACGGCCGTGTTTCACACGCAAATCATCAAAACACGCCAAAACCGTGTTTAAAAGCACACCCTGCCAAAAAAATCCCAAATTGCGAAGAAAACACGACCGTATTTTCTCTCCAGCTCAAAATCTTTTCTTCTTTTGGCGGAAATAATGGAGACTTTTGCTTTTTGACAACCTTTGAGCAACTTTTACACATCATCTTGCTGCACCAAAACTCCATTATCCCCTCAATTGTCATGTGGACACAATGATTCAACCAACTCAACCAATGGAAGTGGAGTATTGTCATGTGAATACAATGATTCAACCAACTCAACCATGAATGTGCACACAATGATTCAACTAACAAGCATGGAAATGGAGCATTTGTTAATATGGTCTTTCACAAAGATGGTGCATATAAAAGCAAGAGTTTGAGTTGGGAAATTCATTCATGTAATATTCATTCATATATAGATTCATTGTGTATTCATCATAGACACTTAGAAAATATTCATTGTGTTCAACATTTTGAGTGGGTTAGGATCAAGATTTCTTGGAGGAGTAAGCTTGTAGCAACATTGGAGAAGAAGGCTTGGATCAACATCATCTATCAAGGAAGGAGTCATTGAGATTTTGAGAAAGATAAGTACATCATGTCTACAATACTTAAATCTTCTTGTGTAATTTACTCTTTTGTCAAAATCATGAGTAGCTAAACTCCTAGTGTTTGAATGTAATGAACTCTATAATGGATTTGTGATTAAGGTTTGTATGTTTTTAATAAAATTCTCATATCTTGTGTGATTCACTTATATCATGTTTGTTTCATTCAAGCTAATAATTCTGGTATATTAATTTGATATCTATTCCTCATCGGGTAATCGAGAGATTTATGGTGAGAAAGAACCTGTATAAGTGAAAAGAGTTGCATGTAATCCTAGATATAGGGCGACATAAATCGTCTGGATTAGGGTCAAACCTAATATAGGAATTCACAAATTGTTATAATGCAATCTTAGGGGTTTTAACTAGAAAGAGATTTCGAGTTAATCAATTTGAGATTAGGAGTTTTTCGCCTTGAGAAAGGGTTTAACTTAAATCGGGAATTTCTACGGTCCACATAACATGAGATTTTATTAAAAAGAGGTTGGTTTTTGCTTAGGGCTTATGGTTGTATTTTTATCTTGTTGAATCACAAAACATTCTAGAGGATTTACATTCAACACATTTCTATCTCTTGATTTCTCATTCTACAATCTATTTTTAAGTTGCAATTATTTTTTTCTCTATTTTTCATTTTTCATTTTAACAAACAAAACTCGAAAATTGCTAGATTAGATAACAAAAAGACAAAGAATTATTAGTACTTACAATCCTCGTGGGAGTGATACTCAGACTCAATAATCTATACTACAAAAAATGATAGGTGCACTTGCCTAAGGTTTTCTAGAGTAGCTTTTGAGCCATCAATCCACAGGGTAACAACCGGAGAATTTGCTATTCCGATGGAGTTTACCAGAACCGATCGAGATGCGCTTGGTCCCTATTAGAGAAATACAGAGATCAAAAGAAAGAGTTAAAAGAGAAGTTGCAAATACACTCTCATGGGTTCATATCGAGCAACATTATTAAAGCAACATTCAAAGAAGGAATAGATTCACCACTCAATCTGGCTATTTTTGATAAGCGAATCTCAAATCTCAAGGATTCATGCCTTGGAGCGGATTCTGAAATTTGTATCGGGAAATTGACATTTAATGTCTATCATAGAATTGCATACAATTTGGGAGATCGAGATTTCAACAGAGTCCTAACTCTTCATCAAGATTTCAAAAGAGTCGAATTGATAAAAGAAGGGAACAGACCCTACTCGATCACATACAAGATATCCTATGCTCTCTCGAATACACATCATTTAGAAGTATTCTTGAGAAATGAATTTATTGAAGTCCCAAGAATCTTCGAGGACTTTGCCAGGGTGGTTCTACCAGAAATCATGGAGTCTCCGACTATCGAGGAGATCGATATGAAAATACAAGATCAACCAGTCTTCAACAAAAGTCAAAGTCTTAGAGTTGAGCCAAGAAGGATGTCTTTCCAACAGGACATAATGACGAGTAGCAGCCGTTGGGAAGAAATGAGACCAAGTACAGTTCAACGCATTCCAGATGTTTTCAAAACAGCAGGAGAGCTGAAATGTCCAGAAGGATAGCAAGAAGTGGAAGTAATATTCGACATCACTCAAAATGATAATATTTTTCCTTGTGATGTTCTATATTATCTCCAACAACCAATAGTTGGACGGTATCAAGGGAGCCTGAAGATAGGAGAAATTGAGCTTACTATCACATGAGTTGCAGGGAAAATCCGAGAACAATTAATACTGGGAATTGAATTTCTTGAGGATCATAAACCTTGGGAAAGATTACAAGACGGAATGGAGTTCACAGTGGCTAATAAGAGATACAAAATCAGATGACCACTAGTCCATTCTCTATATACATTTCTATCGGAATGTTATATGTGGAACACAAGGCTGAGTATTTCGCTGCCTATATTGATTCAGGAGAATGAGACAAGAAGACTTATTTTCACAACATTATATGATCATAAGATCATTGTCCAGAGACTGCAGGAAATATTTTACAGAAAAATGCTTGTTAATTTTCGCAGCAAGCGTGGCGATGAAGCCAAACTCCGAAATCCAAAAACGGCGGATCGAAGGAAATTTGGTGAAGCCTTATTATCCTATAGACAATTCGGTTCTCGAAAGGATAAGAAGCTTTGGGATTATAACTTGTATTCATTCAGAGTACAATGAGAAGAACGAGTTACTCCAGAGGTCATTGCAGAATTTTTTTTTTTTTTGAGTGGAGAGGTCATTGCAGAATTAATGTTGAGCCTAATGGAGAGTCCGCAGAGTGACGTGACCCTGAAGGAACAAATATCACTCGAGGATATCAAGAAGAAGATCCAAAGGAATTACAATGAAGATCCTTTGGCATGGTGGGACAAGAACGAGCTTAAACTTCCTTAAAGGTTAAACCTGGAAAGGAGTACGAGTTCGTAAGATTCAAACCAATCCTTATGAACCAGGAGGATCGTGAGGATATGCGAGAAGATACTTAAGGACATCTTGACCTTAAGTTAATTTCGCCAGGAGTTTCTCCATACAGCAATCCAGGATTCTTAGTCAGAAACCATGGAGAAATCAAAAGAGGAAAGCCAAGACTTGTTATTAATTACAAGGGGATTAATAACATTTTGGAGTTCGGCGGATACTATATCCCAAGTCGAGAACATCCGTTAATCGCATCAAAGGTGCCAAGATATTCTCAAAGTTCGACATAAGTCCGGATTCTACCGATTAAGATGGAGGAAGAAAGTAAGAAGTTTACAGCTTTCTCTACACCACAGGGACACTATATTTGGAACGTGATGTCTATGAGATTGGCTAATGCACCCCAGATATATCAAAGAAAGATGGATAATCTTTTTCAAAGATTATTTCAGTTTCATGTTCGTGTATATCGACGATATTCTGATCGCATCAAAGAACATGAAGGAGCATCTCAAACATTTGAAAATATTTTCAGATGTTTGTCACAAAGAATGATTAGTGCTTTCGGAAAAGAAGGCGGTAATTGCAACAAGACAGATTGAATTCCTCGGAATTGGAATCGATGAATCTTTCCACAGAATCATATTATGGAAAAGATACAGGATTCCGGATACACTAAAAGACAAGAAGCAGCCTTGAGTTTTCTTGGAGTAGTTAATTTCTTGGGATGTTCATTAACAACCGGCATATTTCGCGGAAGGTGTTTAGCCCATTGCTTAAAAAAGATGCAGTATTCAAATGGGAAGATGAACATCAAGAAGGAATTAAGCAACTTAAAGAAGTTTGTAAAAGCTTCCAAAGCTTGCGATTCCCCAAGATGAGGACGAATCGGTTCTTTACACGATCTGCAAAGTGATCATTGGTGGGAAGCGAGTTCTTACTAAGGTCACACCAAACGAGGAAGTGCCATGTAGATATTGCGGCGGTTTATTCACACCGGTGAAGCAAGCAGATGGCATATTAACGAGAAAGAATTCTTTGCAAAATGTAAAGGTTTTTAAAAATGGGCTCTGCTTTTCTTGGCTAAAAGTTTACTTTAAAAATTGATAATTCAAGTTCAAGACTTTCCCGAAAAAAACAAAATTGAATCAAAACCAGAAAAGGCTCGATTATTTAGATGGCAAGTGAATGTCAATATTATGATTATGATATTGTCATTATAAAATCTCATGAAAATATTCTTGCATTTCTTGACACGAGATGGAAGACGCGCGTTCGATTGAGGTCCTTAAACGAGTAAGACATCTCAGGGAAAACCTAGAGAGTCTAGAACGAGATTTTGGGATGTTATGTCTCAATGTAGAAGTTGTTGGACGATCGCAACAGCCGACTGTAAACCGTTTCTAGTCAAATACGAGCATGCGGTTCGCTCAAAGATAATTGTTCTGGCCGCAAGGTGGCCTCTCTTCCAGTCGCATCTCCTACCGTGCGAGAAGGGGCCGAGAGAGTACGAGGCTCTAACCCGGAGGTTATGGATTCAAGTACCATAATCACAAGTGTTGCGGGTGATGCATCCCCGAGGGTGTACAAACCGTAGAACGAATGTTGAAGCTCCGAGTGTCACAACCCAGTCTTCAAGTCAACCCAAAGACCTCTTGGGTAAAGAGGGAGAGTTGAATCTTAGGCCACATACGTGCAAATCTAAGGTTCAAATCGACGAGATTAAGATTTCTCCGATGCGGTATATCAACGGCAATGGGAGAAATTAGTTACAAGACAAGGTATTAACCCGCAGAAAACAATGGTTGATATCTCGGCAAGATCCCGAGTTTGGATGAAACCGGAAGTCATCCAAATGAAATGCATGTCGCCTTATTTTTAGCTTCACCGCAAGTGTACGGTGTAGTTTATAGAATAGGGTAAGCAAGGTCGATCCACGGAGACTAATAAATTAATGCGCTAAGTATTGAACTAAGATAGCCTTATTTTTATTTAGACGATCGAAATTGAATGATTGTTGTGGAAGAAAAGATAAGAATAACCACAAAACACAAGATGAAAATAATAGTGGAATTATCAAGGAAATGAAATGGATTCCCGGTTATGGTTTCAATTAATATTCCTCTTGTTTTACGATTTAATCAAAGCCAAAGTTATTATCAATACACCTATAAGACGATCACAACGGTATTTTATCCTCCCTCTTGAGATGCATATAAAGTGTAGATTGAAATATCTATGCTAGATCTCTACTCAACATAAGATACACAACTCCCAAATGCACAAAAGATCAAATATCCTCACAAATATTCACAAACCTCTCGATTATGCAAATATTCATGTCAAGTACTCAAGATCTAATATTGAAACTCATCTCTCGAATTATGAATCAATATATCAAACAAGTTAAATCATTGGCCAAATGATAAAACAAGAATAAGAACAAAGTACTCAAATAGCTTCAAGACTATAACTTCAACTAAGATTAAAACATTCAACAAGAGTTCAATTAATCTACTTCCAAAACCCGGAAATCACAAGAAGTTTAGGTACTCATTACAAATAAACAACTCATAGACAAATTGTTCATATTCATGACAAGCTAAAATGAAAGATTAAAGCACAAAGAATGATAAAACTTAGGAAATGGATAATCTCTCGATTAATCTTCAATCCTCAAGCTCCGATTTGACCCGATTCTTCCTTGGTTCTTCCTTGATGAAGTTGATGTATTTCTTGTGTTCTGGGTGTATTCTCACCTTTCCTTCATACCCTAGATCAAGCCTCCCATGTATCTATTTATAACCCCACAAAGATCCAAGAAAAATATAGCTTAGCATAGGAAAATCCGCCTCGGGCGGCTGGCGCCGTAAATTAAGTGCACATAGTCGCCGGGCGCAGCTGCAAAGTCGGGCGTTAAGCCGCGCCCATCCGTCATCCGCACTGCTTCGTTCGCTCTTTTGGCGCCGCAGCCGCCCGCGGACGAGCGCCGCAACGCCCGCCGGTTTTTTTCGCCCACCAAATGTCCGAATTTGCTTTTGAGCCCTTCTTCAAAGTTGTAGCTCTATCTCTTAGCTTTCCATAGCCACTTGAATCATCTCAATATCAATTTTGTAGAGAGAGTTATGGCCAAAATACGAAACGCGGCCAGTGATGGAAATTTCAGACGCGTTTGGACGTTTCTTCAAATCAATCTCTCTTTGTTTGCTCGTTTGTACTTCTTTTGATACACGATTCATTACTATGACTATAAACTCAATATAATTGGCTCTCAACATTGCTTGGCTACTCAAATGACTCAAAATACTCAAAAACAACACAAAACTCAAGTCTTGGAAGCCCAAATCAATGGTATAAAACCAAGTGAACAAGTACAAGAATGGTATACTTTTGGAGCTTTATCTTCAATCTATACTGTGTCACCAGGATTCCCAGAAATTTCAAAATTACCGACATGGATTGGGGAAGCGATTTACGAGACTGGGCCAATAATCAACACTTGGCCGGAGGAGATATTTTGAATCGTATTTTATCAAGACTGACTCCCGAACTAGCGAAGAAAGGATTTAATGAAGCTTTTCATTTCATCAAGCTAAGAAGACCGGATGGAAATGCTTTAAAATACATTAAGACAACTTCATCGGAAGAAGGACCAGTGTTAGTAGGAGCATTTTCTGAAGACGAAGCTTCTACCAGACGAGCATGGGGTCTTTGGGTTTGTCTAACTGAAATGGACAAAGTCAAATATCTATTCAAGTTCTTCCAAAATTCGGCGAATGGATCTTTCCTTTTGAATTCGATGACTGGATCAACCACATGATTTGCAGAGAAACTCTTCGAGACCAAAAGAAGAATTCTATGGGAAAACAAGATTCCGACAAGCAAATAAACTTACCGGAAATTCTGTAATATGGCGTATGTTGGCCGTTGGATCGACCGGATCTGTCACGCATGCCCCGAACAGAAGGAACCCGAGTTTGGGAAAGGTTTTCGACCCAAACCCGACCAACAAAACTAGTACTGGAAAGGACAAGGGCCCACTCACAAAACGCGTTTTTCCTGGGACCACGCAAAACCAATCTTTTAAAAGATTCCCCGACAACCTTCACATGGGTTGAGTCACGCGGAAGAAAAAAAAACCGGTGGCGAGGCAATAATGCGAGGATATGACGTAAAGGTTGTGGCGTTATAAGTTTCAACAAGATTTGAAGTTCGCCTTTCAAGTGGGACTTACCTCTATAAATGCGCAGGATTTGGAGGTTCTGGGGACATCGAACATTTTCCTTAGTTTTCTTATAATAAAGTCTCGAGAAAATTTGTAATATTTTGAGTGTTTTAGTTTTAAGTTTTATGTGTTTGCAAAGTGCAAGCCTCTATGAGAGGCTAAACCAGATTCTCCTCCCAAAAGGAGTGATGGCTCAAAAGCTACCTTTAAAACCGTAGCAAGTGCACCTATCGTTTTATAGTATAGATTATTGAGATCGAGTGTCATTCCCACGAGGATTGTAAGTACTAATAATTACCGTCTTTTTGTTATTTAATCTAATAATTTTTGAGTTTTTGTTTGATGAAAAAGGAAAACAAATTATAAATTGTAAAAATAAAGGAAGATTTGTAAAATAAGAAATCAAGAGATAGAAATGTGTTTGAATGTAAATCCCTCTAGAATGTTTTTGTGAATTTGACAAGTTAAAAATACAACCGTAAGCCCTTAAGCAAAAACCAACCTCTTTTAATAAAATCTCATGTCTTGTGGGACCGTAGAAATTCCCAATTTAAGTTAAACCCTTTCTCAACGCGAAAAACTTCTAATCTCAAGTTGATTAATCAAATCTCTTTCTAGTTAAAACCCCAAGACAAAGATTATAGCGATTTGTGAATTCCCATATTAGGTTTGACCCTAATCCATAAGATTTATGTCATCCTATATCTAGGATTGCATGCAACTCTTTTCACTTATATAGGTTCTATTTCACCATGAATCTCTCGATTTCCCAGATGAAAAATAAACTTCAAATCAATATTGCGCATATATCAATTCGAATGAACGAAGCATAATATAAGTGAATCACACAAAATATGAAGATTTTATTAAAAACATACACACCTTAATCACAAATCCATTCTAGAGTTCATTACATTCAAACACTAGGAGTTTAGCTACACATGATTTTGACCAAAGAATAAATTACACAAAGAAGATTTAAGTATTGTAGACATGGTGTACTTATCTTTCTCAAAATCTCAATTGACTTCTTTTCTTGATTGATGATGTTGCTCGAGCCTTCTTCTCCAATATTGCCCCAAGCTTTCTCCTCCAAGACCCCTTGATCCCAATTCTACTTAATGAAATGAATACAATGAATATTTCCGAGTATCTAATGAATGTCTCTCCCAACTTCAACCCTCGCTTTTATAGGCAACCAATACATTGATAGTACTCTCTTTTTGTTAAACAATTGCCTCCATTTCATTGTTGGTTGGTGAATTCTTGTACTCAATTGATGATTGAGGGAATATGGGGACATGTTGCGAAAAAATTGGGTGTTAAAGGTGTATAAAAGTGGTCAAAAAGCTTGGGAGGTGAGTTTTCCATAATTTTCACATGGAAAAGTTGCAGAAAAGTGCCCCGGACACGGCCGTGTCGCCCAGATCGGCCGGGCCATGCTGTTTTATCACACAGGGAATCAGGGAGACATTGTCGTGCTTCCCAACACGGCCAGGCCGTGTCTCTGGACACGACCGTGTTGGGGAACATGGCCTGGCCGTGTCGGAGGCTGTTTTGTGCGAAAAAATTGAGTTTTTAGCTCCTGGCGGAACACGACCGTGTTGCCCGACACCCCCTGCCCGTGTTGGACCAAAAAGGCCCCAAAATGACGCGTTTGGCTTGGAATTTCGAGCGTTTTTGCATCCTTAAACTCCCCAATATGTTTTGACATGAATCCATGGTCCGAAATTCACCAAAATTAGCCCTGAATGGTCAATCTACATCAATAAAAGCACCTCGGAGTAATATGAACTATGTACAATCAAAAATTTACAAAACTAACAATAAAATAACCCAAATTCTACTCAAATATACACATAAAACATGCATAAAAAGACCCTTATCAAGGAGATTACCAATGTAATAAATATTTCTATAAGTTCTTAATAAAAATAGGCTTTTCTGCTTCAACATGTGTTCATAATGTTCTATTAATTCATCCCGTTTAAGAATTACTTATACGTGTGGAGTAGGAAACGAACCAAGGTTGTGCTGAACAGTTTCTGAAGGACTCGGATAACTTGCAGATCATCTTCCTTGAGGGTGAGGTTGAACAGTGAGGAGCTGTTTGTCAAATGATCTGGGGGCAGTAATTTTCCGACTGGTGGTGTTGCGAACCATTTAACCCGGTGTTGTTTCGGTCAAAGAAGGTATGAATTTTAAGGGATTTATTAATTTCACGGAAGCATGTTGGGTCTGATATGGTCGTAATGGACTATGTTCATTTTTAGTCTATAGACCTAATTTCACGGATTAATGTATGTCCTGTTGAGTTTATAGGCTGGAAACCTGACATGATCCATCTAAAACCTCTGAATAGAGACTGAATCTAAGTAGGTGTAACAATGCCACGAACAAAAAAAATGACAAAAAATAAGAATTCTCATTTCTCGAAAAATCCAAAAAACAAATTGATTATGAAGTAAAATTTTAATGTTTAATGATTAATACAATAAATTTATTATTATATAGTAGATTGCCACAAAATAGAGTTTAAAGGGATAACTTGAACTATTGTTTTAAAAGGATAAAACCTAGGGGCAAAATTGTCCATATAGGGTAAAGTGTAACGATTTTCATAGTTCAGGGGGCAAAGTGTCACGAATTAAAGTTTGGAGGGTAAAGTGTAAAAAAATTAGTATAGTTCGGATGGGTAAGTGTATTTATCTCTAATTTAAATAATATAAAAATAATAATATGAGAATGTTAATAGTATACAATTATTATCAGGGGCAGCTCTGGGGAGGCCAAAGTGGTGCAACCGCATAGAGCCCCCTGCCGGCACGGCCCCCAATTTTTTTTAAATTATTTTATATGTATATGTATAGTTTAAAGGTTGATAAAATTGTTAAAAAATGTTGTTGGTAGAGAAACAACATTACATTTTCATGCTTCACATGGTCCTGAGATCAATACTTGACAGAAGCAAATATTTCCACCTAACTATTTTTTTTTCACCTTTAAGCTCTCATTTTGTCATTCATATATGTCAATTGTTTATTTATTGTTTTTGCTTTTTTCAAAATCGAAAAAAAATTAAAGAATTGAAAAATGCAAGAACATCAAATTTTCCATAGCTAATTTATTAGTATTTATTTATTTTCTCTCTTTTCTCTATGGAGATTATATTGAATGATCATTTCCGTAATTTTTAATGTATGTTTGGTTATAATTTAATATAATTATAAATTACTATATATTAATTCTTATATAGTCTAAATGTAAGTATAAATACAATCCACATGAAACTATACTAATTATTGTTAAATAATTATTTTTAATTTAAAATATAATTATAAATTAATTAATATAAAGTACTTTAAATTAAATTTTATATCATATAAATACAAGTATAATCAATTCATACAAAAGTTATGTTAAATTTATCATATTCTTACTTTCAATGAATTGTTTTATATTCTTGTTTTACCCTTACATCTACGAGTCCGTATATTAATTGTTTTCACAATCTGTCACAATTATTTTTACCATAACATTTAAAAAATATTCATAATTTACCATACGTATTAAATGTCAATTTTTTCCTATCCCATGTTCAACGAAAGTAGGTTCATAGTTGAGACTGGTCATCAAAATATTAATCAACGCGATATGAATAAAAAGGAAATTATGAAGGAGAAGATTAATATAACTTATGAAGGTTCATAATACAATATAATTAGAAATTTAATATATTAAGAACTAATTCGATAAATGATAATATTTAGATTGTCAATTTGCATTCCAAATAAAATGTATTTTGCATTATTTCTTTTACATTACAGAATATATTATGTATCCAAATAACATACATTTAAAATTCGTTATGTTTTGAATGTAAGTAAATTAAAAAAGAATGCAAAGGTGCATTCCATTTGCGATACTAATGTTGTTTCAAAACAGAAGTAATTTCTGAAGTGGTTCCCTCCCCTAACATAAACTCTCTAAAAACCCGACTCACTCAATACTCATCGCCGCCCCCATACCTCTCTCTCTCCCACCTTGTCTTTTCTCCGGCCTTACCCCTTCTATACCATGGTTGGAGACCAGAAATTCCATCGTCTCCGGTCACTAGCCCCTCATTTTCAGTTGATGCTTTTCCTCTTGTAGGTATGGTTCTTCCGAACTTGGCTTGCGGGTGTAGAGGTTGGTGAGAGCGGTGGTGACGGTTTTGTAGGTGGTTTTGGCGGAGATGGACTGTGGTGTGGTGTGGATCTAAGGGAGGGAGAGGCAAATCTTATGCCATTTGGTTTTTGTCTTTTTTTATGTAGCGATTTTTTCTTGTCTCGAGCAGGTGATTTTATTTTTTTGTCCCAATAAGTGCCTCTTTTCTTCAGTTAATAAATTTGTCCCTTTTGTGGATTTGCTCAGAAGCCTCGTGCCATTACCTGATGATATGTAACATAAATGAGATCAAGTTTTTGGTACGTGTTTTGTCCAACGTCCTTGTTGCGAAATTCTAAATCTATGGATTAGTTAGATATGTTTCGGTTAAAAAAATTGTTTTAGATTTGTATAGGTCTATAATCTGTAGGCTTGCAATTGTTTTACATATGTTGTTATAACCAGTTGTAAGTTTATTTTGTTGAGTGAATGAAATTCATTTTGACTAAAAAAAGTAAATTTTCAAACTTTTGAAAATTTTCGTCATTTTTTTTAATATCCAAATAGAGGTATATTAGTTTGTCAATCATATGGTATTTTTGTTTATTAAAAGTAGGGCTTGAAAAACGAATCAAACTACTCGATATTCGATTCGAGATCGATCATTAAAAGCTCGTTAGAGCTTGGTTTGTAATTTACAGACCAAGCTTGAATATATTTTTTTGTTCGATAAGATGTAAAGCTCGGTTCGAGCTCGAATTTCTAATCGAGTTCGATTCATGCTCAACTTGACTAAAACTCATTCCATTAATAATCAAACCAAACTCAAACACAAATTTTGGAGCTCGATTCAGCTCGACTCGATTCGTTTACACCATAATTAAAACTATCAAACTTTATTCCATTGAAATTTGTTAGAGATCGTAAACTTTGTGATCACCAATACCATAACCCCATAATTAAACATTGTGACAATAGTTTTTTTCTTTTTCGAGTACAATAGAGGGATAGTAACATATGGAACACATACTCATATGAAATTGAACCCAAATCAATACCATGACAACACAAATTTGTACCACTGAAGCACAACGTTGATTTTTTTGTTTTTTGTGCGTGTAACCTCTTACATGGCCGAAATACACAAAAAATTGGTAATGAACACCCAAATTTTCCTTTCTTTTATTTTCAAGAATTGCTAGGATGATGCTTCAAGATCAAGAAAAATAATAATAGTGGCATAATCATCATTACTTGTTGTCTGAGCAAAGCCAAAAACGTATGTTCACTATTCAGCGACTTTATTGCTATAACCTGTTTCCTCGAATGTTTTGTACTCCGCGCTACATTGACCGTACATCAGTTCACCATTTTCTGCAAATTCTCAGACAACCCACCATTGAGAGCTGGTAAAACTGGTAAATTTGAAGTATATTTTCTTTCTGCTCAAACTCTGAACGTTGTCGTTTACTTTTGTAGAAGTCTTCACATTTTCTTAGCCAGATCTCTCATGGCAGTTCCAGTAGAGGAAGCCATTGCCGCATTATCTACATTCTCATTAGAGGTAATTGTGCATTCAGTAACTGAAGCAGTCTTTTTTTTTAATTTATTAATTTAGTGGGTTTTAAGGAAATATTAAGATTAAGTTTGTTTCAGGATGATCAACCAGAAATTCAGGGACCTGGGTTTTGGGTGTCAGCTGAAAGAGGTGCAACTACTAGTCCCATTGGTAAGTTTTTACATCAGTGAAATCTACTTTGTTTTTTGTGGTTTATGTAAATATTGAAATGTTTTTATGATTTTTTAATGCTTTCATGAAAATTTTTATGGGCTCCTTTTATTGATTGAAGTTCCCAAGAATGATAAACTCAACCCTTTCTGGGATGCCACATAGAAAGTAGATGTTCGGTGTTTGGATGCACAATATAATCAAGAAAGTATATCACATTAACGGTTAACCTTTAGGTGTTGTATTAACTTGATTTTGCTACAGAATGTAGTTTATGAATTGAACAAAATGTCGAGCAACATTTATGAGCTTGTGGCATGAAGGATCTACTTTTCATTTTAGGAATATAAATAGGATCCCATTTAGCCTGAACAGAGGGTTGATTAGTTAGTTTGGGAGATAGCAAGATTCCCGAAAAAAAAAGAAGAATAACAAAAAAACACAACTTATGTAGAAACTAGTTTCTACACGTGCCTTGTAATAGGGAGTATTTTGTTAATTAAAGCTTTGATTGAGTTTTGAGTTAATTTATGATAAATAAATTAAACACATGAGAAATTGTTTTTTTGTGTTTATTCATTCTCAAGTATTTTATGTAATCAATTTTCATTTTGGCTAAAGATATGGATAAATGATAAAATTCAAAACATGAAAAAATTAGTTTCTCTGTTGAAGAAATGGAGCCTAATGAAGATGTCCTCAGGTGAGTACTTTATTGGATGACCTCAAGGGTTTTGCATTATAATATCTCAATTTGGTCGTTTATGGTTTAGTTGGTGCCTTGTTCTGACATGTCATTTTTTTGCAATCTAAGATCATTATGTAAATGTGTCACTAATCTTCCACTTCCATCTTTCCATTGCAGAATATAGTGATGTTTCTGCCTATCGATTATCTTTATCTGAGGACACAAAAGCCATAAATCAGCTGGTATGGTAAACTCACTCATAGATTCTCTTTGTTCAATTCTGATGTAGTTTCTGATTATAACTCGACTTTTCTCTTCCTTTCCCCTTCTGATTTTGAGCTTTGTATACATGATCAGACATTGCTATGGCATTTCTCAGTCTCTAACTGGTTTCAAATGACTATTAGTTGATATTTTTTTTTTGATGTAAAATGCTGAAATGGGTGCAGAATTTGCTTACACGAGAGGGCAAGGAAATGAGTTCAGTGCTCTATACATATCGGAGTTGCGTAAAAGCACTTCCTCAGGTGGATTGAATTGTCTCTGACCTCTGTAGTGCTTTCATTATTCATTTTGATGATGTTGTGCTTCCGCTTTGGCTCTTGCTCATGGTTTAGGTTTACGTGATTTCACCTGTGAACATTGTTCATATGAAAGTCACAGGATAACACATAAGCAATTAGTAATTCCATTGGTATGCAGATGCATTTTGAGTGTCAGATTAGATTTTTTAAATATATTCAATTGGTTATTTCTGATTATGTTCTTATATTTATTGCTGCACTTCGTTTAATAGGATAACTCAGCCGAGCAAGCCTCTATATTTTCTTAGAGGAAAATAAGAGAACTTATACCACATGTTCATATAGGTCTGATAGCAAAAACTGATGCGTGTCACCTCTTAAGTGATAATATAGGTTAATATATGCTCTTGATCTTGGCATAATAAAGTATGTATATATCATTGCAGCTTCCAGATTCTATGAAGCAAAGTCAGGCTGACTTGTATCTAGAAACTTACCAAGTTCTAGACCTAGAGATGAGCCGTTTGCGCGAAATTCAGCGTTGGCAAGCATCAGCTGCATCCAAAGTATGAATTGTCATCCTCCTGGTTTTTTCTCTCACTATCTTCTAGTTCTATTCCGAGCATGAAGGTGAATATCTTGATACAGCTAGCAGCTGACATGCAACGGTTTTCTAGGCCTGAGCGACGCATCAATGGTCCGACTATTACACATCTCTGGTCTGTTGAGGCATCTTTTTTTTTTTTTTCTTTTTCTTCTGTTTTTTAAGTTTTTGTTGGGTTTCCTTATACAAAAGTAACTATGTTACGAAGCTGTTGAGTGTTACTTGTAAGTTAGCGATGCTTCAGTTAACTGAAAATTTAAGCTAGTGAACTTGAACTTGCCAGCTTATAAACTAATTATATGCAGTCTTCTTTTGGAGTAGTTTTATTTTCAGTTACTTTTCTGCAGGTGCTACTAGGGTGGCTTGGCCTATGAGACCTTTGAAGAGTCTTCCTTTGTTAATATAACAAACCTCAGCTTGCTCCAATATGCTGAAGTAATGCTTGAAGTTTATATATTATTATAACAACTAAAATGGCTGTCCAAACTATAAAAAGCAGGAAAAATACATAATCCTCCCGATTCAACAATTGTCGCAAATTTCCCTCAACCTAACAAATCTATAATTTATTCCTCTGAATTATGATATAAGTGTCCTGTGTCCTTTTATTCGGTGGGATAAAATGATAAATGATATATTTGTTAGTTCATGGGGTGTTTGCAACCATAGTTAAACATTAGGGTAATTTATGTATTTTGGCCTAGAAAATCTTTAAATACAAGATACTTTTAAAAATTGGAATGATGGTATCCAAGAATATTCAGTAATATTTATCTAAGTTTCTTAAGATAATGGCTATACCTGTAACCTTTTCTGGTTGCTGTTTGCAACTATGAAAGAACAATATTCTTTAGCACAGAGAGATGCGGATGGCATTTTTGAATCATGATCCAGCTTGTTTGGGCTAGTACTGTTGAATCACTTGTTATGGAATAAATCGGATGCTTATTTGTAGAAAAAAGTAAAAACTGAGGGTTTATCCCCAGTAGATAATTTTAGCTGGAACAAATAATAGAATTAAGTGGAAAGAGCGTGGGTTGGTGTTTACTCCTCATCTATCTATTGGGAAGAAAATTGGAGGCTCATCATCAGAAACAATAACACTGATATCATTTTATGTCGAATAAAAAGGACATGAGATTGTGGCTACTATGTCTGTTGAGTCTAGCTACCTAACAATTCCAGAGTCCAGACTAACTACCCTGTAATTTTACTATAGGAAAGCTTGTGTGTTTTACCCTCGAGCACGTGCATGTTTAATAGCTTTTGCTCACATTTTAGAGACTTTTGCTGTTCTAAGTCTTTCAGATTCCCGATCTGAAAACGTCTTTTTGCTAATTGCTCTCTTCATTGCAGGTCCATGCTGAAGTTACTGGATGTGTTGGTCCAACTTGATCATCTAAAAAATGCAAAGGCTAGCATTCCTAATGATTTCTCTTGGTACAAAAGGTATGTGTGGTACTTTTAATGGACCATAGTAATTTTATACTGCTAATTTGTTTTTGGTTTTCTTATCTGATTTCTGGAAGTATTTGTATTCTTTATATCAGTACGGGATCTCTTTTCTCTTGATACTTATGGGTTAGATTCTCGTGCAATGTTCTAACTCAAGATTTTTAAGTTTGGGATGTGATTGTATTGTAAGTTCTATCATAATTTAATCGATATTTTAAACACATTTCATTATTGCATTTAAAAAGAATTGGCCAATATGGAGTAAGAGTGTAAGACTATGGCACAGTGATGACTAGAAAATAACTTTACATATCTATGGTGGGAGTAAGTAATTCCTTTTTGAGAGAAACTTGTACAGCTTGTTTTTAATTTATTTCTTATGACTACTTTGCTTTATACATTATAAAGTGTTGTCTCTCTTACACTTGGAGCCTCTTTGAATCATCGCAACACAACATAAAAAAGTGACAGTTCTTGCATCTTTTCATGTTTATCTGCCTGGTTGTTGGTGTTGCGGTACTTAGTGGTTAGGATTTTGTTGGACCTCTAGCGCTACTCGGATTGACGACTGTCCCCACAAACCAACACGAGTCTTTTCTAGCGCGTTTTGTCCTCACTCACGCCGCACTGGAAAACTTCCCTGGGGTCACCCATCCCATGTCTACTCCAGCCAAGCACGCTTAACCTCGGAGTTTCTATGTAATGAGCACGAGAAAAGACGATCTGTTGGTATAGGTAGTCCAAATCATATCCTTTAAGCTATCCTTTAACTATGCAATCCAGCGCTCACGAGTTCGAATCGCGGGCCGCGCCTCGCGCCTCTTTTAAAGCCCATTGCAGGCAGGATGCTGGACCAAATCCCAACAATCCCCCTCCCAGCACCTGCCATCTTCTCAGCTCCAGTGCTTGGCAACCTCCGCTGTCCGCCAAACTTCCTCAGTTCTAACGCCAACTTCTTCAGTTCAAGCGTCGCGTCACGCCAGCCTCTCAGTTTCGGCCACCCAGCAACCTACACCTTCAGTTCCAGTCTGTTTACCTCAGTTTCGGCCACCTGACAACTTACCCCCGATTCTGGTCTGTCCACCCAAAGAACCTACACCTTCAGTTTCAGTCTATTTTACCTGAGTTCCGGCCACCTGGCAACCTACCCTTCAGTTCTGGTCAACCAGCAACCTACACCTTCAGTTCCAGTCTGTTTCCGGCCACCTGGCAACCTACCCTTCAGTTCTGGTCCACCCAGAAACCTACACCTTCAGTTCAGTGTATTTTACCTCGATTCGGCCATCGGCAACCTACTTTCGATTTTGGTCCGTTTACCTGCGCAAAGATCTCAGTTCCACCGCTCCCGGCAACCTCGCAGCGTGCTTCCCAAGGGAATTCGAACTCGTGACCGCTCGATACCAGTTGTTGGACCTCTAGCGCTACTCGGATTGACGACTGTCCCCACAAACCAACACGAGTCTTTTCTAGCGCGTTTTGTCCTCACTCACGCGCACCCTGGAAAACTTCCCAGGGGGTCACCCATCCCATGTCTACTCCAGGCCAAGCACGCTTAACCTCAGAGTTTCTATGTAATGAGCACCAGAAAAGAAGATGCATCTGTTGGTATAGGTAGTCCAAATCATATCCTTTAAGCTATCCTTTAACTATGCAATCCAGCGCTCACGAGTTCGAATCGCGGGCCGCGCCTCGCGCCTCTTTTAAAGCCCATTGCAGGCAGGATGCTGGACCAAATCCCAACAGATTTGCCTGCCTAGCAATCTAATTCTGGGGCTTGAGGGCTTCCTACATTTTGGAAAAGAAAACGAGTTGTAGTTCCTAATAGTTGTTGGGTTATTGATGCGCACTCGGTCATATTAAGTATGTATACTTGGTTGATCTTCTTAATTCGTTATCAATGAGATGATGTCTGCTGATTTATCGCATATAAGTGTTTCTATCACTTATTTGCACATGTTCAGTTCTGTAACTTCGGGAATTTCTCATTTTAGTGTGAGAATTTTTAATACAACTCTTTCCATGGGCTTATTTAGAGCTTCACAGCCTTCAGTAAAATTTATAGCTGCTCAACATGTAATTGTACTTAATGATCAGGACATTTACGCAAGTCAGCGTGCAGTGGCAAGATACTGATTCAATGAGGGAAGAGCTAGATGATTTACAGGTTAGAGCGTATTTTTGTCTTTACAAAACATTATCTTGTTAATGCAGGTTTTGTGCCTGTGAAGTTTATATGACAAACTTGAAACTTTATCATTGAGGCCACACAATATTATGTATCTTGACAGATCTTTTTAAGCACGAGGTGGGCAATTTTATTGAATTTGCACGTCGAAATGTTCCGGGTCAACAAGTATCCTTCATGTCAACCTTATCAGCACACTTTATATAATCTGAAGCCAACGAATATTGCAAAAGTTACTGCATGTTCTGAGATTTCTGTTCCCTTGTAGCTTGAGTGAATTTGAACCAGTTTATGGTCCATAGTTAAGTTGCAATTATGTTTGACAACTATTATAGTGATTAATGCTTCAATTCCCTATCTTGAGGCGAATCCTTCTTGAACCTTGTAGCGAATTTATGAGGGAGCTTTAAGGGAAGATATCATATCTGGCAAGTAGAAGGACAAAATTGCAGAAACTTTCTTCAGTTTTCCCTGACGTAATTTCAACAGAAAGTTTTTAAAAAGTTGTTGTCGGTGCAGCATTCTCTCAAAACCTAAAATTGACAAAAAATGGTAGCGAATAAACCACTCTGAAAACTCACAAGTGTTTTATCTATAAAATGCCTTTTTTTTTTTTTCTTTTCAAAGTCATCTATAAAATGGAAAAAAGGAAATGGAGGTTACAACTCTGCATACCTTTCTAGTGCTCGAAAGTTAATCTGTCTGCATTACATCATCTACTGCATTTTGGATGATATTATATATTATTTTAGTTTCTTTTGTATTGTTCAGTATCAATTAAAATTGGCCTTCCTAGAAATCACAAATTTTTGTTCCTTATCCTTGAAATTTTCTCTTTGTTGACTGATCCTACATATGATTTGTCTTTGAATCCCTTAACTTGCCATAGTGTTGAAGACATTCTCCAAGTTCTCATAGTTTTTGCTGTTGAGTCGCTGGAGTTAAATTTTGCGCTTCTCTTTCCTGAGCGCCACATTCTTCTTCGTGTTTTGCCTGTTCTTGTTGTCTTGGCAGCTTCATCAGAGAAGGATAGTGAGTCTCTGTACAAGAGAGTGAAAATCAACAGATTGATCAATATATTTAAGGTGCGTTAGTTCAATGTATCTTTTGAGTCTGCAAATATTAAAGCCAGTGGCTTTTTTCTTTAACAAATTTCTAGTTCTTTATATTTAATATAAGATTGTATTGAATTAATACTGTTTTTTATTGTTTTTATTATTATGTAGAACGACCCAGTCATCCCCGCATTTCCAGATCTTCATCTTTCTCCTGCGGCAATACTAAAAGAGTTATCAACATACTTTCCGAAATTTTCTGCTCAAACTCGTCTTCTTACTCTTCCTTCACCTCATGAGCTACCACCTCGCGAGGCGCAAGAATATCCTTGAAATTCTACACGTTTATATTGAGGTTCTATTTCGTAAATGTCTGGACGGTATGATCTTATTATGTTGGTGTCTCTGGAATCTTATCATTCATTTAATACTCCAGACACATGAATACGATGAATGTGCTGAAACAATTGAAAGATATTTCATTTTTCTGTCTGATTCAGAGAAAGAACTGAGATCCTAGCAATATGAATAGTTGTTACCTTGACTTATTTTACTTATCAGCGTCACTATTTGATCATCAATCATATTGGGGCAATTCGTGCTGAACATGATGATTTCTCTATTCGCTTTGCCTCTGCCTTGAATCAGGTGCTCTCTCTCTCTCTCTCTCTCTCTCTCTCTCTCTCTCTCTCTCTCACACACACACACACACACACACACACATAAGGCCTTGTGGCATTTTCTATTGTTCAAAATCAAAAAAATATTTGTGTCCATGTACGTATGTGTGTTCTGTTTTAAAGACAAGCTAGAACAGCACTGAGACATGCTATTCAACAAGTGTTTATGATTTTAATTCAGATTTGGGAATATAGAAATAGTTTGGTGGTTATGCTGATCTAATTTCTATTACAAATTGATTTTTTTCCTCCACTAGTTGGTACAATGCATTTGGATCTACCCTTTATGTGTTGGTATGTTTTGATGATGCATGTTGTTTCATCCTTTTTGCAGCTTGTGTTATTGAGATCAATGGACGGTGCAGATTTGGGTGGGCAAAGGAAGTTAAAGGAAATGTCTATGATATGGTTGTTGAAGGTTTTCAACTTCTTAGTAGATGGACTGCACGTATATGGGAGCAGTGTGCATGGAAATTTTCACGTCCATGCAAAGATCCTGTTTCTACAGAATCACATGAGATGGCATCTTTTTCTGACTACGAGAAGGTCTTAACTTTCTTTTCCTTATTCATCGGATGTCCATGGTTGCTTGTCGCGTACATTCTATTTCATAGCTTAAAAATGAAAAATTAGTTTATGCCCTCGCATTGTCAGGATTTACAGTGTTTGCAGTCGTATGCCAATTAATTCTTGGGATAACCCCTGAGGTTTTGGCTAATTACAAAAAAACCTAGAGACTGTTGAAAATTGCAAAAAAAAAAAAAACCTTGAGGTTTGACTATGTCTTACATTTCCCCTCGTCATAAACAAAAAGCATTTCAAAGCCCCCCTGATAGTTATAGAAATATTCCTCGTTGTGTCTCTTGATTAATTGGATCCTTTCTTTGTGGATTCCTATAGGAAGCTTTTGTAGATGTGTCTCCAAATATTCCTTGATCATTTTGTCCAAAAAGAGGATTTCCTCTAATTCTATGAACTTTTCTAGAATACTTTTTTCTTGATTTACCAAACACATCATTATTGTATACTCTTTCATATATATAGCGCAACCCCATTTTTATTTTTGACCTTTTTGGAATCAAAATACCTAACCTAACTAATAAGAAATTCCCCCTTGACAGTGGTATATGTTGTATATGTAAATCCTAGATGTGATCAGTTACCCCCTTAAATTTAAGACAAAAGCAAATCTGAGGGAGCTTTTTGTAATTTTGAAATATCTCCAGATTTTTTTTGTAATTAGCCCAAACATCAGTTTTTTTTTTTTTTATCCCTTAATTCATCTTGGCAGAATTCTAAGTAAAACCTGAAATTTCTTCTTCAATGTCTAATATTCAGCTATTTTAGAACTACTTATTTTTGCTGTAGGTGGTACGATATAATTATAGCGCCGAGGAAAGAAAAGCCTTGGTAGAACTTGTGAGTTACATCAAGGGAATTGGGTCATTGATGCAGAAGTCTGATACATTGGTGGCAGATGCCTTGTGGGAAACTGTTCATGCAGAGGTCCAAGATTTTGTGCAAAATACATTGGCCATTATGCTGCGAACTACCTTCCGGAAGAAGAAGGATCTTTCTAGGTAGAAATATAATTATTTATTTGTACCTAGGTAGAAATATAATTATATCTTTAACTCATTCACGAGTCATGGGATTGAAAACTTTTGGCATCACATCATGTCCATCACACTGCCTTGACTGATCCATTTCATTGATGTCTAAGTTGGCAACATACATCTCTTATCATACCAGAAAATATTACCAGCGTAT
Organism: Rehmannia glutinosa; assembly: GCA_016081115.2. Classification (NCBI taxonomy): domain Eukaryota; kingdom Viridiplantae; phylum Streptophyta; class Magnoliopsida; order Lamiales; family Orobanchaceae; genus Rehmannia; species Rehmannia glutinosa. The sequence goes on from JABTTQ020001269.1 coordinate 717,452, forward strand.
TCACTTCACAGTCATGCTGTCATGAAGACTTTCATATGAAAAGTTGTAAAAATTATTGGCTCATTGGTTAGCTATTTGCAGGATTCTTTCTGATATGCGAACACTTTCAGCCGACTGGATGGCGAATACAAGCAAACCTGATTCTGAAATGCAGCATGGAGGTGAAGAAAGTAGAGCGAACTTCTTTTATCCAAGACCGGTAGCACCAACAGCTGCACAGGTTTGTGTTCTTATTATATTATTAGTTAGCAGATGTATGTTGCATATTTCATATAAGTATTAATCTTCTTGCAATTATTTGTTTGTGAATCCGAAGATAAAATCCGGCATAAAGTGTAGTCTATATCATTAAATGGATATGGGGATTATCTTTATCTCATGATTATGTTCTAATTATCTCCTGAATATCAAATATTGTTTCACTCAAACATGTCATTTATTTCCTTGTCAATTTGTGACTGTTATTGTATTGTTTTGTTGAACGTTCCATAATCCCTTTTTTCTTGAAACTTCTTCTTGTCAAATTTGTCTGATATTATACGCATCTATTCAATGTGAATGAGGAAAACTTGGACACTTGACACTCAACCGCCAAGGTATGAGACACATCTTAAATAGATTGCAGCTTGCTTAGTGACTCCGGTTATATCTTTTGAAAATTTATAAAGATGTTCAATTTTGCCACAACTATTTCATGCAAGTACAGCTATCCAGTTTGAACCATTTTGATTACACCAGAACGTAATATTGATTAGAAATATAAGAACTAATAGAAACTATCATCTTTATTGTGTCCATGCATCCATTGTTAAGGTTGTTTGACACATACACCCAATCGATCCCCTTTCAATTGCTTAAATTGATTCCTATTATGTAAGGAACATGTAGTCCATGAATGTCTACTTTTAGCTATTTGAATATACTACAAGTATACAACCTTGAATCTAACTCCCTATCGCACCCACCCGTCCACCTGCTCAGGTCCATTGCTTACAATTCTTGATATACGAGGTGGTATCAGGTGGCAACATGAGGAAGCCCGGTGGCCTTTTTGGCAATGCTGGTTCTGAAATTCCGGTCAATGATTTAAAACAGCTGGAAACTTTCTTCTACAAGCTTGGTTTTTTCTTGCATATACTAGACTATTCAGGTTTGTTGAAGATGTCCTTGTGTTTTTTGATGTTCTTCCCCAAATACAAATATCCATGGGCATGAAACTTTATTGTTATATACATATGAACTTTCTTTCTATGTATAACAGTGAAAGAGCTCATTATACTGTTGTGTTCCTTGTATTCATTTTTGTTATGAGATTCTATCTTTGATGTTCTTCCCATTTGATAGTCTTTTATGAAATGAGGACCATGTGACCATCCTCCACATCATGAGGACCCCATTATATAAGGGAAGATAGTCAAGTTTGAACATTTTTTTATCTACCTACGTAAAATAATCGATTAGAAACAAGACTAGTCTTCAGCACTATTTGTAAATATACCCTCTTGAATACCTATTAACTGCAGTTTACAATCCTTCATTGCTGTGGCCTTTCAAAAGTGATTCATAGATAGATGTGTTTGCATTATACATGTGCTGTTTATGCATGAAAAGTCCTTTTATTTCCTGGTCAAAAGCTTACTTCTAGAAAGAAATATAGTTGAAATGGGATAATTAGTGTCTGATCAGTCATCTTTAATGTGATGCATGATTTTCTTTTGTTCATTAATTATATGCATCAGTAATAACCATAAATGTCTTTGTTGTTGTTGAACTTACTTCGCTATTATGCTTTTTGCAGTGACAGTTGCAAATTTGACAGATCTTGGTTTCTTATGGTTCAGGGAAGTTTATTTGGAGTCTTCTCGTGTTATCCAGGTAAAAGGTGCTAATAATTTTTTGTGAATGGTAGAGTTAGGAATGGTTTTGTAATTAGAAATCCCGACTTCTCTCGTCTTAGTGTAATGGAACTTCCATTTATTTCGTATAAGTATCCTTTAGGATCGATAATGAATTGTAACCCAATATTCTCCCAAATTACTTTGTCATCACTTCCCAACATGGTATCTAGAGTCTATTTTCATAATTATTTGGTGGTAACAGGCCAAATTGGCCACTTACGTTTTGTGAAAATGAAAAATAGCCATGTTTTTCTGTTGAGAATCAGAATCAAATCAGAATGGATTAAATTAAGATTATTGCACGATTCTTGGGATAGCAAAATATTGGATTTTGAAGAAATAAAGAAACTGATTAAACTATTCTCTGTAATGTGTATTACTTCATAATATTGTACAGCCTATTGTCAATATATATACATGATTTCCTACACTATAAAAGGAAATGATACTGTACATAATATAGACATGATCTCCTCCACTAAACTAGGAAACCACAATCAGCAGATCTCCAGAATATATCTCCAGAATATTCTGATTATCTTAATTAATTCCTAGAATCATGGAGATTAGGTTCAGATTTTCTACACTCCCCCTCAAGCTGGTGAGTATAGGTTCTGCATTCCCAGCTTGCTGATATTTTTGTCGAATGATTTGTTGCTAAGTCCCTTTGTTAAGACATCTGCTAGTTGGGATCCTGTAGGAACGTATGGCGTACAAATCAGACCACTGTCCAGCTTTTCCTTGATGAAATGTCTGTCTATCTCAATATGCTTTGTACGATCATGTTGCACTGGATCATGAGCAATACTTATGGCTGATTTATTGTCACAATAGAGTCTCATGGGTCTATTCCACTTGATTTTCAAGTCTGTCAAAATTATCTTCACCCATAACAACTCACATACCCCAGCTGCCATTGCTCTGAATTCCGCTTCAGCGCTTGACCGTGCTACCACACTCTGTTTTTTACTTCGCCAAGATATCAAATTTCCTCCGAGGAAAGTACAATACCCAGTAGTTGATCTTCGATCCACTGGTGATCCAGCAAAATCCGCATCTGTGTAAACTGCTGGACTGATATCTGAGCCCTTTGTAAACAACAATCCTTTTCCAGGATGAGCTTTTAAGTAGTGGAGAACTCGGTACACAACTTGTAAGTGAACTTCTTTCGGCTCATGCATAAACTGACTAATAACACTGACTGAATAAGCTATGTCTGGCCGAGTGTGTGCAAGATAGATTAGTTTCCCCACCAACCGTTGGTACATCTCTTTGTCCACGGCTTTACTTCCAAGTGCCTCTCCCAATCTGTGATTTTGCTCAATTGGAGTTGCAACCGGTTTGCAGGCTGTCATCCCAGTTTCCTTGAGCAAATCAGTTACATACTTTTGCTGAGAAATGAAAATTCCTTGGCTAGATCTGGCCACTTCAATACCAAGAAAGTATTTCAGCTTCCCCAAGTCTTTTATCTCGAACTCTTCAACTAGGCGTTGTTTTAAAGCTTTCTTCTCATTCTCATCATTTCCAGTTACAATTATATCATCTACATATACAATTAAGGCTGTTACTCCCCCTGCACGAGTGTTTTATGAAAAGAGTGTGGTCCCCTTGACTTTGTTTATATCCATTGCAAGCATTACCTTGGCAAACCTACCAAACCAGGCACGTGGAGATTGTTTCAAGCCATATAAAGCCTTCTTTAATCGACAAACTTTGTTTGTTTCTTTGCTAAAACCTGGTGGAATGCTCATGTATATCTCTTCTTCCAACTCTCCATGAAGAAATGCATTCTTCACATCATATTGTTGTAGACCCCAATTAAAATTGACAGCCAATGATAACAAAATTCTTCTGTGTTCATCTTTGCCACGGTGCAAAAGTCTCTTGATAATCCACACCGTAGGTCCGAGTATAGCCTTTCGCGACAAGTGCTTCGCCTTTGTAACGCTCTAGAGTTCCGTCGCTTTAAATTTAACAACAAATACCCACTTACACCCAACTATTCTTTTCCCTTTGGGTAAATCAACTAGCTCCCATGTTTCATTTTTTTCTAGTGCATCCATTTCAACCTTCATAGCAGCAAGCCTCCATTCTTCCTTTTGACAACGCCCGATAAAGATTTGGGAATTGGGATTGAATTGAGTTGAGAGGAAACTCTTATGACTTGGTGAGAATTTCGAAAAGAGACAAAGTGAGACGGGGGATACAAGGGGTTTTTGGTGCATTCTCGAGTTCCTTTCCTTATCGCTTATAGGTAAATCATGATCGAGATAAGAGGCTCGGTTGCGATGTAGAAGTTGACTCAAGTTGTGATGGAGTTAAGTTTGGTTCGGAATTTGTTACCTCATTTCCAAGACTTGGGTTGGTTGATTGATCTTGCCTTGGTGTTGGAATATTATCGTTCTCCTGCATACACCCGATCAAACCTAAAATGATCAAAGATCATATCATTCCTTTTTTCGCTTTCTTCGGGCTTTTGGAGTGACCGACTGTTGGGGTTAGATTTGATTGACTACGATTTAGATGGGGTTAGTTCAAGTGATGGTAAGCCTAGTAGGGAGGACTCGTTATTTTCTAGCGTAGATTGATCCTCGTTAAAATGAGGAGTAGAAAAATACGGCTTCCCTTCAACAAATGTGACGTCTATTTGAGACATACAACTTTCTAGTAGGTGGATGGTAACACTTATATCCTTTCTCGGGTCGAAGAATACCCCACAAAAACACACTTAAGAGCCCAGGGTCCAACTTTCCTCGATTATTGTCATGAACATGAACAAAGGATGTACACCCAAACACCCTCGGAATAAGATGAATGAACTTGAATATCTGGATAAAATTTGGACATGACTTCTAGTGGACTTTTAAAACCCAACACCCGGAAGTGTATTTTATAACATAAGTGATGTGAGTATGGCTTCTCCCAAAAAGTTTTGGTACATTATGTTGGAACAAGAGTGCCCGAGTGATATCAAGGAGATGTCGGTTTTTTCTTTCGGCTACTCCATTTTGTTGTGGAGTTTTTGATACAAGATGACTCATGTATGATCCCCTCTTTTTGAAAATAAGACGAGAGAGCTTGATTAAAATAATCTCGAGCATTGTCGGATCGAAAACTTTTGATTTTTGTACCAAATTGATTTTTGACCATTGCATGAAAGAGTGTAAAAGTATGACTCACATCGACTTATTTTTAAGCAAATATATCCGGAGACTCGAGTACAATCATCTATAAACGTCAGAAACCACCTTGACCCCGAGATATTTGGGATAGTTGACGGCCCCCATACATCACTATGAATTAGAAAGAATGGAGAAGAAGATCTTTTATTATCGATTGGAAAAGATACACGGCTGTGTTTCGCATACTCACATATGTCACAATGAAAAGAATGATCATCTATTCCCTTGAACAGTGCAGGGAACATTATTTTTAAAGTAGAGAAAGACACATGACCAAGACGCTTATGATGTAACCAAATGACATCTTTATTGGAGGTAGACAAAACAAAAATGGGTAAACAGGACTTTATTGACTGATTGATCTGGTGTATGCAAGTAGTAGAGTCCATTCTGCTCCTTAGCAAGTCCAATCCTCCTCCCCGAAGCCTGGTCCTGAAATTCACAATAAGAGGGGAAAAATATAACATGACAGGTTAGATCATTGGTGAGCTTATGCACAGATACAAGGTTAGTTGATAATTGAGGGACATGGAGGACATTTCGAAGGATCAAATTAGGTGTAACATGAATATCTCCTATTGCTGCCACCGTGGTTGTAGTTCCATCGGCGACCATTATTTTTCTACTACTTGGACAAGGTGTATAAGTACTGAAATATTTTGAGGTGTGTGTCATATGGTCTGTGGCGCCAGAGTCAAGGATCCAAGAATTCCCAAATGCTTTATCAGATGCATTTAAACCAAAAGAGTTTAGAGACTCACCAGAGAGGGTTAAGGAGCAACTTTCTTTGGTTACCTCGGGTTTCTCAAGCGATCCCAACAAATTTTTAGCTTTTCAATCTCTGTAAGGCTAAACGCTCCAAGAGTTTGATTTTCCTCCTATGTGGTCATGTGAGCCTTCCCTTGCGTCTGTTTTGGATGTTTCCTTTAGGTCCCCACTCACGACTAGGGGCTTTCCATGCAATTTCCAGCAAGTTTCCTTAGTATGTCTTGGCTTCTGGCAGAAAGTGCACCAAAGGTCATCTCTATTCAGAGCTTTTGTTATGTCAAGGCGATTGTTTTGGGCGTTGGAGAATCTGTCCAACTGCAAATTTTTATTTTTTGTGGTAAGAAGCGCTGAACTATCTGTTGGTGTAGATTCCAGCATGACTCCCCGGCGACTCTCCTCTGCTCGGATTAAAGACACAGTTTCATTTAGAGATGGGACATCAGGTTTCCCTAAAATCTGAATGCGCACCAAATCAAACTCAGAATTTAATCCAGCAAGAAAATCATAGACTCGATCACGTTCAATGAAGTTTTTGACAGCCACTGCGCACTCGCTGCATTTCAGATCAATTGTTCTATAATAATCCAATTCTTGCCATTGATTCTGTAGGAAATTTGCATACTCTGTCACAGATCTGCTCCCTTGTTTTGCTGCTGCAGTTTTTGTCTTGATCTCGTAAATGAGAGCCGCATCATTCACCTTGGAATATGTCTGGTGTAATGCATCCCAGATTGCCTTTGCTGTAGGGAGAAACATGCAGGTATCACTAATTTCAGGGGTCATTGAATTCCATAACCATGACATGATCATGGAATCCTCCTCATCCCATGCTTCGAAGCCAACCTCTCCACTTTTCGGTCCCGTGCCTAACAAATGCTGCAACTTTCCTTTTCCTTTCAAAAAGGTTCGAACTAATTGCGACCACTTCAGATAATTTCGCCCATTTAATCTGTAAGCCGGCTGGATATTCTGGAGTTCACCGATGCTCTTCATTTGTGGCTCATTTTCAGTGGTGAGGTTTGTATCAGAAATTGGTGTAGAGGAAGTTTTTTCTGTCATTTTAGAGTAGTAATAACAAGGATATTTCCAGCAATTAAGGCTGGACTACAAAAAAAATGAGAGCAAACAAATCTGGCAATGAAGGCCAATGGCAGATCAGAAATTCCCAGGAACCCTAGCCTTAGGGCTCTGATACCATGAAGAAATAAAGAAACTGATTAAACTATTCTCTGTAATGTGTATTACTTCATAATATTGTACAGCCTATTGTCAATATATATACATGATTTCCTACACTATAAAAGGAAATGATACTGTACATAATATAGACATGATCTCCTCCACTAAACTAGGAAACCACAATCAGCAGATCTCCAGAATATATCTCCAGAATATTCTGATTATCTTAATTAATTCCTAGAATCATGGAGATTAGGTTCAGATTTTCTACAGATTTTATCTAAATTGATATGGGAGATATTTTTCCATTAATGTATTTTCTCACCTATATATAGGTGATATTGTAATTCTCAAGAAAAGAGAGAAATGAAACTCTTATAGCCCTTTGGGCATTTGTTCGTGGATGTAGGCTAAATGCCGAACCACATTATTTCTTTGTGTTCTTCTTTCTTTCTTCAAAATCCAACATTTTCAAAAACATGTTTTAGCCATTTTGACTAAAAACTGATGGTCATACCATTCTTGTATTCTTTGGTGCGATACATTTCTCGGTATCGAGTCATGACTCTCGCCTCTCGGTACTGAGACACGATTATCGTTACCAAGTCATGTTTCTCCGTACCGAGAAATGGACCGGTCCCCAGAATCATAGTAACAAAATTCTCCGAATTTTTGAAAAATACTCGAATAAAACACGATATTTTCATACGACGTTCAAATCCCGTATATATCTTTTAAAAATAATAATGTGACAAAATCTCCCGAACTTTTTCGTTAATAAAGCGATTTATTCCCGATTTTTTTCCCATTTAAACAAAATTATACTATTTTAATTTATTTTCTAATTTTAAATACACTTTTATTAAATAATATAACTTGTACAAATAATTTATTGAGAACCTTTCCACTAAAATGTATAATTTTCTCTAGAATTATTAAATATTTATATCGATATATTCCTAATTAATTAATATTATATACAGACGAATTTTGTCGTATAACCGAGATTTTGTCGAATTATTCACGAATGATCCCGAATAATACCCGAGATACGAATTTTAAGGGCTAACGAATTATTCCCGAATTCGAGATTTGTTACTATGCCCAGAATGAGAAAATGGGCAAAATAGACATTTGAACTCAAAAATGGCTAAAAAGCATGTTTTTGAAAAATATGGCTAAAAAACATTTTTGTTATGAAGAAGTGGCCAACAATCCAGACTCTTTGTTTTTTCTTTTAAAGGAAGAGGGAAATAGTGACTAAGGCCCTCTGTTCTCGTTGATTCGAATAGTTGCTACTGCAGTTTTCACAAGTGTTATTTAGGTTTCATGACCGGGTGTTCTCACTGCAGTCGTTGTAGTGTCTTAAGTTGTTTAAAAGGGCATTGCCGTTGATCGGTGTGCTTCACTTCATTGTTGTGATCTTGAGTTGCCGGTTTCTTATTGTTGATTGTCAGCTGTTGTCAAGTTATGCCGGGAACTCAGTTTAGTTATTTCTGTTTCATTGTAGTATCTTTTAGTTGGTTTTACTGCCGTTGTATCGTTTCCAAATTGTGTTATCTCTTTAAGTTGGTTTTATTGCCGTTTTGTCCTCTCCAAGTTGTCTCATCAAGTCGTTGTTATCTTTATTTCATTTTGGCTGTATCTAGCTTGAAGCATAGTATGCTCCAGGTCGAGGGGGACTCTTAGAGTAGGGTATTTTGGAAAATATCTAGCTGTTTAAATAAATACCAATTAGGGTTCAGTAAGGAATAACAACGCAATTTTCTATCTAACTGCTTCATAATCACTTTTGAAAGTAACAACTAACAGGTGACTAATGAAGCATGATTTAACGAAAATATGATTTGATACTCCATTGTTTATGCTGATTCTCTATCTATTTGTTGCATTGCACCAATATATGATCAGGCTAAGTTAAACCCAGCACAAGAAATTGTTTCTCCTACCATTTTTTTGTTTTTATTCTTTTGTGAATGCAATTATTTTATTTGTATGAGCTTTAAAATATTCTACATGCATGGATCTTCCAGTTTGTGTCCCTAGTTATCTTGTTTTTTTTTTTTTTTTTGTATTCCTGCTAATCCCTTATGTATGCTACTGTGTTGTTCACATGTTTTCTCCCTCGTAAATATTAATAGCATCATAGTTTCTTTTTTCCTGCAGTTCCCTATAGAGTGCTCCCTTCCTTGGATGCTGGTGGATCATGTTGTAGAGTCTCAAAATGCAGGTCTTCTTGAAAGTGTCTTGATGCCCTTTGACATCTATAATGATGCTGCACAACAGGCACTGGTGGTCCTCAAGCAACGATTTCTTTATGATGAAATTGAAGCTGAGGTAACTAAATCTTAATCATCGAAAACCATCAATATAGAGAGTTTTAGCTTTTTATATAGCTGTAAGAAATGCATGTACTGTGGCAGTGTGGCTATTATGAGTATTATCTGATTTTTTTATGATTATCCAAGCATCTATTTGAATTTATTTTTTTGGCATTGTTTGGAGATGCTACATTTACTCAATAGCACTTCAGAGATGAAATTTCCATCCTCTTATCCGTTTTTTCTTAAACTTCTCTCTGAATATATCCAAGCTTTTGAAGAGAAGGTTCCGTTTTCTTTTCAGGTAGACAATTGCTTTGACATATTTATATCAAAATTGTGTGACACCATTTTCACTTACTACAAGAGTTGGGCAGCTAGGTATTTTCCCTTAATCTTTTCACCTGTAATACCCACATCTATCTGAACCATATCCATTTCAATGGAACTTTCAATTTCCCACTCCACAGTGAACTGCTGGATCCATCATTCCTCTTTGCCTTAGACATTGGTGAGAAGTTCTCGATCCAACCGATAAGATTTACTGCACTATTAAAGCTGACAAGAGTGAAGGTGAGAACATGTTTATCTTCTTTTAATATATATACTGCTTTATTATCGTTTCAGTGATGCATCTGTTAGTCTTCTTTATTTTCTGCCCATATATATATACACACATATTTTTTTTGGTACTTTGCATATAGCCATTCTATGTTCTACTAATTTAAGGCATTCTGAAGAGCGCCAAAATGTTAGTTGTATTTATAATACTTTTTTTTTTCTTTTCATTTCATTGATGCGTACGTCTCTTATAATTGTTTGTGTTTGTTCAAGGAAATAAGCATGCACACGTACAGCTTACAAAACATATCTCGTATGTGCATATATAATTATTCCCTCACACTTATCTGAGGCCTCTTATTCTTATATTCTTATTATTTATATAATGGTTAACATGCATATGATGCCTGTACAGATAGGTGCACATGCATGTACGGAGATGTTCTTTTGTGCTTTAATTGCTAACATCTGTTTTATTTATTTCTAGTGTGCTGGTGATGTAGTTATTTTTTTAAATGGCTTGTAAATTCTAGAGTATTCGGGATGCTAAATCCTTGAGGAATTTTAATTTCTTATAGTGACTTATGGACTGATATTTGCTTATATGAGTATGATTAGATGGATTTGTGGTAAAACAAGAAGTAATAGATTAAATTATGAACATTAATATTGAACTAACTGATTATCAAATTGATATATGTTTGATTCTTGTGTAATTGGTCTCTGCTCCTGTTCTATTTTAATGATTTTTACTTCTAGATTACTCATTCCCCCTTCCGTATCTATTTTTCACTGTATTGGATTTTCATGGTGTATAGTTACTAGGAAGGACTATCAACTTGAGAAGTTTGATCACTGAGAGGATAAACAAAGTGTGCCGGAGAACATTGAATTTTTGTTTGATCGATTTGAGTCTCAGGATCTATGCGCTATTGTGGTGAGTGCTTTTGCTGACAATTTATATCCGTATTATCCCAATTTTCCTTTCCTAAATGAACACTTCTATTTCAGGAATTGGAAAAGCTCCTTGAAGTATTGCAACTTGCTCATGATTTACTATCCAAAGATCTGACTCTTGATTCATTTAGTCTCATGTTGAATGAGATGCAAGAGAATGTATCTCTTGTTTCATATTCTAGCAGACTTGCTTCTCAGGTATGATAATATTGTTCTCAAGTTTTTACGAGGGAGTTATTCTTTCTTCATATTTTTCATAGAGCAACCAGTTGCTCTTTTTAGCAAATTGTGTTAATTGAAGGCATAACCTCAATGTAGTGCTACAGATTTTCCTAAATGAACTCCATAACACCATAAACCAAATGCTAAAGCCTATCTAAACTGTAGAGCTATCGAGAAATGTAATTGGCTCTTGGTCTTGGATTGCCCCTTTCTTATTTTCCTTTTAAGCACAAGCAACTATGATTGTTCTTGGTCCAACTGGAGCAGTATTTTGAAATGATTTGAGTTGATAAGATAACAGAGTTTGTTTCAATTGAAAATGTTGGAATATCCAGGAGCGTTGTCGTTAAGGAGTTTATTATTTATTATGTTGTAAAATTCTGGAACCACAGTGATGGAGTACTGGTTAAGAGAAAGAGAAAAATAAATCACAATGGGGAAGATAAAAAGAAAAATCAATGCCTCTCAATCCATAATTATTGAGATGATAAAGTAAAACACATGGAAGACAATGAACAAGAAACTCTTGTGGTAAGATGAGATTTAGAACTTTTCGTGTGTACATTCTGGCTTTTGATTTGATTTTGTTGCCTCATTTGACCATGCACGAGCCTTATGGGTTCTTGTTTTTCTAGCATTCTGAAGGAACTATGGTTGTTATGAACTGTATCCGTGCCTCAGTCGTCATAGCTTTACCTCTGATCAATTCTGATCTATTTACAACAAGAATCATTTATTTACTGGCCATTTATGTCTTCATATATAAAGTCATGTAATTAAAAAAAAATATATATATAATATCTTTCCATCCAGAGTTTCCATTTCTGACAAAGCTTATATTATCCAGATTTGGACGGAGATGCAAAATGACTTCTTACCGAACTTTATCCTTTGTAATACAACTCAGCGCTTTGTCAGATCATCGAGAGTGCCAACTTTTCCTGTTCAGAAGCCATCGGTTCCGCATGCAAAGCCAAACTTCTATTGTGGTACTCAAGTAAGAATTATCAATTTGATGGAAATGCTTGTTTTCGATGCCCCATAATTTTGTATTATAACTTCATTAGAAATGTCATTTCACTAAATTGACAGTTTGTGAGAACCATGTGTATCAACATCCTTAACTTCTTATGTGTCGTTTCCATATTTTATCTTTTCTTTCAAATGCCGTTTCACCTTAAAATTGCTTGTATATCTCATTTTTCAATTAAAGAATTCACCGTTGATAAGCATAAACAAACTTGTAAGGTCCAGAGAAGATATATCTTGTTTACTGAAGCTAGCTTGATTATGCACCAGTAATAGGTTTTTACAGAGAAGCATCAATGAAGACCTTGTTGCTTTTCCTCTGCTGGGTTTCCTCAGGGTTAGCCCGACAATGGGAAAACGCAATTCCATGACACCCTGCACAAGTGTCACATACTCACAATCATGTGGTCAATTCGGTTCTCAAATTTTTGAGAAATACTTGTGAATATTATTGCGCATTTTGATATTGCCATAGAAGTGATCCTGATTTTTTTTTTTAAATTTTAATATATTAATGTAATTGCTTCACTCTAGTTGCTTTCCACACCTGATAAGAGTAAAGGAGTCAAATAAGTGCTATACAAAGTACTAATATTGATAGTTTTATCAATCAAATGCGAAAAAAGTTGCTTTTTAATTGTAAGTAATATGAAAATGAGAGTATAAATTTGGTTATGAAATGTTAGTGTCTGTTTTAGGCTGTAGAATGGCTGAATCATCACAAACAAAAAGGAAATAGTTTTAGGCTTGATGTGGGTTAAAACAAGGGATTTCTCGAGTAAAGAAGGTATTGATGTAGTAGCTCCGATAAAAGCAGTAAAACCAGTCTCACTCACGCACAGACAAGCAATTCAAGTATTCACATTAATTCAAGTAGGGAAATCCTATTTGTGTTTGTGGAAATCCGTAGACAAATGCTAATTCTTATCCTTTCTTTGATGCTGTTTTATTGTGGTTGGAGATAATACATTTTACTAGCTTTGGCGTCATGATATTTGATTTCTTCATGAAATGAATCTATATATTTTTCTGCTATTACTCTCCTTGTTGTGATTCATTGACTCTCCACTTTTCCCTCTGCCTGTTGATGGTAGGATCTAAATTCTGCATACCAGAGCTATGCCCGATTACACAGTGCATTTTTTGGATTACCTCATATGTACTCCATTGTCAGACTTCTGGGGTCCAGATCATTACCATGGCTCATCCGAGCACTATTAGATCATGTATCAAATAAGGTATCTTTTACTGCCTACTTTGATTGCTTTGCAAATGGACAGGTTCTTAAGACATATAATTTGGGGATAATTACAAAAACTACCCTGAGGTTTGGGTTAATTACAAAAAAACCTGAGATGTTTGAAAATTACAAAAAAAAACCTTGAGGTTTTGATTATGTGTGAGATATAAGGGGTAATTGTAATATTTTTACAAATGTTAGGGGTGTTTGAAATATTTTTGCTTATGAAGGGGGTAAAGTGTAATACAAATCAAACCTCAAGAGGTTTTTGTAATTTTCAAAAAAATTCTGGTTTTTTTTTTGTAATTAACCCAAACCTCAGGGATAGTTTTTGCGATTATCCCTATAATTTAATTCATATTGACATAATGACGAAAAGGCTGTGTTGTTTTGTTCTCTTTCACTGTCTGCATCTGATTCCATTATCTGTCTACTAAGTTCTAATTAGAAAATGCTGATTGCAGCCATCAACTCCAAAAATAAGACCTGTGGAACTAATATGCAACTAAATATGCCCACATATTTAGTTCAAAATTTTGATTCCAGCAAACTTTTCCTTTTATCTACATTTTATGTGATACTGCTTTGTTAACTTTTATGTTTGATACATGAAAGTAATCTTTTAAAGTTGTTTCACAATCTGAAATCTGATATGTGTTGAATTGTGCTGTTGCATAAAATACAAGTTATGGTTAAATCCTTTGCAACCACTGTTTCAGATAACAACCCTCGAACCATTGATCACTGGACTGCAAGAGGCTTTGCCCAAATCTATAGGATTACTTCCTTTTGATGGTGGTGTAGCAGGTAAATGATGTATCGTGGATAATTCAAGAGTTGTTTTTCTCTTAACTGCATTTAGAATTCACTCGAATTCTCATATTCATCTATACTACAATTTTTTGGAGAATGGTCTCCTTTACATTTTGTGAGATAGTATAACTTTATTTAGTTGTTGGGGTCTTTTTCAAAGTTACATTGCAGCAACTTGTTATGTAGATATACTGAGAGACCATATAGAAAACTGTTAAAGGATATCTGGCTTTCACTTTTTACCGTAGGAATTGTTTTTCTCGCACCTCATATACCTATGCAAGGAATCTTCAGGATTGATCCCTTGAAGGGGTTGCTGCAACTGACTTGAATTTTAATCTTTTAAAGGATAGAGGAAAAGGACATAAAAAAGGATATTTTCATCTTAATTTTTAGCTGTTAATGCTTCTTGTCATAGGGTACTGGGAATCTGGGATGCTATATGGTTAATTATCACTTTTTTTCGTTCTTTCTGTTAATAAGCAAGGTGCACATAGTAGCAATTCTTTTTCCAGTTAACTATTAATGTTTTAATAATTAATCTTTTTCGGTTTTCAAACAAGATAAACTTTTTCTTGGTAATGAGAATAATACACTCTCCCAGTTCAACAATTTCTTTCCATTTTGTTGTTTTATTTCTTTTTATTTTTTGTGCTTTTCTTTCTATCCATTTATATTTTCTTATTTTTTCGGTGTTCTTTGTGTCTAGGTTGTATAAGGATCGTTCAAGAACATCTTAATTGCTGGCAGTCAAAATCAGAACTGAAAATTGACGCCTTCGTGGAATAAAGGAAATTGGAAGCGTCTTATACTGGATGAGTCTGCTTGATATTGTTTTGGTGAGTTTCTTATTTTAGTTGCTTTATGAAGTGTGGGAGATTTGTTAGGGAATTACAAACAAGCAGGTACAAGCCAATGGGACTAGCGGCTGGTAAAATAAATTAACTTTGTGGATATACATAAAACCCTCACAAATGTGGGAGATTTGTTATGAAATTCATATAAACATTTATCTGATGCTAGCATGTTATTTGATGAACTTGTGAGACTTAAGTGAATACAATTTGAAGAGATATGATGATGGGGAAAGCTCTATGGGGGGTAGTCTTCCTTAGGGCTGTTTAGCATCAAAGTCGATCTTTAACATAGTCTAAGCATATTTTTTTATCTCTTAGGAATTATTACAAAACTACGCCTGAGGTTTAGCCTAATTACAAAAACTCCAGTTATCTTTCAAAATGGGAAATGTTAAGGTATTACGAACACCCCCTTGAGGTTTGTATTTACTTAACAAATAACTCCCTCTTGAGGGTGCAATTTGTAATATAGAAACAAATGTCAAGGGGTATTTGAAATTTTGAAAGATAGCTTCTTTTTTTAAAATTAAATTAGACTAAACTGCAAGGGTACGTTTTGTAATTAACCCTTCTTTAAATGAATCATGTGCATATTAAAGAAAAATGCAGATTTTGATGTACTTCTGCCAGTGTAAGATTTTTTTATACCACCTAGTCATGAAATAACACAACCTTATCATGGTTACGTTGTTGCAACAACAACAACAACAACAAACTAAGCCTTAATCCCACTACGTGGGGTCGGCTATACGGATCATATCGCGCCATCGTTTACGGTCATAAGCCATATTTTCGTTTATTTCTAGGTATAACATGTCATGTTTAATAGCTTCTTTCCAAGTCTTTTTAGGCCTACCTCTTCCTCTTTTGAATTGTGTGAGTGATTCTCTACATTCTAAACGTCGCACAGGTGCATCTAAAGGTCTCCTATAAACATGTCCAAACCATCTTAATCATGTTTCTCTAATTTTCTCGTCTATTGGTGCTACTCCCACTTTGTTTCTAATGTGTTCATTTCTTATTCTATCTTAATCATGGTTACGTTGTTGGTTAAGAAAATTTAGTGCAAATCGATGGTGTTTGATACGGTGCTTCTAACTTCTCATACTTTCAATTTCATATACTCAACAGAGAGAAGTGGACACTAGCCAATTCATGCAAACTGCCCCTTGGCTGGGTTTAACTCCTGGTGTAGATGGACAAATAATACAATTCCAGGATAGTGGAGATAGCCCTATCATTAGTCTATTCAAATCTTTAGCAGCTGCAAGTACTTCAAATCCGAGCTTCTCAAATCCATCATCACTCCGAGTCCTGTCAAGACAAGCAGAAGCCGCTGGTATTTATTTCTTTGTGATCTACTTATCCAATTAGGGAGCATGTGTATCATCTGAAGGCCAATATATATAACCCCATGGCATAATTACAAAAAGCCCCCTAAGGTTTGGGCTAATTACAAAAAACCAAGAGGCTTTTGAAAATTACAAAAAAACCCTTGAGGTTTAATTGTGTCTTAAATTTAAGGGGGGTAACTAAAAACCTTTAGGTTTTCTAAAATTACAAAAATGCGCTTGAGGTTTGATTCCGTATTACACTTTATCCCCTTCATAAGCGAAAACATTTCTAACACCCCCTTTGTATGTATAAAAATAATATTACAGTTACCCCATCACATTTAAGACAAAATCAAACCTCGTTTTTTTTTTATTTATAATTTTGAAACTTCTCTGGGTGTTTTTGTAATTACTCTAAACTGCAGGGGTAAATTTTGTAATTATCCCTCTATTATGAAAACCAAATGGGCCTGATATTTGTCCGTAGGAGAAAAATAAGAAGATGACAACCGTGGTGAAAGAAGAAAACACTCCCCAACACCTTAATGCTATTGCATTTATCCATTCTTATACCTTTTGTCATTTGACAGTCATCTTTTTCTGTTCCCTATTCTAGTTATCCTATATTACTTATTTTTCTTCTGTCCCGTATGTATAATTGGTCTTTGTTTGCAGATCTGCTATACAAGTCCAACATAAATGCTGGAAGTGTGCTGGAATATTCACTTGCTTTTACGAGTGCAGCTTTAGATAAATACTGCAGTAAATGGAGCGTGATTCCCAAGACAGGATTTTTGGACATTACAACGTCCAAGGACTTCTATCGTATATATAGTGGCCTCCAAATGGTAAGAGACAGTTCTTATTTATTGGTTTCCTACTAAGTATATATTTTCGTAATATTAATCTTTGTATGCGCATTAGTATGGACTAAAGGTCGTCCCCACTTCGAGTTTGTGATGTTAAGTACACTTTTACCATTTTGGAATACACTTGGTGATTTCAAGTCATGTTTAACCATCTCAAAGGTACATGAAGTATGATACTTATCTGTGGGCTGTGGCTAATGTGATGCCCCTTTAGTTAGAAATAGACCACAAACTTGATACATGATACACTAGTAGAAGGGTTATTACAAAACTACCCCAGCCTAATTACAAAAAACCCAGTTATCTTTTAAAATTACAGATTCCCCTTCTTGAGGGTGCAATTTTGTAAGCTAAAAAATGTCAGGGTCTTATTTGTAATTTTGAAAGATAGCTGTAGTTTTTTGTAATTAGGCTAAACCTTAGGGGTGGTTTTTGTATTTATCCCGTGGAACAATCACAAACTGCAGTACTATGTCAGTGGATCACTTAAAATATGTATTTTATTAATTACCTTGGTAAGAATTCCTTTCACGGTCAGTAAAAACTCGACGATCTCAACCTCCGAGAAGTAGTAATGAGTATTCCTATCCAGTACACAGAAAATTTGATTAGGGATAGAAGATCACTGAATGTTCTCCTCAGATAATTTCCACTTGCTTTACATATATGTCTGAATTATTTCTCTTATCTCAATATTCGTTTTTGGGCATATCGTTAAGAGTTTCTAAAGTATGAATGTTTTGTTGAATTTTACGTAAAACATCTAATTTTATCCTAACAAAGATGTGCAGAATGATTTTGGGCTCATTTTGATGGGTGTCAATAAAGTTGTAGTATATGTGCAATTTTTCCTCTTCTGATACTCTTTTATGGGTTTTATATGTAATGATTTAATGGATTGTTGGTTTTCTTGTGGCAGTTACTCCAATTTACGTTTTTTAAATGCAGGAGTACCTAGAGGAAGCTGTTCAGGTACAACCAAGCCACCACGGAATGTTGGGTGATTCGGTTGCTTGGGGTGGCTGTACGATAATATATTTGCTCGCCAACAATTGCATTTTGAACTGTTTGATTTTTCCCATCAAGTCCTCAATGTTGCAGAGGTTGAAGTTGCAGGAATCACACCGCCCATAAGAATTCTCACTCTTTGCAGGTATGAAAGTTTTTCATTACCAATCCGACCACGGTTTCAGTATTCCTTTTTACACGTTTATTCGAAAAAATAATTTCTTTCACGTGAAGAAAGAACTTCCATTCATGCTACACAATACTATTGTGGATCTAGGTAAAGGTGGCAGTGGGTCGGGTTTGATTGGACCCAAGACCCAACCTAAGCCCCAGACTCAGACCCGCTCCAAACCCAGACCGGATGGGTGGACCTGTTTGACCAACTAGACCTATTTTGATTTAAAATTATTAAAGTTGTTTTTGCAAATAAAAATACTAGGAGGTTTGTATTTACTTAACAAATTACCTATTTTGAGGTGCAATTTATAATGTCGAAACAAATGTCAAGGGGGTATTTGTAATTTTGAAAGATAACTTCTTCTTTTGTAATTAAGCTAAACATCAGGGTACTTCTTGTAATTAACCCAAAATAATATTAAAAATATATATTTTTCTGAATAACATATCATTGAATATATATAATAAAATTTAAATAACAAAAAAATTGTACGAGCTTGGTTTGGGTCTGAAGATGGAAAGCACAATCCCATCTACACTATTAAGACCCGACCCGTTGCCCTCCATATATATAGATAATCAACATCATAACAAAAGGCCAGCCTAATTTGTTTTTTACTGCAGAAAAGAAGATTCTGAAAAAACATTTTAAGTTACTTGACAATCTTGACTTTTATTATCTGCGAAAATCGTTTACTGTCGATTTTGGTATCTGGCATAACATTCCAAAGTTTCCCTACTGTAATGAGAATGAAATCTATGTTTCAATTTGATCATATGTATAATCTGGTGTTTTTAACTGATATATACCCCCTTGATAAAAGGGTTTGGAGAGCCTATTGGAAGCTATGAAGAAAGCTAGACGGCTGAATAATCACGTGTTTTCGATGTTGAAAGCGCGATGCCCATTGGAGGACAAGCAAGCTTGTGCCATCAAGCAAAGTGGTGCACCCCTGCATCGAATCAAGTTCGAAAATACGGTCTCTGCCTTTGAAACACTGCCACAGAAAGGTGCCTGAGCAAAAGAGGTGCTTTGTCTTGTTAATGTTTGTATATGTGTATTTTCTTGATGTCTTTATAAATGTTTGTCTCCTTACTTTTAAAGTGTTAATGTATTGTAAGTTTGTAACCCACTGGTTTGGACTTTGGACAGTCATATCAGGCTATAAAATGGAAGTTGAGAATAGATTATAGGTTGGACATTGGAATTGTTTGAGAATTGACTGCATTTTTGTTGAAATTTGTTTATTTTTATGGCATTAATAACTCAAGTGTGATTATTTGGGCAATTAGTAATAGAGATAGTTACAAAAAGTCAAAAAGCCCCCTAATGTTTGGGCTATTACGAAAAAACCAAGAGGTTTTTTAAAATTACAAAAGAACATTTGAGTTTGATTGTGTCTTAAATTTAGGTGAGTAACTGACTAACTGTAATATTTTCATAAACATAAGGGAGCTTTTGAAATGTTTTTTTACTTCAAGGGAAAATGTAATACAGATCAAACCTAAAGGAGTTTTTTGTAATTTCCAAAAATCTATGGGTTTTTTTCTTGTAATTACCCCAAATTTCTAGGGTGTTTTTGTAATTATCCCATAATAATATCAAAAATAAATTGCTAAAAAGAGGTCCATAGATTTGGAATTGAGCTACAATGAAATTCCTTTAATCGAATACTCTCATTGTTGGGGAGGGATGAAGGTGGACTGTGACTTATAAGTTTGTTTTCTTATCTCCTGTTAAACCTAAAAATTTATAAATAATCATCACAACTAAATTCCACTATTAAACACTAATTTTAATCACTTCTCACTCATCATCATCAATAGTAAATTTCTCTATAAAATATATTCAAAAATACCAACAATGAGTGACAAATTTCTATCATTTTTTGAAAACTACATTTCAATTATTAGTGTGAGACTTAAATAATTTAACCTCGTGGAAATAGGAGCCAAATTGATGTGGCATAAAGTTGCTAATGTTCACCCAAAATGTATTGTCCGCTTTGGCTGGTCTCGCCATTTTTATTGTGGAAAAAAAGACCTCTCATGGAAAAAGGCTTGGTTCTTGTCTTTTTCCTTTTACCAAATGAAACAATAAATAATTTTCGAACTATTTTCAAGACCTAGAGAAAAATGAAAAAATAATTATTTTGGCTTGTTTTTATTAGATTAAATATTATAAAAATATAATTTGAGATGCGACAGCCAGGTACTTATTTGAAAGAATTTTTGCAGTAAATTATTTTATTTTATTCATATATGCTTATTTCCATCTCACGTATTTTCTAATACTTTTGTCCACAAACACGTGGCAGTCCAAGATTCGCTACGCGTATGTAGTACGCAGTTGTATTACATTTATACTCGGCATGCTTTTATTCTGTTAAAAATACTAAATAAGAAGAAAAAGAAAATTGAAAATTTGAGCAGGACAACAATGGCTAGTGGTGGCGCC
Organism: Rehmannia glutinosa; assembly: GCA_016081115.2. Lineage (NCBI taxonomy): Eukaryota > Viridiplantae > Streptophyta > Magnoliopsida > Lamiales > Orobanchaceae > Rehmannia > Rehmannia glutinosa. Next base: position 738,325 of record JABTTQ020001269.1, read on the forward strand.
GGCGGTGGCGGAAAGGTGTCGTTCAAGGTCACTCTTACATCTGATCCCAAACTTCCTTTCAAAGTGTAAGTTTTTTTTTTTTTTTTTCTAATTCCTTTTTAATAATGTTTTCATCTTACGAAAAACATATTTTTATTCATCTTTTCGATTTGCGAAAATTGAAAAACAGATTTAGCGTACCAGAGGCAGCCCCATTCACTGCAGTCCTGAAATTTGCTGCCGAGGAATTCAAAGTGCCTCCCCAGACCAGTGCCATCATCACTAACGGTATTTTATTTTTTATTTATTTTTTTAATCTCCGTTTGGCTTTTGTTGATTTTATAATTTTTTTTTTTTCTGTGGACGATAGTTTTGAATTGGGTTTCTTATGATCAATACCTGATAAACCAATTTGATATTTGTGCATTCTGTAAACCTCATGTCTTTGTTATCTCTCCATGAATTGAGTTTGCTTTATCAATCTGATTGTTATATATATAAATATAATTTGGTTATTGCATATTTTTGGTAGTATTTCAAATGGTTTAGATCAAAATAGATATTTGAAAATCAAATTTGCTCTTATTTAGGTTTTTACTTCCCCTATCTTGTGTGTGAAGTCTAAAAGTTGCTTGTTTAACTGTTAATTATTTTTTATTTATGCAGATGGAGTGGGAATCAATCCTCAACAGAGTGCAGGTATTTTAAATTCTACTTTGCTACTTAGTTTGTTTTATTTTAATTTCTCTCTTTAGTTTCACTTGAATTACTTATTAGTCTGAGATTGATGAAAGAGATGCATATTTTTGTTGGCTATTTAGTGAATATTATTGTTGTGGTTTGCGTTTCATGTATTTTATGAATCAGTTTGAATGCTATTTCGAAATTTCTAGTGTGGATTGGATGTCGGCTAAATTTTAATTTGTCGATCTCTATCTATCTTCTTTTAAGATCAAAGCAGATTGCAATGTTGTTCCTTGATCTTTTCATATATTCTTCCTGGTTTTTCCTCTATATATATGAAACCATCATCTTGTTAAGACTCTAATTCAAATGAAAAAAGCTCAAGATAGCAAGTCCCTGTTCAACCAGAAGTGATGCAAGTCTGTGATGACTACCAATACCTTGTTGGTTTTACTTGTCTTGTAATTTTATCCATGTTGAATTTGATGCTAGCTTTTTTTTTGTCCTTTATCTTAGAGTTTTTAACTGGGTTTGTATTGTTTCTTTTTTTTTTTTTTTTTTTTGTACATATATCATATAATTAAGCACGGCAAATTCAAATGCCTTAATATTTTCCTAAATACTAAATTTTGTTTAATTCATCTCCTTTAAACTATGCTTTAGATAAGGCAAAATTACAAAATTTGTCCTGTAACTAAAAGACGGTCGCAAAAAGGTCCTGGAAAATGCACGGTTTGCAAAATAGTCTTGTAACTATGTACGAATTTGCAAAATACTCCTGCAAAATGCATGGTTTGCGAAAAATAGTCCTCAACTTCTTGAGTGTCAATCTTAGTCCTAAATTAATCGGAAGTTGGGAATTTCATCGGTTTTCATAATGTGAGCTTCATGTGTACTTCCCAATTTTCGGTGAAATTAGGGCCAAAATTGAGACTCAAGTATAAGTTACGACACCCTTTCAAAAAAAAAAAAAATAGTATCAGTTACAACACTATTTTCCTAATCGTGCATTTCCATGACTATTCCCAAAATCGCATATAGTTAAAGGACTATTTTGTCATCTGAATATTGCACATGACATTTTTGCAACATCCCTTTAGTTACAAGACTAAATTTTATAATTTTGCCTTTTGGATAATTGAATATCTTCGAGTCCAGATTAAGAGTTTGCCAAACATCATAGGAAATTATGATGTGTTTTTTTATACTTATAATTTGTCATATTTCATTTTCTTGTTCCTGGAAGTTGAAATGCTGCATAATATTTGGCATATTTGCACCTCTAACTCTTATGAATTGAATGGATTTTCTCAGGAAATGTCTTTCTTAAACACGGCTCAGAACTGCGCTTGATTCCCCGTGACAGGGTTGGTGCTTATGTGTCGGCTTGAGGTTGAGTTGTAGATGGTTTTTCCCACCTACATTTAAACATGTAATTCTATATACACAATCCTTGGATGAGTAATGTTTCTTTTTTCATCTTCTCGTTTTCACCCCCAGCTGTTTTTACAACTAAACTACAGAAAATGGTGGTTTTAGTGAATTTAACTCTGTTTAATAGAGATGAAAATTCTCGACTCAGCTTGGGATTGCGAAAATTGTGTTTGCTTATTATAGTCTTCAATAATTGATGAATGGCTGACACTGTTTTTTGAGCTCTGTTTCGCTTTTCTGTAATTCTGTTTACAGTATCTGTACCTTGCTATTTTTGTTTGGTTTTATGAAGTTAACTTGAAACATGTAAACATGAATAATGTGCAGGCACAGTCTTTATGAATAGTTCTAGTTTGATTATAACAGAAAAAAATAAAATAAACTTGTGGAGGATAATGAAGCCTCTGATGCATCATATATCAACTGCAAATCTTGATTTATTGTCCTCAAAGATGTCTTCCTAAAATAAATTTAGGGTAAATTACACAAAACTCCATAAGGTTTAGCCTAATTGTAAGGGTGCAATTAGTAAATCGGAGACAAATATTGGGAGTGTTTGCGAAAACTTCTGCTTTTACAATAAGTGGTTTATTGTAGTAGAAGTAAAAGTAGTTGATGATCGTAAGTTGGAATGTTTGCAAATAGAATCGTAGTTGAGTAACCAAGAGTTGAGAGTGTTTTGAAAAAATATGTATACGTACATCTGCTTTTTAGAACCACAACTCCATACTATGATATAGCACAGGCTCAATCATGTGAGTAGAAGGTTGATGCACGTGACAAGTTTAAAACCCAAAATAATTGCCATTCAAAGCCATTGAAAGATGATGCAGTGAGGTGAAGGTCCACCTAAGGCGCCCCAAATTACTGCAACATGTCGGTTGGTGTCAAAAAGTTTGGACAATTGCATTTTTACCCTAAGATTTTTTTGAGATCAACATTGAATATGCTACATGCTTAGTACAATTCATAGCTCCTATCCTCATTTCTGATCCATATATATCCACATGGTGAACACAAGGACTGAAGAAATACAAATATAGTAAGGATTTGTTGGATTTGAAGGTAAGGATTTCAAATCCTTACTAACAAATCATTTCTCATCTGAAAAGATAGAATCATTTGAAATTCTTCCCTCAAATCCAGATCTTCAATCCAATGCTACTAAACATGTTTACATATAAATCGGAAAAAAAGTGAGGGGACCTGAAACAACACATGGCATCCTCTATTCTATTGTTTGTTTTATCTTGTATTCCACTTACATGAAATGGATGTCATGTGTAATTGCACATTTGATATTTATCTAGTTATAGTGTATTAGAACCAGAGCTGTTAATGGGTCAGGCCGGGTTGGCCCATCCGGCCAAAGGAAAAAGTCAGCCCCCCCCCCCCCAACTAAAATCTATTCAGTTCACTATTTTTGGAGCCGAAACCGGCCTTATGCTTTGAAAATACAATTAAATTGTATCAGCCTCATCGAACCGATCTGCCTGACTTTCGGGTCAAATGAACTGACCAAATAGACTTTGTTCCATTTGAGCCTGTGAAAATGCATCCATGATCCAACCTAGCCCTATCATTGGGTTGGATTATTTTTGACACTCTAATTAGAACACCATATGAAACAAAGAATGAAGTTAGAGATGGCAAAATACCCCGAACCCGACTGGGTAACCCGCCCCTGCCCCGAACCCGATGGGGAATCCCCGCCCCGATTATGTTAATGGGGCGGGATGGGTTTAGGCCACCCCGCCCTGACTTTAGATATATAATTATATATTAGGTATATTATAATGTGTATATATATATTATATATATGAAAATATTATTTTCTAAAAACTTATCATCTAATATTTATTTTTAATATACTTAATAATAGCTTCTAAAAGTATATAACACATAAATTTAACAAATATATATTTATTTTTGTTAAAATATATAAATTGAGAATTAAAACTATTATATAAAAATTAAAAAATACAAATGGGGATACCCGCTCCCGCCCCGGCCCCGACTCACCCCGCCCCGACCTTTAGTGGGGTGGGTATGGGAATGGAAAACCCGCCCAACCCGCCCGTTCGCACTCCTAAATGAAGTATAAGATTGATTCTTGATAGGTCGTACTATTTTTGACATCAGTGTATCATTTCTAATACATCGGTGGGACACACTCGGATACATTGAGAACATCCTATACGTGTATCATAAATTTCTACTGAATCTGACATTGGATCTATACATTTTTTAACGTCATAAATTTTCGGTCTAGTGAACTAAGTTAGAAATGAATCCTATATTTAGATACTACGAATCAATTAGTAATCAGAATCAATCTACTTCTCAATCTTGTTTCTCTTTTCTTTAAAAACATATGATAGATATAAAAACACTATGCCTACAATCCCATAAATCCAACAAAAGTATTGGCAAATTGTGGGATGTGGGACTTAGTACTTTAAAAAGAGTTGATGAGAAAGTAATTACTGTCATCATATATGTAGTTGGCTTTGGAGTTTAGGTTGTGGTCTTGTAGACTTTTTGTTTATATATAAAACAAAAGGACATGAAAGATTAAAATAAAATGCTCAAATTTGACAAAATCAAATAAATTTGTTATATGAAAAGGTCCATTGTGTGGTGGAAATGTAACAAACAATCTCCTCCGTTGATTCCGGCAGAAAGTGAAATGCTCTCTCTGGGTATGTGAATGAATGACATTCCGGGCCCCCATGAAAAGAATAAATGGTGGTGTCTCAAAAATAATAATACAATATTTGACATAATTTTGTTAATTGAAATATTCTATTTATTTTAATTTTATCTCACTTCTCTTTCCCTGTTTTTGCAATACTCCAATATAAATTAGACAAATAATTGTTTTCAGCAATATATTTATTTAAATCAATAATTTGCACCATCAATATCAACCACTATTACCAGGGCGAAACCAGGAATTGACATTGAGTGACCGATTTTTGCGCAAACTGTAGACCTCTTAAGCGGGCGCTAGAATCGATTTTTGGCCGCATGGCAAGCACCTAGCTAAATTGTTTTGATGCTTAGGCAAATTTTTGGCCAAAAAGATTTTTTTGCACCGATTTTGGTAAAAAGCGCCGCCTGCGCCGATATTTACAATATCGATTTGGTCAAATACAATGTCAATATTCATCATTAGGTATCCCAAAATACATAATTACAACACAAAATTAACATAGTTTTTCTTCTAACAAAAAAAATGAGGGGGCCAAACTAATTAATCACAAAATTTACATATATGAAATAAAAAATTCAAAATATTGAGGGGGAGGCCCCTCTCCCCACCCGTGCAGGCGGGCCCCGACTATTACTATAAAAGATAAGAGGTAATTTTAATTTGCCCTACCGTACTATGGAAGTTTTTCTATTTTGCCCGCATAATTTTTAAATTGTTTATTTTTATCAAATGAACTTTGTAAATTATCGCACTTAACCTATAATTTTCAAATTCATCCCTCAATTTTTAAGTTTATTTTATTTTGTGATACATGAGAATGGTATCATTGCCTACGTTTATTGACTAAATTTACTATTATTTATATATTGACTAAGTATGAGGAAATTTTGAGAGAAAATCGATCCAAATAATTGTTCGAGATGTAATAATGACAGACAACCAACTAATATCGAGGGGTAAAATTGAAAATTACTGAGAATAAGTTCACGATTTTCAAAGTCCAATGGTAAAATATAACGACTCAAATTAGAAAAACACGCATAGTTGTGGGACAAATTCAATTACCTCAAAAGATAATATAAAGTTATAATTTATTTAGCAGAGATCTATTGTGAGACGATGTAAGACCGTGAGATGTTGATATTTTTAGTGTAAAAATGATATTTGTCTAAATACACTAATTTTACAGATTTTGATAAATATTACTTTTACATAAAAAAGATTATTTTTACCACTAAAAAGATTCAGCCTCACTTAACTTTTACCGTCTCAGCGTTATTCATTTTGTATACTTAAAGACAACAAATAATATCTGCCAAAAAAAAAAAACGACAAATAATACTTCCAAAACAAATAGAGGACAAAAGATGAATAATACACTAAGGTTAAAAACAAAATAAGATTTAAAGGTCAAAGTCAAATTACATTCCCTCTAAAATCTTGATCCTAAAAATATCCTACACCTCTCAAACCCATAAAAATCTCATCTTTTTGCACACATACTGAAAAAAAAATTACAGTCACCATAAAAGTATAATTCCCCATCTTGCATGGCCCTAACGTACACCACCGACCCCACCACCACCACTAGATGCCGCCGGAGGCTTCACCTCCACAGCTGTAAGCACCGCTATCAATGGGTCCTCTGTTTCTTCTTTACCGGAATATTCCACAAAAGATACCTCTTTGTCCTGTCAATCCTCTACATTGTGGGCCTGATCACCTGCGCGGGGCGCTTGTTAACTATCCTGCACCCTCCGCCGCCGCCGCTCCCCGGATCGCTCTACCGCAGCCATGAGCTGTTTCTGAAACTATGGCCGGAGATTCAGTCGGATAATGCTTCTAATGTTGAGGTTTTTCACATCGGTTCTTTTTTTTTTTTTTTTCTCTTTCATACTTTTCTGGTTTCATTTGGGCTTGCTTTATTTGTTCTGAAATCGTGACCAATTGTGCTCTGTATCTGCGTATGGACAATGTAAAAAAAATGGTAGAAGGTTTTTTTTTTTTACTTTTTTACCATTTCTGTAGAATTTGGTTTTGATTTTGTAGTGCTGGAATGGACGTTTGTGGTGTCAGTTTTAGTACAAATTACATCCAAACTTAATATTTTGAAAAGGGTTTATAGTTTTATGGATCCATGGGGGTTTCTTCTCAAGATTTCTAATCTTTAGTTGTAATTTTAGTTTTGACAGTTGTGAAAATCAGTGGAGAAGACAACAATGTTCTTAGGGTCAGAAGGTTTGATATATTATAGTGGAAATTAGCTTTTTTTTTGTTTGGATGTAATATCTCCTTTTGCTTCTTGTTCCTAGAGTCCCTGTTCACTTTTGGCCTTATGGATGTATTTTCATGCCCAATTTCCAAAGTTTCTAGTGTTGGAAAATGAATTTTCAAACTTTATTTATTTTCGTGTGAGAATTGAGAATATTTTTGATTTGTTGTCTGAATTTCTATTTGAAAACGTAGTTTTTTAAATGTATTTTTGATATAGATTTGCGTGATTATAGTGTATTTTCACCTAGATTTGCGTATTTAGGGTGAAAATTTGTTTTGTTGTGTTTTCAAAAGTATATTTCCATAAAAAAGTGAAAACTAGAAATGACTTTATTTCTACTTAAAATTTTCTAAAACAAACATAAACCCATTTTCCAGAATAGTTGAAAAGTGGAAAACCACTCTTAAAAATACAACCATACAAAGCCAAAATTTTTGTAAAGTATTTTGGTGGAATACACTAATAGTAGTACTTGCCTTTTGGTTTATTAATGTGCTTTTTTACACTTTTCAAGAAGAATCAACCTGTTGTTTTTCTTTAAATCTTGCTTCTCATTGAAATAAGAGTAAATAGAGTTCCTTATATTTAACAATAAGGTGAAAACCAAATAATTGTGTTTACCTTCTAAAGGAGCATAATTATGGTTTTAGGACATGTCAGGAGTTTGATATGGCATATCTGGATTTTTCTTTGAACTAATGTACATATAATAACAATGAGAGAAGGTGAAAAATGAAACTTCTTGTGGGATTTTAAAAAGGATCATCTAGTTAAAGAACCAAAATATCAAATATTTTCCTTCAAAATGGTATGGTCTATCTGACATGTATGTGTTTTTTTTTTCATGCACTGTAAAGTAAAATGCATATTCTTTTAGGTAGTGCATTGAAATTCCTTGTTGCATACTTGTTATAACTTCTTGGTAATTATAGAAAATCATCTATTGTAGTTGGATAATCTCTGGAGATACAGAAGAAAGCTGAAAGAGCAACGGCCCTGTTTGAATGCTAATGCGTATCAGGAACCCGGTATGAGCATCTCATTTTTATCACGCCTGATCATAATTTCAAGGATAATAACCTTTTATATGCGAAGGTTTGGTGTCATATTAGTTGGTTTGGTCCTTGAAGGAAAAGATTTCGTGATAAAATTAACAGATGTCTTCAACTTTATTAGTAATTGAGCCATTTGTTCTTTCCTTTTATCAGTCTCCTCAGGGCTTCAACGCTATCTGGTTGTGGAGGCTAATGGTGGCCTGAACCAACAACGGTCGTCGGTATGCAATTCAGACGCATGCTAATCACCTTTTAGTCTAATTGTGATTTACATCTGATATGTTGATATATCTGTTTAGTTTTCTAAGAAATGCTTATTTTAAAGGGATAATTGCAAAAATTACCCCTGAGGTTTGACCTAATTACAAAAAAAAACCTGGCTAACTTTTAAAATTACAAAAAGTACCCTGAGGTTTGATTCAGTGTTAAAATTAAGGAGTATACTGCAATGATTTTATAAATGAGGGGGAATTTTGAATTTTTTTTTGCTTATGAAGGGGTTAAGTGTTAGATAAAATAAAACCTCAGGGGTATTTTTTGTAATTTCAAAAAATAGCTAGGTTTTTTTGTAATTAGGTCAAACCTCGAGGGTACTTTTTGTAATTAACCCTATTTTAAATGTGAAAATTCATCTCTGGAAGTGTGAGAAATGTCAAAAGTGAAGAAAAAAAGGATATGCTGTCCCTGTAAGTAAAAACCAAAATAATTTCCTTTCTGGAAGTGCAAAATATTATTTTTCAGCAGGGATCTATGCATTAAGCTGTGACTAAATGATTGCAATGTGGAAGTGTAGAATGAATCATTATTTGGGATAATTACAAAAGACCCCTAAGGTTCGACTAATTTCAAAAGAATCCATAAGTTAATGAATATTACGAAAAACCCTTGAGGTTTGATTCGGTCTTACTTTTCACCTTCATAAGCAAAAAACATTTCAGAATCCCCTTTCATTTATAAAAAATTTACCGTACCTCCTTAAATTGAAGACATAATCAACACCCCCTTTTTTTTTTGAAACATCTCTGAGTTTTTTAGTAATTAGCCCAAACCTCAGGGGTGTTTTGTATTTATCCTTTATTATTTTGAGTAGACTACACCTGAAATTCAATATTATCTGTAGTTCATGTTTTTGCAGTTGAGGTTTAGTTATTCAGTGTTATTGCACCTGCAGATTTGCAATGCTGTGGCTGTTGCTGGATTACTGAATGCTACTCGCGTCATCCCTCGCTTTGATCTTCATAATGTTTGGAAGGATCCAAGGCAAGTTCCATATTTATCGCGCCACTTTTTTTTTTCAGCGTAATTTAGTGATTGCCAACCTTATTGGCTTTTGACATTATGAATGTCTACTGATGCCGCCTAATACTGTTCACTTTTATCTCTTGTGGTAATTTACAGTGAGTTTGCTGATATTTATGATGAGGATCATTTTATATCCTCCCTTAAAGATTTTGTTACGGTGGTCCGCGATCTGCCAAAAGAATTAATGGAGAGCTATAATTTTAGCATCAGCAATATCCCAAACTTTAGAATCCAAGCTTGGGCATCTGCTCGTTATTATTTGGATGAGGTTTATCCGATCTTGCAAGAAACAAGGTACATAGCCATTAAATCATTTTTCTTCTCTTTATTGTTTATACTACAATTGACATGCAAACACATGGAAATAATATTCTTATGGCCTATATTAGTTAGGATTTAGTTTTGTCCTGGAGGATAAATTCTTTATTGTTTCTAAATAAGGATAATTACAAAACACTACCTCTGAGGTTTAATCTAATTACAAATTTCATCCTCAAGAGGGGGTATTTGTTATGTAATACAAACCTCTAGGGGTGTTTGCAGTTTTGAAAGATAATTGAGTCTTTTTGTAATTAGGCTAAACCTCAGGGGTAATATTTGTAATCATCCCTACATAATTAAGATATCTTGACATTAGACGACAACAAAACTGTGAGGAATAAAGATTTTAGCTTAATGAAACAGAGGACTAGACTATTATAGAGGCATCAGATTTCTAGCAGTCATGCATGCCGATTAGAGATGAACAATTAACTCATCGTCGACTGATTGTAGAATTATTTGGTGCAGGATTGTTCGCATTTCTCCTTTGCAAATAGACTGGCAACGAGCATTCCACCGCATATTCAATTTTTAAGATGCCTAGCCAACTATAAAGCTCTGAGATTCTCTTCAACCATAACAAATCTTGCAAAAACGATAGTCAATCGAATGATTGGTAAGAGCTTGAATTCTGGCGGGAAGTATGTTTCTGTTCATCTCAGATTTGAAGAGGTAAATTTTCATTCTAAAAAGGGTTAATTAAAAAACGCCCCCAGGTTCGGGTTAATTACAAAAAAACCCAGAGATTTTTGAAAATTGCAAAGAAACCCTTAAGGTTTGATTCTGTCTTACATTTCCCCCTTCGTAAGCAAAATTCATTTAAAAAAACTCCCTGATATTTGTAGAAATATTAGAGTTATCCCCTTAAATATTAAGACATGTTCAAACCTGAGGGGCCTTTTGTTAATTTTGAAACATCCCTGGACTTTTTTGTAATTTAACCCAAACCTCAGGGGGTCAATTGTAATTATCCCTTTTAAAAATATAAAGTTACTTGTGACCATCTTTATTATTGTTCACAACTTAAAATGACTTCTAGTTTCACCAACTTTCATTTTGCCTTAAAATGAAGGACATGGTGGCTTTCTCATGCTGCATCTATGATGAAGGAGAGACAGAAAAATCTGAACTGGACGCAATACGTAAAAACGGGTGGGGGAAAAAATTTATGCAAACGAATCGAATATTTGCACCTGATCTTAATCGTGTTAATGGAAGGTGCCCGATGACCCCAGTGGAGGTTAGTTTTGAATTCAAAGCTCTTTTTATGATCTCTCGTTTTGGTATCATTTTCCATTATGGAATTTCCCTTATTTATGCATACCAGAAAACGAATGTCGAATCTTATTACATTCGAAAGACAAAGCCGCCCCCACAACCATGTTGTAGGCGTGAACGCTTTCTTTTTCGACATATGTTTCTTTGTCAGCATAGGTTGGTATGATGTTAAGAGGAATGGGATTTTCCAACGATACGCCTATTTATTTGGCTTCTGGCAAAATTTACAAGGAGGAGAGATTTTAGAACCCTTCGAACGATGTTTCCGCTCCTACAGACTAAGGAGTCACTTGCTACTCCTGATGAACTTGCTGCAATCCAGGTAAATTCTCAGGTGCTTGTACTGCTAATTTTCTAGAGTTAATTATAAAACCACCCCTAGAGTTTAGTCTAATTACAAAAACCCAGTTATCTTTTAAAATTACAAATACCTTTGTTTCTCTTTATTTAATCGCACCTCAAGAGAGGGTATTAGTTAGATAAATGCAGACGTTCAGGTGTTTGTAACACTTTAAGGGGGTATTTGAGATAATTGTAGTTTTTTGTAATTAGGCTGAATCTAAGGGGTGGTTTTTGTAATTATCCCAATTTTCAAAAACTGCTTCTTAGCTTTTGGTTGAAAAAATCATTTTTAGTGTTTGCAAATGCCAACTTCGCTTTCGCATCATTTGACCCGTATCTAAAA
>JABTTQ020001270.1:600000-906092 GCA_016081115.2 Rehmannia glutinosa
CCACATCTTCCTCTTAGCATCCATTGGGATGTTCTTCCAGCGAACATATTGAAGCGGTGCATGATGTCTAATAACAACACTAGCCTCAGTTTTGAAGAGTCTGGCATTTTGACCAACAATCCTATTAAAGTGGATGAATGACTACGTCAGCTTTCCGATCTCGATCTCACGTCTTTTCTTTTTCTTTGAAATGCCCGATGTTATTCCTCTTCCCTTTTTTTTTTGATGTCCCTACATTAATCCATAAGCATTTGTAATTATCTCAAGAAACTAAATCTGCTTTAAACTAATATATATATATATATATATATAGTAGGAGTTAAATTTATGGTATTCATGAAACCAAAAAATCAATATATAAAAATATGGATTGGTAATACAACCAGTACTATTGTCCATGCTGGCTTGCTCCATATTAGTTTGTTGTTCTTGATGAGAGTCTTGAAGTGCCTGGAGTGGTTCATCACTTCTACCTTGATTGGCATTAGGCATGCTCAAATCAATCATAGAGTTTTTAATATAGAAATTAGTTTAAATATTTATAAATGAGTAAGGCAAAAAAAATCGAAACAATTAATATTTCATGCATGAGATGCCATTAAGATGCTTATGTCCTATTACGAAGCAATTGACGGAATTGTGGTGGATAATGCAATATTATAAATAATCGAATTGAAGAAATATGTAAAATTTCCCAACTTAAAGTCGCACTCCACACTAAACCCGGTAAATTCAAGTTTGAAATATAACATAATCAATGTTGTAAAAAGCGCTAGCGGCGCAGCGGCTGGGGCCTAGCGCAGCGAGCTGGCGGGGTTAAAGCGGAACACAGGCGGGGTTAGGCGGGCCTAATCGAAAAAAATCGTAGGTGGACAAGGAGGTCTAGCGCTGGCGGGGATTAATCGGGCTAGCGATGATTTTTACAACAGAGAATACAATTAACCCCATCATCATGTCATAAACCACACACCACGCTGAAAATAAACACCAGCATCACTCCAATTGTTTCTCACTATAAAGAGGGGCTAGGAGGCTAATAACTTACATACTGTATAATTGTATATGATGTTCACTAAACACTCATCATCTCTCTTTAACCAAAATATCAGTTCCTTCACTAAACATAATTGACTGCCTAGTTAAATACTTAATTTTTTTTATTTAATTGACAACTATCGATGTACTAAATCTTAATTACAACAAGAACAAAAAGAAATAGAAAATGTCATTTGTTTCTAAGACTCATTCATTATCATATTTATAACATTATTATTTCCTTATTTTTTCCTAATATTTAGATTTTAGAATAGGTTTTTAGAAGCAAAAACTTACTTTTCTATAAAATTGCAACTGGAAATCAGGATTTGTTTTCAGAAACAGAAAACATCCATGTTTTATATTTAGAGGTATTGTATTTAAAGCCTAGCCGAGCATAGAGCACACGAGTCTAACCTGAGGAACGAATCTGCCTGCGAGTCGTCATGGTGACTGCGAAGAGGAAGAGAGAAGGAGATTTGTGTTGTATTCACAGACAAAAATATTTTACAAAAGGATTGGCTTGTAAAGAAGAACAAAAAATCAGGGAACTGCTTCTAAATTTTTTGTGGGAGTTTTTGGTGGGAAGTGGATTCTAACGTGGGTTAATTGAGTGCATGGTGGCATAATTCCCTCCAAATTTTCCAAACTTATCAATATATTAATTTCATATAATATTTAATGAAGTTTCATGTCACTTGTTATTATTTCCGAAAAATAAAAATAAAAACCTATACATAACATAAGCCTATAAAATTATATATAAAATTGCATTAAAATTGTCGCTTTTTTTTTTGAAGGAAAAATTGTCATTTTTTGAAAATTCAATGAAAATTGGTAAAAGATAATAATTTGGCAACTATATATTTATTAGATTTTGAAATTTTGTATTGAGTACTTTTGAATTAACTCGGATTTCAAATATGAACATTCAAATTGATTAACGAATTGGGATATTTTTACAAATTCTAATGACCAATCTTAATTCTTGTCGAAATTCGAGTAAATTTAATTCGTATTTGTAGCTCAATTCGATTCGCTCGAATCGAATATTATGCACGTCCTCCATATATGTTATATATAGAGCTATCAAAACTAGCACGTCTCGGTAAAAATCCCAGGTGGGTTGTGATTTTGAAGGCCCAAAATGAACCGAGCCTATTTGACCCAAAACACAGGATTAACCGGTCAAACCGACCATGTTAGTTGTTTTGTTATAGATCGGACTGAAATTTGGGTTACAAAAATAGCGGTCGGATCACCTGCTTAGCCTGGCCTACCCCGATCCAATTTTTCTTTTGCACGCAGTGTTTTGAAACCCGAACCAGACCGTCCGGTTCGACCGATTTAACCGGGAACATGTCACATGGCCGGTCCGATTCTATATTAAAACAGGTGTCTAAAAACCGTTGCCATTGGTTAAACAAGGTAAAAAACCTGGAAACCCGTGACCAAGTTAACCCGATTCCCTTTTTTTTAAGTAATATTTTCTTTGTTTTATTACAAAAATTGAGCGGAAAAGTATTTGTTAAATTTATATATGATTGTTCACAACACGTATTGGCCAGGACATGGTGTGAGTTATACAATAATACGACATATTGGCCCCCGACATGGTGTGAGTTATACAACAATACGACATATTGGCCCCGACATGGTGTGAGTTATACAACAATACGACGAACACATATTGCCCCCAACATGGTGTCATAACTTATATAACAATACGGCACAACACACGTCGCGCCGCAGAACGCATGGGCCGATTTAACGCCGCGGGGCAAACTGATCGGTCAGTGCCGCAGACGCATTGCCTTGGCCGGGCCGGCGAACGTCCAGCGCCAAAGAATCCTTATATTCATTTTTATATATATATATATATATATATATATATATATTTGGATATAATTTATTAAATTTATTTTTATTTTTATTTGTATTTGGTATTTTTTTATTTTTGCACTTGTATTTATCTTTTATATTTAAACATATATATATATATATGTATGTGTGTGTATGCATATGGGTCAACCGATTTTTTAGAATGATTTAACCGGTTGAACGGTGACTCAATGACCCAAATTTGTGTGTGTCTTTGCATTAATTATTATGTTTGTCGTGTTCTTTTCCTTTTTAAACTTTATTTTTTTCATTTTAGATTTGTTTTTGACGTATAATATATCCAATTAATTATATTTTTATGTTTTTCAATTTGACACTCATATTGTGTGTGTATATATATATATATAATGAGCCGCTTCTTAAAATAGTATGAGTAATTTTTTCCGCCTTTTTGTAGTTACTATAAAGAGTAATAAAAATATGTGTAAAAATAAGAATTAATAAATATTTGGTATTTCATTATTTTATACGATCTTGATTTGACACCTATATTGTATATATAAATAATAAAAATATAATAAATAAAAATATAATACATATTTACTCATTATATTGTAATTTATAATGGGCTTTAAAAATTATGCCTTCGGGCTATTGGAAAAAAATAAGAATTGATAAATATTTACTCTTAAATAACAGTTTAAAAAAATTAAAAAACTGAAAAAGCAACTTAAGCATGGCAATTAGTTTATTACTTTATACAATTCAAGAACAATAAGAAAAATTACCGTTTCCATTATCCGTTTATAATTATGGTCGACCAAAATTCTTGTTCAATTTGACTCGCTCAATGAATATGCACCCATACATGTATCTTATATATATGTTGGTGTATAGTCTAAGTGCTTTTTGCAATTTAATTTCTTAGTTTTATAAATTCAAGAGCAATTAAAATTTATTTACATATATTTAAGTTAATGAGAATGTTTGCAATCACTAGAAAAATTAATAGTGCTTCTCATTTTTTGGCTAAAAATACACTTTTTAGTGTTTGCAATACCAACCGCTTATAATTTGTTTCATTTCATCGAACCTAAAAAGTAGGGAGGGCGGTGTTTTTACAAATAAATAAGTATTTTTACAACTTTTTCACCAAAAGCTCTCAACTTCCCATTCTCAACTTTTGATTCTATTTTCAAACATCACCAACATTTGAATCTCAACTACTTCTACTTTCACTATAATAAATTATTTATTCTAAAAGCATAATTAAGTACTTTTTGCAAGCACTCCCAATATTAGTATAATGCACTACAGGCCTTGAGTCTTGACATAAATCCAATTTTCTCGAATAAATATTTTCTCTTAATAATATCACTTGAATTTATCAAAATATTTTTTAGAGAAGACCCATTTGGCCATGAATATATCCAACAATCTGCCATATTATATCCTAATTTCAAGTGACAAATTTGAGCTCTAATTTTTATCGTCTAGCTTTACATAGAGAATTCTAAAGCTTACTCCGCCTGCTTTGGAGTACCATAAAATTAAATGAACCGAGAAGAAATGTTAATTACAACCTTAGGAAATAGAGAAAAGTTGAGCTACTAATTAAACTTATAAAGTAATAATGGTGGGAACATAAGAGTTGGTTTTGAAAGTCTACATGCAAGCAAAATTCATGTGCTGTGTGCCAAAAAAAATCTGATATATCATCTCACTTTCATTTTTCTAATTTAACTGTACAAGTATCAAGGATATTATAGAGGCAAACCACGATTACTGCTAGACAACACACTTAAACAATCACACTTAAACAACACATAAAGAGCAATGCAACCCAATAATGTAACACACTGATCAACAAGTTTTTGCAAAGCAACAGGAGGCACCCCACATGTTAATTAGAGACAGCAGGCAGCTCATAACTCTATATGCTTTCCATTTAAAAAAACAAACACAATGAAGAAGTAAAAACACAATATTTCCCACCTTAAAGATGACCAGTATGCAAAAATAATAATTGTATAGGAGAAATTGGCAGCTAGACGGTAAAGATTCAGATCCATCTAATCAATGTCACAATCATCTTGATATTCATCCACATTATCTTCTCCATCATCATCATCTTCTTTTTCTTTGTCATCATCAACGTCTTCGTCTTCTTCATATTCATCTAATGTGAAATCCGCCTCTTCATCATCTTGATCATCAATAAATGTATCCACATGCCCTGCCACTGGTGTAACTTCATTTGCTTTGATTGTTGCAGCAGGGATATCACTTCTTTGCCACTCCACAAAATCTTCATTTTGTTGGTATGTTTCATCAATCATTATGCATTCATCATCATTGTTTTCAAGCACATTCCATGAATTTCGAGCTTGTGTCTCTATCACAATTTTCCAATCTTTTCCCAACTTTATATCATTAACATAAAATACCTGTTGGGCTTGAGATGCTAACACGTATGGTTCTTCAGTCTTCCATGGCTTTGATGTATTAATGCTCGTGCAGTTGAACTTATCTTTCTGAATTGATTTTCCTTCGTACCAATCACACTTAAACAACACCACTTGATGATTTCCCAAGTAATCTACTTGAATTATGTCTATCAGCACACCATAATAATCTCGATATCTTGATAACTCTTCCACTTTTACCACTACACCAGAATTTTGAGTTCTTTTATTCATCTCACGTTGTTTAGTGTGAAATCGTAGTCCATTCACGACACAAGCCTCATAACGAGTTACTCTTTTATCAGGGCCATATGCCAAGTGCAAAAGATCCTCTTTAATGAGTTGATTTTCTTCAGATGATGCTGATGTTATCTGTTAATAAAATATTTATATGAATAAGAATCGTGAAAAAAAGATAGTAAGAAATGTAAAACAAAATAAGAAAAAGAAAAGGATCTACCTGTTGTTCGAACCATTTTGAAAAAGACTCCTCGTGCTTTTTCTCCACATTGGCAAATCCATTTCGTTTCAATTCTTGTT
Source organism: Rehmannia glutinosa (assembly GCA_016081115.2). NCBI lineage: Eukaryota > Viridiplantae > Streptophyta > Magnoliopsida > Lamiales > Orobanchaceae > Rehmannia > Rehmannia glutinosa. The sequence goes on from JABTTQ020001270.1 coordinate 605,883, forward strand.
TGTGTTCACTAAATAACAAATCAACAATTTATTTAAAACTTAAAATGTAGGATTCATATTCAATTCAAGAGACAAAAAGTGAGATGTAAGTGCTTTTGTAAAAGTAAACAATAGAGTACCTCATGAATGGTAACACTTCATCACAATTCTTCAAAATATATGCATGAATCTGTTTCAATGATTTTTCATCAAGAAAAGAGTATACGCCTTTCCCAATGAGACGCGCGTTTTCAGAAAATACAGACAAACTTTGTTTTGATATGTCTTTGCACCTTTCATAATTACGTTCAACCTTGTCAAATTGCGTCTCTATATCATTCATATACATCGAGCAAAACGTTAAGCATTCTTCAGCAATATAACCCTCAGCTATTGATCCTTCTGGAAAAGCCTTGTTATTAACATATTGCTTTAATCTATACAAATACCTATAAAGCACAAATCAATGAAAAAAAATTAAATGATAGCTTGAATAATTAGATAGCTCATCAAGACGATGAAGAAGTAACTTACCTTTCAATAGGGTACATCCATCGGTATCGCACCGGCCCTCCCAAAATAGCCTCTCGTGCAAGATGAATAGGCAAATGCACCATGATATCAAAAAAGGTTGGAGGAAAAATTCTTTCTAACTTGCATAAGGTCAACGCAATTTGATCTTCAAGAGATTCCAAGTCCGCTCTACTCAATGCTTTCAAGCACAACTGTTTGAAAAAATTGCTGATGTCATGCAATGCCTCACAAACATTATTGTTCAAGATCCCACGTACAGAAATTGGTAGCAATTGTTGCAAGATAATATGACAATCATGAGTTTTCAAGCCTGTCAATCGGCAATTAGTAACATTAACACGTTTTGATAAACTTGCAGCATATGCATCTGGATACTTTACTGAGGCTAAGAATGCACACAACTTTTTCTTTTCAGCCATCGATAATGTATAGCATGCAGGAGGTATCAAATAAGAATTTCCATCAACTTTTGGATGTAACTGATGCCTTATACCCAGTGCTTGCAAATCAAATCTAGCTTTAATACTATCCTTAGTTTTTCCATCAATGTCTAATAAAGTTCCAAGAAGATTGTCACAAATATTTTTTTCAATGTGCATAACATCTAAGTTATGTCGCAACCTTAAAGCTTTCCAATAAGGGAGCTTGAAAAATAAGCTACATTTCTTCCAATTTAATTCTTCATCACGTTTTCTCTTCTTTGGTTGTGTCTTCCCAAATGCTACTGTTTGGACATGGCTTAATTGTTCAACCACATCATCCCCTGTCAAAGAAACTGATTTTTCCCTATTTTCTTTCTTACCATCAAAAGCACTTTTAAGAGCACGCCATTTATGGTCACGAGGCAAGAACCGACGATGGCCCATATAGCATACCTTCTTTCCATTTCGTAACCAAAAGCTAGATGTTTCTTTGTTACATATGGGACATGCCAAATACCCTTTTGTGCTCCACCCTGATATTATTCCATATGCTGGAAAATCATTTATGGTCCACAACAACGCTGCACGTAAGTTAAATTTAGTACCAGTAGAGGCATCATGAGTTTCAATTCCATAATCCCATAATTCCATTAATTCATCAATCAAAGGATCAAGAAAAACATCTATGTCGTTTCCGGGAGATGTTGGACCTGGAATAAGCATTGACATGATAAAAAAAGGAGCTTTCAAACACTTCCATGGTGGTAGGTTGTACGGCAATAGAATTACAGGCCATGTACTGTAAGATAAACTCATATTTGAGAAAGGATTAAAACCATCAGTTGCTAATCCAAGTCTAACGTTACGAGATTCATGGGCAAATGATTCGTGCCTTTTGTCAAACTCTTTCCATTCTTGAGCATCAGCTGGATGCCTTAACATCCCATCATCTATACGTTTCTCCTTGTGCCATCTCATATCTTTTGCTGTTTTTTTAGATATAAATAACCTTTGTAATCTTGGCTTTAATGGAAAATAACGTAAGATCTTTTGAGGAATCTTCTTATATTTCTTTTCACCATTTTTGTTATTGTCAACCTCGTTGAATTTATATCGAGGTGCTGAACATTTTGGACACTCTTCTGCTTTTTCATGTTCTTTTCTAAATAGCACACAATCATTCACACAAGCATCAATTTTCTCATAATCCAATCCAAGATCTTGAATTATCTTTTTAACCTCATAATATGAGCAAGGAAGGGTATCACCAGCTGGAAGCGCCTTCTTTAATACTTCGAGCAACATGGAAAAAGACTTATTGCTCCATCTGCTAACAATTTTTATATGCATTAAGGTTAAGATAAAAGATAATTTAGTAAAATTTTCGCAGCCCGGATACAACTCCTTATCAGCATCCCTTAATAATCGCATAAATCTATCAGATTCCCATTGTGGTACTGCATTTTCACCCCTTATACACTCGTCTTCTCTCCAAGCATTTGTTTTTGTTGCTTCATAACAATCTTCCAACATACTTTGCATGTCAATGTAATCAGTTTGTTTCTTGAGTATCACTTTGTTTTAGTTCATCTAATCCAGGTTGGTTATCTATTTCTACTTCATCGAAAAAATATTCTCATCATCGGACGTCAAGTTCCTCACCGTGGAGCACCCATGTAACGTAATGCTTAAGTATTCCATACTCAAATAAATCAGCTTCAACATCATCTCGACACCGAAAATGGAGATTATTGCATTTTCTACAAGGACATCTAATGTCTCTTCCAGGTTCAGTTGAAGAATAAGCAAAATCTAGGAATTGTTGAACTCAATTTTGATATTGAGGAGTGTCCTATTGTCAAGTGTCATCCAACTTTTGTCCATCTCAAATCCTACCATGCATAAAGTAGCATTTAAGTTGTTATACATAAAATCTTATATTTGCTTGATACTAAAAAACTTTCAATATTTATAAACAAATTTAAAGAGAATAAACAAATTTTTAAAGTGCAAAAATAGCAATATATTGTTTGCATTGTGCATACTAGTTTAAAATAGATGTAATAAATGACCTCCACTTATTATTTTGATGTACAAATGTATTGTAGCTATCAGAAAGCTCTTTTATCATTTTTATGAACCACACATAGTTTTAGGTTCTATCATCATAACTATGTATGCTCACTACCATCATTAGACTCTTTCAACAGACTTTTACATGGAATTAAATACACTCAAAATTGATCTCTAAGCTATATTACCCAAGATGTACGTGAATTCAAGTCCCGCTTGATATATCTGATGGTAGTTGTGTTGTGTGTGCCTTTATTGCAAGAGTTTAGTTATCAAGGTCACAAACATTGTTCGTACTTTCCAGATTATCACGTATGTGCAATGATGTGATCTAGTTTACCCAAAGGATCAGATGTATCATGTATGAGTGCACCAGCTCTTCTGCTAGCTAAACCAAATAGAATCAATTAACAAACAAAAACCAATAAATAACTAATCATTTCAAGAAACAGAGTATACACAAATAAATGCTGCCATAAACTCTGATATCTCAACAAAACTGGGAAGAAACCCAAAAATAATCAAACAATATTTAATCAAAATAAATCCAAAAATAGGTTAAAACATGAAAGCATATACAAATTAAAAAGAATTGAATAGTTAAAACTAATAATACTTTTTGCGTTGGGCTTAATTTTTGAAACTTATTTTGGGAAACTTTATTCTCTTTAAGAAGAATTTCCAAAATACCTATTTCGTTTAGACACGGGGATGCGGCCGCCGAGGACGGGGTAGCTGGCTATTTTTCAAGAATGGCTGTGATGTTGATAGATGATGTAGAAGGATGTCGATTGCAATCGGAGTTGAACTGGCCGGGGAGGTTAGGAAAGGGATGGAGAGAAGAATGGTTGAAAGAGTCCAAGAAGCCGATTGATTCTGTAATCTAATATTAATCCTTATCTATTTTCTTGTTTTTCCACTAATTGTTTTAGATTCTTTAGTCTTTAGTAGCTTTACGTTTTCTCAAAAAAAAATAAGCTTATAGATTTAAGTTTACTATATACATATATATCTTATGAGATTCAGAATCATTTTTAAAGATGTCTAGAAAGATAGATTTGTATTTCGTCTTCCTTGTTTTTAGTACATTTTAATTGAAAAAAAAATTAAATACATATATAATTTAAATGTCACCTAAATTTTTTTGTTTAATTATAGGAAGGGGAAAAAAAAGAACTTGACGCAAATAATATTGAGATTAATATTTTTATTGGTGAATCATTTATTTTAAAGTTATTTCCGTTTATGAATATGGCAAGTTGTCAATCCATCATATCTTAGTCTAAATTAGATCAAACGAATCAAGTTTGATCAATGAAAGAAGATTTAAAGTTTAAACTCCATAAACTAAATCAATTAAACTCGATTTCATCACTCATGAGATCTTGACAACTGTTTTAACAAATAATTGATTTGAATTATAATCAAGCTAATTTTGATGTTAGTTCATTAAAAAATATTCTTATATTTATTTTATTAATATCTTGAATAATGTGGGTGGTCTAATTGTATGATACTTACTTTGAGATATTGAGGTAAACAAAAAAAAATCTACTTTAATTTAGTGATGACAAAGGTGTGAATAGGCCAGGATACCTAATATGGTCCAATAGCCCGCCTACATTGGATTTGGTCGAGTACATTTATTTAGTCGGACTAACGCCTTTTTAAAAGCAAAGTCGGACATAAGCTTTAGAAAAAGCCTTTTAAGCTAAACATGCTGGCCTATTTATTATAAGTCTATATATATAATACATATACTTATAATATATAATATATGTAAATTTTTAAATCAATTTATAAAAATATCATATATCTCTTATACATAAATATAGTAGAACATAATAATCAAATAAATAATATATAATTTATAATCAATTTTTATTATTTTTTAAATATAAATTTTTATATGCCTAAACGGGCTTTATAGGCTCAAAAAAGCTTGACCTTTTTACTTAAAAAAGCCAGACCGAGCCTCTGAAAAAAGCCTATCACAAATAATAGGTCAGATTTGGGCCTAAACTTAACAAAGTAAGCCAGGCCATCTAATAGAAAGCTTGGCGTCCCCATCCCATTTGCACCCCTACTGATCATGACTTAAGTGTTGTCATAAATTTTTCTATAATTTAGATATAAATTTTAAATGTTGCCACTAGTTTAAGTAGCAATAGTGACGACATCTACTTTTTTCGCCTAAATCAATACCCTGCGCCAAATTTCATGTGACAAAACATAGTGACAACTCAAATATTACCACTAGTACTCTACACTTTCGATCATTAGTGATATCTGAAAATATTTGTCACCAATCATTTTTTCATTTAGTGATGATTTTAGATGTCGTAACTGTTTTAGATTGTTATAGTGACGACATGTATTTTCCTGCCATGACCAAGAAACGGCGCTAAACCTTCTGTGACAAAATTGAGCCACAACAAAAATATATTCACTAATGCTCAATATGTTTAATTATTAGTCATATATCAAAATACTAACACAAAATTCGTCTTAATTTTAGTGAGATAAAATATCGTCACTATTTTAAGAAGCAATTGTGACAAAAAAAAATTCCACCAACACAAAAATTGGTAAGAAATATCCAGTGACAAACTTTTGTGACAACACACAATTTTGTCACTGATACACAACACTTCCAGCAATTAGTGACGAATTTAGGTATCGTCACTATATTTAGTAGTATTAGTGGCAACTTTTATTTCCCGCCAACATCAAAAGTGGCGCCAAATGTATAGTGACAAAAAATTAGTAACAATAAAAGAAATTGTCACTGATATTCCACAATTTCAACCATTAGTGACAATAAAAAATATCATCACAATAAACATACATTTAGTGATGAGCGTTTACATTATCACTAAAAGTTTCACCACTAAAAATGTATAGTGATCATCACGCCCAAACGTGACGCGACAACGATCAATCACTTAAACAGAGGTAAATCAATCGAAACCAAAGATACAAAACACCAAGTGAAATAGAGTCTAATGGCGGAATTATAACAACCACAAGTACAAATTATATCTTAAGGTCCGGTAGTATCCGAATACAACCCAAAAGATTATCTTAATTAACTTACGGTCAAACGAGAAATAAAATGAAGGAGTCCAACAACAACAAAAAAAAAAAGTAAAAGGAAATATCGCTCCACATCGCCGATAGAGATTCAATCTGCGGTAGGTTCGATGTCTTTGGCGAACTCTTCATCTAAAGGTTAGAAAAGGGGAGGGAATGAGACGAGAAATCTCGGTGGATGGGGTGATCGTGTGTAAGTGTGGCGATATAAATAGTTAATGCGAGAAATTTAGTTGTATGAAAACGCATGAGAGATGATGCATGATTTCACACACATCCACAAGCGTCGTGATAAATATATTTAATTAATATACTTATACGATTAAGAAAACGATTCATGGTCAAGCGGTACTATGGTCCAAGCAAGCGGGAGGATTGCGTGCGGTTTTGTAACGCCAATCCTATGCAAGACAAGTAAGCGGTTGCGTCACGGATTTGTAGCGCCAACCTATGCAATACAAGTAGCGGTTGCGTGGAGTTTGTAGCGCCAACCAAGCGGGTCCGATTAACTCCGGAATCGTGTGGATCGGGGACAAACGATTCCTTCGTTCTTCCTTGTAACTCCCCGAGCAAGATGGTCCAACTTTTGTCACCTTATCGCTCCGTAGGCAAAGACAAAATCCACAGTGGAGCTAGCAAGGCTCGGATTTGTCATAATCATGATTATACCTCAAGTACTACGACCCGCTTCCCTGGACAAACTCCGTCCCTCGGTTGCGGGATTAGGACGATGGGGCGATGAGAGAGTGGAATAGCAACCGAGCTGCCGGTTCCATCCCCGACGTATCCATTCGATTGTGAGCTCGACACACCAAGTTGACTCGGGCAGGTAATTAAGTACACGTTCGGGTAGTCAACCAGGCAATGAGTATTATTGATTTGGGAAGCGATTCATGAAATGTTCTCAAAAATTTGCGCAAGATTGTTATGGCGTTGGTGGAGTTATTGGGATGAAGATAATTATCGGGAGGATAAGCGAGTCTTCGATATCTTAAGGATTAGGAGGAACATAAGTCCCGTTATAAATTCGAAATCGCGAGACAAGGAAATCGCCCGCGATCGGGTATTAATCGGTCAAGACGATTCGATAAGTCAAGGGATTTTTAAGAAAATAAAATATTTTAATTAAATATTAAAGTCAGAGGGTCCAGGGCTGTTTTAGTAAATGAAAAATAATTTAAGTTAGGTCCTTGATAAAAAGAAAAATTTACAATTAGCCCCGTTTTGTAAAAACCAATACTTTTGGGGTTAAAAATTGAATAAATAAATATCCCGACCTTGAAAAATTATGAGGTCAGTTCCTAAAATCTCTAAATTGTTCAGAGATTCAGGGTTTTAAAGTTTTGAGGTCGAGTTTTTATAAAATTCTCACATTGGCCCCAAATTTGTTAAAATTGTCATTTCGGGCCTTAAGTTTAAAATAATCGGAACTCACAAACCGGGAGGGCTTTTAATGTGATTCCAGTTGGAAAATGTCACTAAGGTTAGTGGGATATTGGAACAAAAACAGTTTTAAAACGTCATAAGTATGGTCCCTTAACTTTTGAAAATCTCATTTTTGTCCCATTTTGAAATAATTGCCTTTAAGGCTTTTAGGGGTCCAATTGTTATGAAATTTGAACCTTGGGTCCAAATATAATTATGTTATAGGTAAATTATTATTTCCAGGTACATGGGCTGTATAAGTCCTGGAAATTTCATTTGGGTCCTCAAGTTTAATCTTTTACAATTTGGTCCCTCAAGTTTTATAAAATTACTTTCCAAGCTCTAAACACTTGGATTTTTGGAATACACATAAAATATGTTATTTCCAGTCCCTTAAGAGTTAAAATTTCAAATTTTAAATTTAGGGTCTGGTACAGTTTCGAAATTTGCAAAATAGCCCTTAAACTTCTCAAATTTTACAATCTAGTCCTTGGGCTTTTAAGGATTGATTTTATTTATCTAAAAACTCTTAAAACTTTATTAAAATGTCAAAACATCATTTTTGGACCTGAGTACAGTCCCAAAAATCGAAAATTATAGAGGGGTCCCTTAAGTTTTATTTTCTTGCAATTAAGTCCACCAACTTTCCATTTTTGCATTTTAAGTCCAAAAATCGAAATTTAACCAATTATGCTCGACTTGTCCAGGTTATAGGTCATTCAAAACATATATTTCAAGAGTCATAAACATACATATCCATCTCATACAAGAATTTATCAAATATGACAATAAAGTGTACATGTATGTCCTAATTTTGTAAATCGCATTTTGAGCAACACTTGAGAAATTTTTCAACTTGATACAAGAAAATAGCATGCAATACATAATATATATCTCAAATGCTCAATACAAAATACTACATGCATTTTCATGAATTAAAACACCTAGAAGTTGAAAGGATTTTTCCACCCACCTTAAAGATCGGTTTGTTGGTGAAAATGGGATAAATCTCTCTTGGTGAAGGAATGACTTAGGTCAGCCCCTAAGTCAAGGAATATCAAAAAAATATAGGAGTTATAAGAATGTGGTTAAAATTTTAGGGAAAAGAAGAAGATAGTGAGAAAATTGGAAATACTACACTTACCTTGTGTAGTGAGTAAAATGTGACTAGTAATGGCTTCCAAGTATAAGGTTTTGGTCACCCTTAATGTCAACCACCAAGGTCAGCCCTAAAACTCCAAAAATGAAAATGGAGTGTAAAAATTTGGAAAATAGAAAGAGAAGAAGAAAGTGTACTAAAAATTCCATTTCTTACCTTATAGTCCAACTTCTTCACAATTTTTCTTCAAGATGACTAGTCTCTTAACTTCTTCAAAGGTCTTCTAGGTATACCTCAAATTCAAAAATCAAACTTAAATTAGAAGGTGAAAGAGGTGAGCTAGAAGGTATAAAAATAGATTGAAGAAGAAAATTTCTTACCTTGTGTAGTGTATATGGTTCGAATTTTTGAAGAAAATGGGAGATGAATTCTTGAAGTTTTGGTTAAGTGTTAATTAAGAAGATGAAGTATAGGTAGAGAGATGTAGGAGGATTTTTAGAGAGAGGTAAGAGGAATTTCAAGACTTAGAAGAAATTTGGTGTTGGTGAAATGAAATGGGAAGAATAAAAATTTTGTTTTGTTTTGATTAAATGATAAGTTAGAGTAATAATTGAGGGAATTGGGGAAGAAAGTAATATTTAGGTATCTTTATTAGGGACAATGGGCCAAAATGCTAAGCTTAGGGGAAATTTTTAATTTGGTCTTGTTTGACCAATTGGATGATTGAAATGATGGGATTAATTTAAGATGTAGGTTTGAATTAATGGTGTATAAATACACAAGAGGAATACACAAGGTGTACATGTACAAGAGTTGAGAGATATTTCTACACCAAAAATTACACCAATGCCGTCCCCTAAGGGTATTTTGGTAATTCCATATATATATTTTTTTCCAAATTGATGATAATAGATGAATAAATATCAATCTCCAAAATAATTAGTGATGTCCTTGATCACTTATAAGTCTCATGATCACTTAATCTAAATCGAATTCTTAATTCTATAAATTATAATCCCTAAAATAAATAGTCTCTTAAAATTCTAAGGTGACTAATAATACACCAATAATAATAATGATGATCAACCAAGTGATCATAAATGCGAATTAAAATTAATAAATGATTATGATCACAAATAGAAATTAAAAGAATTAAATGCAAAATATATTTATCATTAATATTTACCCGTCAAAGCGACGCGGTAGAATTGTCAAATAGTACAAAGACGATACGTGATACAAGTACATGTTCGAATAAAAATTCGAGGGCTTCACAAAGTGACAAAAATTAGTAACAATAAAAGAAATTGTCACTAATATTCTACAATTTCAACCATTAGTGACAATAAAAAATATCGTCACAATAAACATATATTTTGTGATGACGTTTACATTATCACTAAAAGTTTCGCCACTAAAAATATATAGTGACAATAATTAGTAACAATAAAAGAAATTGTCAATGATATTCCACAATTTCAACAAGAGTGACAATAAAAAATATCGTCACAATAAACATACATTTAGTGATAATATTTACATTATCACTGAAAGTTTCGTCACTAAATATGTTTTTTCTTGTAGTGTATCTTGTCAATTGGAGAAGCCATCATCAAAGTGATTTCTCAAGAGGATGATACTACCAACAAAGGGAAAGACATAACCTGTGGAAATGGCGAAATTGGTAACTGTATCTTCCTATTTTAAATGCGCATAATGTTTCATTATTATTATGTGTGCTTATATTTTTGCTTTAACTGTCAAAATAATTTTTCAAAATATTTTTAAAATAAGGTCTTCAATATATACTTTTTAAAAGTCTTTTGAAAAGGAGACCTTATATAATGTTTTTCTAAAATTCTGCTTTTGTGCTTTTGCTAAGATTTATATATATATCTTCACTAAGGGCTATTTATGTCTAAATATGTTAAGAGTGACATAAACTATCGAGGTACGCTTATCATTATTATTCATCTCATAGACTCGATATATTTTTGCCATATGCCTTTGTGCTTGCTTTTCAAGATGTTTAAAAGTGTCTTTCTTAAGTGCCATTAAATGGATTTTTCGATTTTTGAAAGACACTATTCGATAAAGCTTGTTTTATCCGAGACTTGTAAAGAATTATATTTTATTTTGATAAAACATTCAATTTTTATCCTCCTCTCAAAATTATGCATTTGTTTGCACATATTCATGTTCTTAGCCTTATTTGCTTTGTCAAAACTCTTGTTCAAATACTTATTTTAAATAAGAACTCGACTATACGCTCTTGGATTTTTAAATTTAAAAAAAGAGACCTTATATAGCTTCCTATAAGCATATTTGAACTTACATGTTTTATTAAACTCTTGATGATTTTTAAAAGCATAGTATGTGTTACTTGTTATAGTGTCTCTATTATTCGATATTACTATGCTCTTGTGCAAGCTATCTTGTTAAGATTTTGCATAAATTTTTGGTATTTCGGAACAAGCTTGATGACCAAGGCGAGGTTAGTAGCTCAATGGTATTGTCAAATAGAAGGTATTGATTATGTTGAAACATTTGCACCTATAGCACGTTTAGAAGCTATTCGCATTTTACTTGTCTACTCTTGTTTTAAGAAAATATCAAGCTTTACCAAATGGATGATTAATCCGCCTTTCTAAATGGTTTTATTCAAGAAGAAGTCTATGTAAAACAACCGGGGTTTGAAAATTTTTCTAGGCCAAATGATTTTTATAAAAGGCCTTGTATGTTTAAAATAAGCACCCCGTGTATAGCATGATAGACTTAGCTATTTTTCGCAAAACGATTTTACAAGAGGTAAAGTTGATACTACTCTCTTTGTTTTTGAAAAAAAGGGCAAGATTGTTTATTTGTGCAAATTTATGTTGATGATATTATTTTTGGTGCTACTAATGAATCTTTGTGCAAGAAATTCTCCAAGTTGATGCAAGGTGAATTTGAGATGAGCATGATGGGGGAGCTCAACTTCTTCCTTGGATTTCAATTAAGCAATGCCAAGAAGGTATCTACATTTCACAATCAATATATACAAAAGAACTTTGGAAGAAGTTCAGCATTGAAGAAGGAAGAAACGTCTCTACTCCTATGGAAACTTACATCATGATTGATCAAGTTTGAGAAAGGCATATTGGTTGACAAACAAGTTCGAGGTATGTTTATCTACGTTTATTACTCCTTTAGACTCGATATTTTTATGCCTTATGTCTATATGCTCGACTTCAAAATCATCCCAACGAATCTCATTAAAGTGTCGTTAAAAGAAATTTGCAAATATTTGAAAGACACTTCTTCGTATGGCTTGTTTATCCAAAGTTTTTAAATATTCATATTTTTTCGGGATAACAAGTCCGGTGATACTAATTCCTCAAAATATGGTTCGTCCTTCATAAGCTAAAAATATTTAAAAAACCCCATGATATTTATAGAGATGTTACAGTTGCCCCTTAAATTTAAAACATAATTAAATTTGATGAGGCTTTTAGTAATTAAAAACATCTTTGGCTTTTTTTGTAATTAGCCCAAACCTCATGGTGATTTTTGTAATTATCCTTAAAAATAATAATGTTGCCCTTGGATGATTTTGTTTTGGGTGAAATGACCGTGCTAATATATGAAAGATGCATTTAGAATTTGGGGAAATTGGAGGTTCCATCTAGGACTTATGCTTTTTTTTTTAATAGAACCATTTAGGGACTTTTGCTAACAAGACTAAATTAACTACTTTTCACTTATGTACAAGTGTTGCAAGGATCAGTTGAAATTCTCAACTAGCCATACTCAGCAACAAAATTATTATTTTTAATAAAATAATTAAATCAGGCATTGGAGTGGAGATTTTAATGTACTAGTTTACAAGAAAAGAATTAAACCATATAGTTTCTAATCATTGTATTAGAATTGCAGTCTTATAAATCATTTAAAAATAATATAAACAATTATGTTGCTGGTGCATGGAAGGTATATAAATCACTTCAGGATGTAACACATGACATGACATGGTTACAATTTACACATGCACCTAAATAATAGGGATAAAAAAAAACCTGAAGTTCGGATTAAGTACAAAAAAACTCCAGATATTTTTGAAAATTACAAAAAACACGAATCGAGTTCGAGTAGCTTGATATTTTTCCACATATTTTATTACTTGTTTACTAATCGAGAGCGAGTTCAGTGAGTTTTATATCTCATCGAATGAAAAAATGTGTTCAAGTTTGGTTCGTTATGTTAACAAATCGAGCTCAAATGAGCTTTTAACAATCGATCTCGAACCAAGTATCGAGTAACTTGGTTCATTTTTCGGCCCTAGTTATAAGCCCCTAAATTCTATGAATCAGAGACCAAAAACTTTTCATTTTAGTTTGGGTTTCTAAATCGGCCATTGTTTATAAATAATATGTTTCTTACTGGACCGAACTCATCTCAAAACAGCCCAATCTACAGTCCATCAGTTTACTCCAGCCCAAGAGAATAATCACCAAACCGGACCCGGTTCGTTTACTTCGAATTGTCCCCTCCCCCAAGCCACCAAACCGAAAAAAGCACACATTCTCTCTTTAACCCTCACCATCTCTCACAAAGCTACAGAAGCTTTTGCTTTCGATTATTTTCTGAATCTAAATCTCTATCTACATCTCAATGTCGGTAAGTATGGTATTTCGTGTGTAGTTCTGTTTCTGCATCTGTTTGTTAAACCCTAGCTTATTTTGTTGAAGTTAATTAATCGTGAGAAAAAAAATTGCAGATCTTCGAATATAATGGAAGTGCTCTGGTGGCAATGGTGGGGAAGAATTGCTTTGCGATCGCCAGTGACCGGCGACTTGGGGTGCAGCTGCAGACCATCGCCACTGACTTTCAGAAGATTTACAGAATCCACGATAAGCTCTTCATCGGTCTCGCTGGCCTCGCCACTGATGCGCAAACTCTGTAAATTTGCTATACTTAACTAAAACTCTTAGTACTCATTAATTGTGTTTGGAGGGTGGAATTGTGTCATTGCCTATAGCCGTGTGCAAATTCTGAAGCTTGAAGTGAGAGATAGGCTTGTAACTTTTAAATTCCTTTGAATTGACTAGAATGGCGGGTATGTACCAGTATGTTAGGGCAAACTATTAAAGTTTTTCTCCTGAAAGATTAAGAGCATCAATGCATGTATGTGTTCTTGGCTTTTTCCACGGTGCCTTATATTAAATGCCTGCTTCATATTATTATCATGATAAGTTTTCTATTTTTGGTGCTGCTCATTTTGGGGAAAGGCTGTAGAATAAGCTGGCATTTGAGAGTGATGTGCTGAAAGAAGTTGGATACTCGCCTGTGGATTTGATGTCTATAAAAAAATACTGTAAATCAAAATAATAAAATTTGATTTTCAAGTAATACTTTGATTTTGGTTGAGGAATATGTAGTAAAAATGTTTTCTAGATACTAATATATGCGGAGAAGCCTTGGTTCTCTGATGATGTATGCATTTTTCATGAGTTCATCATAATTTTTTACACTGGCGTAATGATTTTTTTTTTTTGGGTTGAATCCACTTGAAGGCATCAAAGGCTTGTTTTCCGACACAAGTTATATCAGCTAAGGGAAGAGAGGGACATGAAGCCTGAAACTTTTGCTAGTCTTGTATCTGCAGTTCTCTATGAGAAAAGGTAGGTAAGACTGTTTCGCAATACGTATCTTGTTGAATTTAGACTTAGTTGTCGTTGGAACTGTTATTATCCACATTCCACACTTATGTCAAAGAAATCAGTCACAGATGTCAGGAAAATGTGGAGGAAGAGGAGCTAACACAATTTTTTAATTGTCGTAAACCCTTAGAATCATTTTCTGATTGCCTTGTTCTTTTGCCACTTTATCCTTGTATGAATGTGTGTTATATTGCTTCCTTCAATTAAAGTGGAATAATATGTTACTCATAAAAAGTATATTAGGAGCTTCAGTTAGATAGAGACTTATATAATAATAATGCCTTTCTTCTTTTCCTGGTTCAGGTTTGGTCCATACTTTTGCCAACCTGTTATTGCTGGATTGGGCGATGAGGACAAGCCCTTCATTTGCACTATGGATTCCATTGGGGCAAAGTACGTCAGACTTCTTTTCTTCATTTTCTGATTGTTTTACTTTTGACCAGTAATGAGATTTCTTTCTAGCTGCAAGAAGAAAAATTAGTTATCATGAATTGTCTAAAGTTTCTACTCTTACCCTTTCGCTTGGATGCCTTTTTTCTGGTATTCTGTTTTGGTATTTAATTAAAAAAGTTAATTAGACATTTTATTACAGATTCAGTATACTTTGCAGAAATTTAAGAATTCCATATTGCCACATGTTATAATGTTGTGATTTCAAGTTTTCTCTTTTTAAAGGTTTCCGCATGATTACTGCTGGTATCAAATGTGCTCCATCTTCATCTGTAATAGTATACCCCAATGCTTAAAGCCTTGGGAATATTCATGTAGCTTAATGCTTTGTTTTGTAGACATTTCTCCAGAATTTACTTTCCAGGGTTTCCTTTTTTCATTTATAAATGCAGGGAACTTGCCAAAGATTTTGTTGTTGCTGGAACTGCCTCAGAATCGCTCTATGGGGCTTGTGAATCAATGTTCAAGCCTGACATGGTTTGTAATTTGCTTGATGTTTCTTATATCTGCTTAAGTAAGACTAAACTTTCCAGGATAGACTTTGTTTTTCTTTCTTATATTCTTCGGTATGTCCCAATAGCATCTGCCCATTTTGTGTACTGGGTTGTGGAGAAAATCAAAGTAGACAATGAATACACCAGTGCTTGAGAACAAGTTCCTCCAATTGAGACTGTTATATGATATTATGATCGAAAAGGACTTCTAATTCTCCTATCGTCAGCCCTCTTCAATTCCAGCTTTTTCTGTGGTATTTTGTGTTGGGTAGTGTGGTGTCATATTTTATAGTATATGTTATGTGAAATTAAGATTTAATAATACTAGAACAGAAAATCTGAACCGGATCAAGGGGAAATGATACTGCTGTTTTTAACCTCTTGTGATTTGTGAATACATATCAATACATAAGGTAGATATTCGAGGACAATCGGAATCGCTCTCCTCTTGTATAGTATGATCCAGCTATTTGATTCCCATTTGTTTTGGTGCTTGTGAACTGCCATTGCTTAATCTCCTTTTTATGAATCAAATACTTATATTTTCTCACTTTGGCTGCCTTATTTCTGGATGGATTGAGATTTCGTTTGCAGTATCATGATTATTATGCATCTTCTTTAATATGTGATGATTTCGTGGGAGGCTGTTAATGGGATCGTAGTTGAATATGTAGTTTCCCACTTCTTCTAATGCATCTCTCTCTCTCTCTCTCTCTCTCTCTCTCTCCAAACCATGTATAAAGTTCCAATATTTCTTTTTCAAAAATTGAATTGCCATGCAACAGGCGCGGATTAGTTGATTATTTTTATTTGTACCAAATATACAGGAACCTGCGGAATTGTTTGAGACCATCTCACAAGCTCTGCTATCATCAGTGGACCGCGATTGTTTGAGTGGTTGGGGAGGACATGTTTATCTTGTGTAAGTGGTTTTTCGGTCACTTGCCTTTTTCTTTTGCTGAAATCTTATTTGGTAAAGGAAGTGCTAATTTTAATGGAACTTTCCTCAGTAAGAACTTGATTGTTTGCTTGAATCTTTCATATTGTTGCAGCACACCAACTGAAGTTACAGAGAGAATTCTCAAGGGAAGGATGGATTGATTTTTCTTCACAAAAACTCGAAGACCTTTCTATATTTCCCATGAATATGTGCACTAAAAACTTCCTTCATTGTTGGATTTATGTTCTGAAATTTGAATATTTTGGTGATAGAATGCTCAGAAAAAGTTATGTTGTGTGACATTAATGTTTATTTAGATTTCAAGAATCAGATGTTGCACTTATCGTTCTAGTCTCTTTAAATTCTTGCATAGAAAATGAGACACTGCACTTTTAAATCTCTTGTATGCTGATATCTTGCTTGGAAATGTTAATGGGTTGGCTGATGATTATATGGAGGCCCAAGAGTGAGGGATACATGAGGATTGTAGTCTATAGAAATATATCCTAACCAGAAATAAAAATCTCAGTTTGAATCGAAATCAAATTGAGATTTTCGGTTTTGGTTTGTAGTTTTTCATGTAGATTTTTAGATTTGTTTATCTTTTGATAATTTTTTTTAAATGGTTTATCAAATTCTGTTACGAAAAAATGGAAAAGAAAAAAAAAAGATTTGGACTTAATATTCAATTAAGTTTTGTACTTAATATTAATAATAATATTAAACTATCTATATATACTATTAGAGTGTAGAGGAATTAAAGTTCGTGTAGTTCGCCTAGACATTTGGTTTAAAACATGTTTGATGTAGTTATGAATATAAAACATCATAATAAACATTTAACATTTCTTTTAGCATATTTTTACCAAAAAATAATAAAAATTGTTGGTTTTTACCGCCGGTTCCACCCATAGTTCTAAACGGTTAAAATCGAGTTCCACGGTTTTTGAGACAAAAGAACTGGCCTATACGATTCTAATTTCGGTTTTCGAATCATTAACCATGGTTTCAGTTCCAGTTTGAAACCTGGTTTCAATTCCAGTTGGCCACCCCTAAGATCAGGTCTAGAAATGGGTTGAGTTTAAAATTATTTGGATTAGGTTGAAATCACATTCGACATTATTGTAACGCTCTATTAATGGTGGCATTGCCATTATATCCAATTTTCATTGATATGATATAAAATTCACACTAAGTACTTATTTTCAGATAAATATGTTTAGAGTCCTAATGAAGATATAAACTTAGGCTCTTCCCTCAAACCCTAGCCTCCTTTTCTCTCAAACTCTCGTTTGCTTCTTTTTCTTGTTCTTCATTATTAAGGGGTGATTTTTGGCCATTTTTGGCCTAAAATCACCCCCATCTACATCTTTTTATTTTTATGTTTTAAATAAGTGGTATATCCACGTAGATCTCGGATATTTGTTTTCTCTTATTTGTGATTTTCGCCTGCAGTGCAGTGCGGCGTTTGGTTTGTAGCCGTCTTGTTGCGTGTGTTTTTGTGTTTTGGGCGATTGGGAGCAAGTTTTCGGTTCGACAGAGATAAATCAAATTGTGGTGTTCAACATGTTGCAGATCCGGAATCATAGGTATTCTGGATTATAGATTTTTCAAAGTTGTAGGCTTTAAACCGTTTTTTGTTATTAACCTTCATCTTTTATGATTTTTAACATATTTGTTTCTGTCTTCTATCGTGTATTGCTATTTTGAATTGATTAATAAAATTAATTTTCTTTGTCAAAAAAAAAATGTTTAGAGTCCTAATGACGTATATTCTAAACTAAAAACTTAATTAACTGAAAAATAAAGAAACATGTTTATGATGGGCATATAGTATTTGAGCCCAATGATAGCCTTACTGGGCTTGGGCTTACAGAAGTCTAAACCCAATGCATCCAATTTTTTTAAATGGCATTTACAAATGAACAGATGCAAACGTTCACGAGGTCAGTTTTCAAACTATCCCTCCCCAGTCCACAACGCCGACAGCCACCACCACCACTACCACCGTCCACCACCGCTGGACCCGCCGCTCGCGTAAATCCCATCCGCGCTCCTATGCGAAATTTCTTCAGCCGTTCTCCGTCTCAATCACCACCACCGTATTAGAGAAGGATTTGGGGAACCATTTTCCTGAAGGTGAAATATCTTTTGGCTTGGAAATTTTCGCAACACTTTTTGTTGCAACAGCGTTTTACAGGTGGATCTATTGCTGTTCGTTCATTTACTAGAGTTTTTGAATTCTGATGTTTGGTTTAGGGTTATTAGGTTTTCACAATTTTTCGTTGCACATAGGTTCTTAGGAGAATTATAAACTAATGCAGGGAGTGGGACTATGATTCGAGACGGAAAGAAAACAATTGTTTTGGAATGGAACGATAGTTGTATTCAAGATGAGGATAAAATACCAATTTCTGTATGAAATGTGTAAATAATGAAAATTTCAACTTTCAAGTTGTGAATAATTATAAACTTTCATTTACATAAGCAGCAACAAGGGGTGCAGCCATAAAGCAACAGTGATTAGAGGTTGTTGCTTTTATAGTGTAAACCCACTGGGCTTGTGGTCGCTTCGCAGTTAAACCGGCGGGATTGGCCTATCCGGATTTGAAAACACAGTTTTCCTCATTTTATTTGGAAGATTTGATTTAAACTTCATAAATGCCTGATCACTGTCATATTTCAAAATTTTCCAGGTTGTTCTTTCACTGATTTCATTCATACTTTAAATTTGACCAAAAAAAAAAGGTATCACTAATGTAATTCTTGCAGAAGTATCCCATTGTGTTGGTGACATTATTTTTAGAATTTGTTTTTGATCTTTTATATTGAAAATGTTGGGATTCATTATTTTTAGTATTTTTTAACTCAATTTTTTATTCTGTATATTTATTTTTCTGGTTTTGCAGGACAATGTGAGGAAGAGAGTAATCATCGGCATCAGCAGTTATTTTTGCCTTCATCAATGGGGAATGCGGCTGGCTCATTGTTCTCTGGATTGGGTCAAGTTGTTGGCAACATTCTTGGTCATCCTCTTGATTTCCTGTCCGGAAAATCTTGCAAGTAATCATTGTTTCTATTAGAGATCACTCAATTTCAATCATCTTGTTTTTCATTGTGATATGCATTTTGCTACAATGACGGTCTTGTAGTAATATGTAAAGACGTTTCTATGACAGAAAGTAGTTTCCATTCGGCTGTTTTATCAGCATTGTGCTTGTGTGAATCAACCAAATTTGTTGTATGTTTTGTATAATCAGAAAGCTAAAGTTTGATCTAATTCTTCATGCAGCTCAGTATGTCGCCCAACGTGGGATTTCACCTGTTACATCGAAAACTTCTGCGTAGCTCATTTGCTCAAGTTTGTCATGGTGGCAATGTTGGTCTACTTTGGTGAGCACTGAAGCTGTTTGAGTTTTCAAAAGGGATAATTACAAAACCTACCCCAGACGTTTCGCCCAATTACAAAAAAAAAACTCCAGTTATCTTTCAAAATCACAATTACTCTCTAAAAGTGCTACAAACACCCCTTGAGGTTTGTATTTACCTAACAAATACTCCACTCTTGAGGGTGCAATTTGTAAAGAGGAACAAATGTCAAGTGGTATTTGTAATTTTGAAAGATAATTGAGTGCTTTTGTAATTAGGCTAAACCTCAGTGGTAGTGTTTGTAAAACTCTTTTTAGAAATAGGAATAATTACAAAAAAACCTGACTTTCGGTTTAATTATGAAAAGGCCTAGAGGTTTTTGAAAATTGCAAAAACTCCTTTGAGTTTAATTATGTCTTACATTTTCCCCCTTCATAAACCAAAAACATTTCAAATACTCCTTGATATTTATAGAACTATTAGAGTTACCCTCTTAAATTTAAGACAATCAAATCTCAGGGTTTTTTTTGTAGTTTTGAAACATGTTAGGTTTTTAATTGTAATTAGCCCAAACCTCGTGGGGGTTATTGTAATTATCCCTCAAAAATATTGTTGAATTTTTCGCCAAAAGACATCCCTAATTTTGATTATGTTTTACTTACACGGTTGCTTGTGACGACACCGATGCAGTTCTCTTGTTCTTGTATCTGTTGTACAATTTGGGAATCTGCCAATGCATTTGTCACACTCTATGTCGAATCGTATGGGCCTGTTTTGCTACTTGTTTCTCAGCATTACACTTTTGTTGCTCCTACTTATGTTACAAGCTTAAAACGGTCAAGAGAACGCGTAGAAGGAGAAGGAGAAAGAGGGACATTGAGGAATTTGCTGCACCGAGTAATAGTACTAGCGAAGACGAATATGAATTAGAAGAAAGCTCCATAATCCAACAACCTAGAAATCATGAACATAGGAAATCACGGTTTAATAGAAGGCGAAGTTACAAAAACGAGCATTTGAGGAGATCTTTAAGGCCTACTACTCATCGAGCACACGTGGAGATTTCTGGTAATTCCGTTCGTCTTCATAGGAATAAGGTTATGAAGAATATTGGTGATCGCAGTAGCCCACTTCATCATCATATTCGCGTAACTAGGAGTTCAAAATTCTCGGTGAAAGGATCTCGGGTAGAAATGGGATTCATCATAGGAGGAGATAAGGTTTAGGTGAATGTAATGAAAAAAAAAAACCATAGTTTTGATTCTACTGACAAAATTACATAGTTGCTGACAGGGGAGTTTTAGTACCACAGCTTAACTAATTCTGGATATAGGTATAGGATATCTGATTTTACTTGCATTTTCTGAAATTTCTGCAAGATTTGTGCAAAAGTTTAGCAAGAATTGATTGAAACTTATTCACAAGATTTCTTAGCATATGTTATTTTTTAAGTTCTCGTATTTCTGCGAATTTTCGTTATTTTTAGTATGTTAGTATGAAATTCTTAATTATTTTTTTTTCAGTGAGCTTAATGCAGATTTAAGTGATTTCATGTCCACTGAATTGAAATTAGCTTTCTCTTAGTAGTATTTTCTTTATTTCTCAATTATATTCTAAGTTTTTTATTGGCATTCAAAATGGTGTGGCAGAAACCTGTGGACAAGAAATTAAACACCACAAGCAACAGTTGGTAGAGATAAATATATATTATTTATATACATTTGATAAGATAATTATTGTGTAACATTATATAATCTGATAAATCGTAGTAGTATTAGGGAATGTTTGCAATAACTAGAAAAAATTGCTCCTCGACTTTTGGCTGAAAAGAAAATCACTTTTTAGTGTTTGCAAATGCCAAATTTGCTTTTGATTATATTTCATTTAATTAGAATATAAAAACGAGGAGATAGCCGATAGGTGCTTTAGTTTTTTTATTCTACTTTTGGTTTGACTTTTACAAACAAATAAGTAATTTTACAACTTTTCACCAAACACTCTCAACTTATGTCTTCTCATTTTTAGCTTCTAATTCTATTTGCAAAAATTATCAACTCTTAATTCTCAACTACTTTTACTTCTATTACAATAAATCACACTCTTGTACAAGCATAAGTTTTTGCAAAACACCTTATATTTGAATGGTGAATCAGAAATTTCAATCAAGTGCTATACAACTTTCGGCGCACGCCCCATTTCTTGATGATCTTTATTTTGTCCTATCTTATTAATGACTGCAAAATTGGGTTTCACTTACAAGTCTCACTATTCCTCCAATTTCACTTACAAGTCTCACTATTCCTATTTCAACCAACAAAATTGTGCAACTTGGTTGACAAAATTACATATCAACTTGCATGTGTGCGTGTGATGCAAGAAGTATAAAGACATCATGACTGGAATTTTGTTTGGTCTAATAGTGGGATGCAAGTGTTTGACCTTATTCTAAAGGCGAAAAATTGCGTGAGACTGTCTCACTTGATTAAGATCCGTGAGATTTTGAACTGCTACAAAAAGGTTTTTTTTTTTTTTTTAGATTTTATTTTTCTTAGGGTTTATATTTGTTTTTTTAGGGTTTATTTTATTTCTTGGGTTTATTTTTAATTGATTTGGGTTTTTAGGATTTTTAGTTTTTTTTAGGTTTATTTTTTATTTTTGGGGTTTATTTTTGTTTTTCGGGTTTATTCTTCATGGTTCATGTTTTTTGGGTTTATTTTTGTTTCTTCATGGTTCATTATTATTTTTAAATTTATTTTCATGGTTCATGTTGTAGACAAATTAAATTTGCACCAATCAAATGGTGACACATGTGAAATTTTATATTAAATATCAATTTTATAATTTCTATTTATATTTGGGAATTTATTCAAATTTAATTCCTAATTTAAATAGTTAAATTATTGATATTTTTAATATATATTTATTGGTCAATTAAAGATTGCCAAATGTCAAAATCTTATTGATCAAGATTATCTTGATTTATTATTATTTCTTTTGATAATTATCACAATTTGTGATTAAAGAAATAATATTAAATCTTGAAGGACCAATCAAATTAGAGTCCTCAACATATGAGTTATCCAAAGACCCTCTCCTACAAGTATAAATAGGGGTAATTCTCAAGAAATTAAATCACAATTCAAAGAGAGGAAATCCAAGCAAGAAGGCGGTGGAGAAATTCTCTCAAGGCAAGAAGAATATATTCAAGGAGATCCACGGTGTTCAAGGCGAGATCCAAGGCGTTCATCGCGGAGTCCACTAAAATCACGGCGTTTGATTCGGGAATAAGCTTCCAAGCCCTCGAGTTAACGTTATTGAAGTCGAGAACCATCTTGGAGGAAGATCGAAGAGTCAAATCCACCAAGAAGTTCTCATATCCAAATCAAATATCGTCAAATATATCACGCGTTTGATTCGAGATCAAGCTCTCAATCCCTCGAATTAACGTTATTGAAGTTCAAGTTCTAGTTTGGAGAAGATCAAACTGAAGAGTTCAACTCCATATTCTCAAATTCCAGATATTATATTCTTGAAGAGAAGAATCAGAGGATTTTCTAGAGATTGTAATCCATATTTAATATTTTGATTTATATATATTCAATTTGTACTATTTTTCTTGTTTGTTAATTTGCAGACAATAAAATTTGTGTTATACATGTTCTCAACACGGAGCCCTTAGGGAGGTCCGTCTCACTGATTTAGATCCGTGAGACCGTCTCACAAGAGACTTGCTATATTCTAAAATATTATGTTGTGTTTTAGAGGCATTGAGTTGATTCACACTGCAGAAAGTCACAAAAAGAAAAATCATTCTTTTTATATTTACATTTGCAATTTCTCCATAATTAGTTAAAAAATCACACGAAAAATATTTTTATATGTAAAAGAATTTAATACTAAATATGACAATCCAATATCCTTATATAACCTCTGGCTTCATTCCTAATTGAGAGAGTTACATCATTAAATGGATGTGCTATTAAGAGCATGTCCAATCATTGCCCTTTAGTTTTGTGGGACTTTAACTATTTTAGATGAAAATTTAGAGGGATCAAGTTTCAACTCCAATAGACGCCTCTATATTCACTCTACATTAGAATATTCCATTTTTATTCTTTCTTTTCTATATTGAATTAATATATTTAATTTATCAATTTATAATTTAGCTACATATTTTTAGTTTATATTTAATATTATAATTATTTAATATAATTAAATATAAATATAATTTGCATTAATTTTCAAATTAATTATTTTTAAAAATATATATATAAAAATCCTTACTTAGTGATCAGTTAATTTAAACACAAAAATAAAAATTATCTTATGTATTTTTGATTATGTGTTCTAATTTTACTCGTATCTTAAGTACTTTTATTTTATAATAAATTTTTAGTTTATTTTTATTAGTAAATATTATATAATATATATATATATATATATATATATCAAATGAAACAGTAACACTTCATAAATAAACATGCCAAAAAAAGGATAAACTATATAACTTAAATTAATATAAAAATCAAAAGAAAAAAGAAAAAAAAAAAGAGATAGAGGGGTGACTAGAGGGGTGAACAGTCACAGCTCTTAAGCCCGCCTTTAGTTTTGTGTGTGGTTGGAGATCTCTAAAGACCATTTCCACTCAAGAATTACATCTATATTTAGGAATATAACCTTAATTAAAAAGGACTTTAGATCATGGTATGGCCAATTTTAGCCGTCAATTTGTTGGACAATTTTGTCCTTTGCAGGATTTACTCAATAGTCAAATTTTGTTTATTTGTTATTTTTGTTTTTATTTTTTAAAAAAATCGGACTTTGCCTGTTAGAACAATTTTTGAAATACAATAATTATATTCACAATATTTTCAGAAAAATCATAAATCAGTCACATCAGCAGAAAATAGCGGAGGTCAAGGTTTGTTATTACAAATCCAGCCATGATAGTGACATGCAAATTAAAATACCAAAAACATAATAAAATCATAGTCAATACTAAACATGTTACATGTAATATTTATCTATCGGCAACTTCAATTCATGTCTATCTGTTTCACACACAATAAAATATCATGTGTTAAATCCCACAAACAATTCTCAAGTAAATAGTATGGAAAACTCCACAGCTAGTGTAATTAATTGCTGACCTTAATGGAAAACCCTTTCTAATTAAAGTATTAATTACTTTGGAGTAAAACAGAAGAAATTCAAAGTTGAGCACGCATACATTTCACCTAGACAACCTCGTTATAGTAATTAAAGCTGAAGTCATGTCACTTTTAATTTGCTAATTATGCTAAGTTTAGTGGGTTGATATTAATGTTTAACACAGTTTTTCCATGTTTGTCAACACTTAATCAATGTTTTATTTATTAGATAATGGTGGAATTTTTACACTCTTTGTGATTTGGATAAACTAATTTAGTGTGGGTTGAAAAGTTACGGCTGCTTTTCGAAATCAAGAAACATGTGAATCAGTATTAATCACAAAACATGTTTTAAGTAGAAGTCTTTAATAATCTAGTTTTCATTTTTTTGGGAAAAAATAATGAGTACAAAAAAATTGTTTCATTGCTGTTGAATCTCTTCTTATTATTATTATTATTATTATTATTATTATTATTATTATTATTATTATTATTATTATTATTATTATCGCAAATCACTCTAATAACTCAATGTTTCTGATAAGTCAGTCCAATTTTTTCTCCGGAGCTGGTAGATTCTTTGTACGGGAACTTACCTGAAACACCATCAAATATTAGACGGACCCTACTCTGGGGTTGTGAAACCCTTCCAATGCGTCAAGTCAAGACGTATAGGAAAATAATTCCCAAAGAAAAACAACAATTGAGAGTAATGAATTCGTAATACTTACAAGCCTTTTTATACATGCGTTGATAAATCATATATGTTTAGTGTAATAAAGTGGGTCGTTTGGACCATAGTAGGCCTCATGAGCTGTAAATAGTGAACTGAGTTTCATAGACTGCTCAATAATTGTTTGAATATCGTGGATCAATTGTAAGTTAAACATAATAATAAATACTCGCGAGTGAATAATTGAATAATGACGTAATCAAATAAAAAAAAATATAATTACTATTTTACCCCATAATTATTATTTTATTATTATTATATAACAAAATAAATACGTAGTATTACACTGCAATTTCAATTCAATACTTCATAATTATAGAGTTTTTGAACTTATCCATTTTTTTTTATATATAAAAGAGAAGACGAATCCAATGAAATCATGAAGTTTGTTTTACCAAGCACCAATACCGATGTACATTATTGGCATATTGGCTTATTATAAATGTCATGTTGAATTTCTCCAATATAAATAATATATATTTTTAATTTTATTTATTTATTTATTTATTTTGAAGAAAAAAGGTAACGTTGAAGTGACGTATCATGTTCAATTCTTATCTTCTTCCCGAATTAAATTAGGGTACTGCTGAAAAAAGGACAATAATTAATAATCATGAGATTAGAATTATGATATGAACTAGATTCTTTTTGTATTTTGAAGTAAATTCTGATTAGTAGATAAGCCATTAATTATAAATTATAATCCTAGATTTGTTTTCAATTTTGCTTTCTTTTATAAGCTTTTGTTGATCATAGTGCATTAATTTGAATTTTGACTACAAATTAAGATTGCTCGATCTACGGAGTAATAAATGCTTTTATTTAACACATGGGCTACTAAATAGATGTGTATTATATGACAATGGATATGTACAACTTCCATAGGTTGAGAATAAATATCAAAAAAATTAAGTGTAACAATTGAAATTTGGATCATAGTGCATGTGAATTAAAAATATATATATATAGCTTGACTATGGGGTATTAAATGCTTTTATTTAACACATGGGCCACTTAATGGGTGTGTGTATATATTATATGACAATATGGACATGTACAATTTCTATTGGTTGAGAATCAAAATAAATAAATTGGAGTGTAACAATCTTGATTTTTTTTATAACTCAATTTCCATACTTATGCCTAACATTATGGGAGACAACAGATTCGATCCCCATTCTTTGCCGCCAAGGCAAACAATCTTGAAATTTTGATCATAATGCATGTGAATACAAATATATATAGCTCTTTATAGGAGGTATAAAATGATTTTATTTAAAACATGGGCTACTCAATTATGTGTACTATATGACAATATTGGATATATACATCTTCCATAGGTTGAGAATCACTATCAAAAAATTAAGTGTAACAATCTTGAAATTTTGACTGATTTTATTGTTATGAGTAAAGTCTAATTAATCCCAATGTATAATTCATCATGGATGAAGTCTAGTCGCAATGATAGAGTTGAGATCCTAAACTCAAGATTTTATTGAATTCCATTATTTATTCATGTAAACGTTTCTTTTGAAAATCTCTTAGTTGAAGTCTTGATTAGTTATTACCAAATCAAAACTTCAAAATATTGAACAATAATGCGTTACATATCACCTCAGTTTTTCAATCTAATATGAAATAGGTCACAACGTTCGTCATAACATGTCGCTACTAGAGTCGAAGTATTCCAGAAGAAATCTGAAACGTACTAGAAAAATATATAGTGAAATGTGATACTCATGGTACATCTAAAGATGATTTCATTATTTGGTATATAATGGTGCATGGACCACGTCTATTGGATCATATCTCATCTTTACATATATTGCTCAATTATGTGATTGTGTATGATAATATATATGATTTGAGTCTATCCACATTGCCAATCAGAAAACACTAGAAACTTGATTGGATATATGGCATTAGACAAACCTCCAAAAATGTACAAAATATTTGAAGCCAAATTTAAATTCTGCACCTCAATATTCATTCATATATCTTTGATTTGATACAAGTTGCAACATATAGCTAGATTGTACTACACTTTATTTAGAGATTTTGTGGCCCCATTACATGATTCTAGGCCAATCCAAAGGTCCAAATTTTTCAAAAGAAAAATGATATTTCACTATTTCAGTACTTAGGATAAAATGTCAGATGATCACTAAGATATACATCGTCTGCACAAACATGTGCGTGAAAATGTAATGAGATGATGATGAGATTTGGATGCAAATTGATTATTGATGATGGAGCATTTCACCTACTGCGTGCACGCGTGACTACCCCAGCATGTCTTATTTTGTCAGCATCAAAGTCGGTCCTATGTTACGAGTGGCCTGAAGCGAGAAAAAAAAAAATGGGGCCCTTGTGTTTGCATAAAAAAATAAAAAAAATAAAATCAATGTTACAATTTTTTTAATTTAACATAAATAGGGTTATAAACGAACATAGTTTTCGACAAACAACTCGTGAACGAGCTCTGTTAGCGTTCATTTATGTTCGTTTATTAAGCTTAATGAACATAAATGAATAAGAAAATTTGTTCATTTATGTTCATGAACTGTTCACTAACATGTTCATTTAGCCTTTGTTTGATGTTAGTTTATTATTTATTTTTTAATTATTAATTATACTAATATTCATTACTTTATTATGAAAAATAAATTTATTTTAGTTTAATATATATTACAATCTATTTACATTTACAATCATCATAATGTTCATTTATTTTGAGTTGAGTATTCATGAACAAGGTGCATTTAACTTTTTTATACACATGTTCATATAATTGTTCATGAACAATTAATGAGCATGTTCATGAATCGTTCGTGAACATGTTCGAATATTAAACAAACAAACACAAACAATCTTTTAAAATAAATGAACGAATACAAACAACCCTTGTTCGTTCGGGCTCTGTTACGTTTACAACAAGAATATCATGCTCCAACGACAAAAAAATAAATAACTAATAAATTAGCTATAAAAAAATTGATCACCTTGCATTTTTACATTCTTTAATTCCTTTCTTTGATTTTGCAAACTAAAAAAAAAAAGCAAATATAAATGATAGAATAGAAAGACAAAAAAAAATTCAATTATACTTTTTGGTTTGCAAAACGGACAAAAAATAGCGGTAGAAAGGGAGAAATATATACATAATTTTTGTATCCATTAGGAATAGAACTTGAGACCTTAAGGATGTGCAATAGCCACTAGGCTAACTCACTGCTTTTGTTGTTGTGATGAGGGTTGAAGCTGCCGCTTCTGATCTCCCCTCTCTCAAATTTTTTTTCTCTCTCTTAAAGCTTTCTCTTGCTAAACCCTAACCCCTCCCTCTCCACTCCCCACCTCCCTGCCTCCTCACCTCCCCACCTTGGCGGGCGTCGGCTGGCGCCGACCACCCACCCTCTCCGGTGTTTTTTGCAGATTTTGTCTTTTTCCCCAGCTTGAAAGCTCCAAGAAGGTGATTCTCGGGTGGTGTTCTCGTTTTCCTTTCGTTTGGGCTTTTTTTCCAGAGGTGGGAGCGGATCTATGTGCTTGATTTCTTCAAAGGAGTGGGTGGTGCGGCGCAACCGGAGGTTTGGAGCAGATCGGGCGGTGTAAGGATGGGTTGGAGAGGGAGAGGCTTTTAGCTTTTAGCTTTTAGTTTTTTTCTTGATGTTTCTGTTTTTTCATGTTTTTTTTAGTTTTTTCTAGGACTTTTGTTTCTTTGTAGCTTTGTTTTAGGTAGTTTCTATGTATTTTTCGTTTTTCTTTGTTTTTGTTGTCTTTTTCATTGTCGGATGAGGCGAAACCGTAGACGGTCGATTTGTCCGGCTTGTAGTGCGTGATAGTTGTTCGTGCCGGTGTTGCGTGTGTTTTTAATGTTTTGAGTCTCCATTAAGGAGTGTTGAAATCTCCCGGTGTGGGGAGTGGTCTAGTTTTGAGTGTGAAGTTTGTAGTTTGTGAAGTGGATCTGATTGGTCTTGCCAATTCCCCGCTTGGCTTTTATTTAGTCAAGTCGGTTCATTGCCAGTTGGCTACTTTTGTAGTTATAATTCTTGTTTTTTGAGTTGTTATAATAAAATACTATCGTTCGAAAAAAAAAACCACTGCTTTAGCCATTTTTTTCAACTTTCTTTTATAAATATATACATATCAAGTAATTAAAAATAAATAAATCCGGGACTCTTGCCAGTGGGGGCCCCTGTGTGGTGGCACCACCTTGGCCGCCCCAAGTCTACATGCCCAACCCAAACTTGGTTTCTCTGAACCAAGAAAATACACACGTAGAGATTATATACTAATACATCAGCTGGCGGTGGGCCGTACCAACTCGCCCATAACCCATCGGGCTAAGTTGTAACATTGGGCAGGGTCGAATCAGTTTTTTTCGGGGCGGCATTTTATGTAGCTCAACCCAACAAACACTATTTAATGTATTTTTCATCAGATCGTTTGGTTTTGTCAGGCTTCGGGCTATTTGGACCGGACCAAGTAAGGACATGTCCTTAATTTTCGAGCCTCTGAAAGTGAAACCCAACCCAACCATATATGTGGAATGATCTGTTGGTCTGGGCCAATTTTGTTAGCTTTACATACAAACATATACTTTATTCGTCAGGTCGTGGGTCTTCAAAATTTTGATATATATGGTGGCTCTCGAGTTTCAGCAAACCAAATCCACTCCATTAGTCCATTGTCATCCCTAATATAATTAATGTTATAATAAAATTATTTATAAATACAAATTGTTTTTTTGTTTACAAATTTACAATTTATTTGTAATGCACATGCAATGACGGATCCACACTCCCACCTATAGGGCACGTCTTGTAAGTTCAAACGGCTACGATAATCTAGAGGGGTGAATAGATTATCTCCATCTTTTGGATTATGCCCTTTTTTGAAACAAATACGCCAAGACAATAATAAAGGTGTGGGAAGTAAAAACAACACGTCGATTTAAAGAGGTTCGACCCACCAGGGCCTAATCCTCTACCACCCCAAAGATATCCAGGGATGGATTTCAAAAAGAAAAAGAATTTTATTAATTACCAAAATTAATACAAATTCAACTTACAACACCTTGAAGAGCACCACACTCTTCTTCAACACCACCTTTGGAGATTACCACAATCTCCTTTGAAGATTACCACAATCTTCCTTCAACGGCACCTTGTGAAGATTACCACAATCTTCAACCTTGAAGAATACCAAATTCTTCAACACCTCAATAAGAAGATCACCACAATCTTCTTGCACCTATCACCTAGATCATCCAAGTGTGTTCTTACCACAAGAACACTCACAAGGATATCTTGTGTTTGAATGATAACCAAAAATCAAGATTACAACTCAATAATGAATATTACAATTTGAGTGCAAAGTGTAATCAAGAAATAAAGCCTAGACCTCAAGATGTGAAAGTGAAATACTTAGGCTATAAATACAACAAGAGTGTTGAATATGAAAGCTTGGAAATTTGCAGATTTCTTGTTGTGTATTTGATTGTGTTGTTGTTTCTTGTGTCTTCAATTCATCCTCTATTTATATGGAAGTCTTCACCAACATAGGCTCCTCTATCTTCACTTTTGTCTACAAAAAGAGGATCACAAGATGTAGAAATATTGTACAAAATAGAAAAGCAAATCTTCATCAATATGTTCAACGGTACAAATTTTTCTTTGTCACAAAATAGCATAGAGGCATTTGGTTGCCTGTTGAAGATTTCGACCGTTTGAAAAAAATAGTGCGATCCGGTAGGGGTTGCGGGGGTGCGACCGGTCGGAGGGGTTCGACCTCCCTTTGAAATGTTGTCCGATTTTTTCAAAAATAAACTTCTAGAAATACTCAAAAAATTAGTAAAAACATTTTAAATCATTTGGGAGTATTTAGACAACATTTATAAACATAGTTTTGGTGTAAATACCAATTTAAACAAAACCATCAAAAGTGTTGTCCAATTTTTATCAAATTAAAAACTCTAAGAAATACTCCAAAAATTAGTAAAATCATTTTAAATCATTTAGGAGTATTTGGACAACATATAAAAACATTGTTTTGGTATAAAATCTTATTAAAACAAAATCATCAAAATCTTGATAAAAACATTTATCTAACAAACTCCCCTTTTTGATGATTACAAACCAAAACAATTTTAGAAGGTCGATTTTAAAACAAAACAAATTTTCCGGTCTTAAAACAACAATCAATTAGAAACAAGATACATCATAAGTACAAGCACACAAGGATAGGAGAAAAGATTTGTCAAAAACATTTTAGCACAAGCTCCCCCTATCAACATGCATATAAAGAACAAGTATACAAGCAACAACTAAAAGCTAAAAGCTTAGCTTTCACAACTTAAGCTTGAATTCCATGAGCTTATAAGTTCCCCCTGTCACAAAACATCATTAGTCAAGCATAAAAGTCCACAATACATCAAATGGACTAAGCATTGTTCATGACTTATGGCTTTCAAGAGCCCTAGCTTATAGCTTTTCTTGCAAGCTTATTTTTGTTTCTTTGAGCGTATGAGCATTTTTCCTGTTTCTCGCCCTTTGGAATCATCAAAAATAATGTTAGCACGATAAAAACATCATATATTCATATCAAAGTGCGCAAATTTATCGATTTATCGAACTTATTGAAAATTGAAGCTTAAATTCCAAGTAAAAGGGAAAAGTTGATCAATTTACTTGCAAAAGCTCATTTGATTGATAAAACATGATCTCTATAAACTTATATGACTTTTCAAATCGAGAGAATCACGTAGGTGATGAATTTTTCATTGAAACATTTTGTCGAACACTTGGCGTGCGTCGAATAAAACTAGAAGTATATAACGCCTTTGAAATTCATTTAAGCCAAATATTTTCATCACCAATTCAGTTCAAACAACATTCAATACATCATAAATATTAAGCTCATCACATTCATATGAAACTAGCATCAAGAATTTTGCAAATAAGTCAAAATCTCGAGGTTCAACCCAAATGAGTAGAGGGAGTAGAATTCTTACCATTTATTCGGTAAAGATGAGCAATGATGATGATAATCGAGCTACATAATCCCCAAAATATGTAATTTATGCAATAAAACTCATTTGGAGTGAAATATGTGTGCAAATGTCAAAGGGGACGAAAAATGAGCCAAAAGAGCCAAAATGGTGAGAAAAAGAACAGAGACGATTTTAACACAAAAATAGCTGCTGGTCGACCGGAGTCAGGGTGTGGGCGACGGTCTAAGTATAGGGTGACCGGTCGGCCTCACCCCAACCGGTCACCGGATCCGTCTGTTTTGCAAAAGTCCGAGATTTGATCCTAAAATCCGATTTTTCGCCCTAAGTTTTAAAACGTGCAAAATGCAAATATAGACTTCATTTAATATACATTATGTCATAATCAAGCTCGAGATGAGGTGAAAGACTCGTGATAAACGATTAAAAAGTCCGCGAGTTATCCTTGAGACGAAATTAAACACATCTCAAGTTTTTGTTAAAAATGCAATCCCTTAGAAAAAGATATCGAATCTCAATATGTTTAGTTCGATTATGACGAACTATATTTTGAATAATTTTCACCGGACTTGTTATCCCAAAAAATAAGAACGTTTTAAAGCTTTGGATAAACAAGTCATAAGAAGAAGTGCCTTACAAATATTTGAAAATTTCTTTTAACGGCACTTTAATGAGATTCGTTGGGATAATTTTTAAGTCGAGCATATAGACATAAGGCATATGGAATGTCGGGTCTATAGGAATAATATAAGAAAACATACCTCGAATTTGTTTGTCAACCGACATGCCTTTCTAAAATTTCTTCATTGGTAGCCATATAGTTTGAGATGATTCTTCCTTCTTCAATGTCTAACTCCTTCAAGAGTTCTTTTGAAATATAACCATCTACTTGGCATTGATTAACTTGAAGTCCAATGATGAAATTGAGCTCTCCCATCATGTGATACCATGTTCATCTCAAGTTCACTTACATCAACTTAGGAGAATCTCTTGCACAAAATATTCATTAGTAGCACCAAAAATATTCTCATAAATATGCACAAGCAAACAATCTTGCCCTTTTTCAAAAAAAAGGAGAGTAGTATCAACTTTACATTTTGTAAAATCATTTAGCTAAGTCTATCATATCATACATGGGGTACTTGTTTGAAACCATACAAGGCCTTTTACAAAGATCATTTGGCCTAGAAAAATTTAAACCCCAATAGACTTCTACTTGAATAAAACCATTTAGAAAATTGGATTCAACATCCATTTGGTAAAGCTTGAAATTTTCTTAAGGCAAGAATGGGCAAGTAAAATGCAAATAGCTACAAAATGTGCTATGAGTGCAAATATTACACCAAAATCAATTACATTCTTCTTGAAAATACATTCGAGCTACTAACCTCGTCTTAGTTCGACCAATGTTGCCTTGGTCATCGAGTTTGTTCGGAATACCTTTTTGTCTTCTTCATCACTATTATCATATGCATCCAATTGATCTAAGGTGTTCATAATAGAACATTTACATCCAAATATTTTGAGGTAACAATATTTGGAGTACTTCGATTTCTCATCTACACAACTAAACAAACTCATTACTGGGTATATCGACGCTTATATAAGTAAGAAAAAGTAGCTCAAGTGTAAAAATATGCCTCAATCATCAATCACAAAATATCTTGCATAAGAGCATAGTAGAAATAGACACTATATAGACCATGAAGCAAGAAACACATACTATGCATTTAGAATATCATCAAAAGTCTAATAAATCATGCAAGTTCAAATAAGCTTAAGAAAGCTATAAAAGGTCTCTTTTGAAATTAGAAAATCCGATATCATATAGTTGAGACCTCATTAAAAGAAGTATTTGAACAAGAGTTGACAAAGCAAATATGTGCAATCAAATATCAAAAAAAATCTAAAAATCCTCTTAATGGCACTTGTATGAAATATTATGAAAAACAAGCACATAGGCATATGGCAATACATATATCGAGTTCTATAAGAATAAGAATAACACAAGTAAACGTACCTCGATAATTTATGCCTTTCTTGACAAATAATGACGTAAATGGCCATTTGTGAAAATATGTAAATCCTACACAATTCTTAAAACAAATCTAGCACAAATCATAATGATAAAAGTGTAGACTAAGAGATATCACAAGTAAGCTCATGCCATAAAAATTCATAAGAGATGATAACACATTTTAGTCAAAAAAATGCACAAGAGTTTTTAAAAACATCATATAAGGTCTTCTTTTTCAAAAATATTTTAAAAGCACAAATAAATATTGAAGACCTTAATTAAAAAAATACTTGAAAACTCATTTGCAATTAAGACACAAATAAAAACATGCATAATAACAAAATAAAATGCATATTTAAATAGGGAGATACGGGTTACCAATTACGCCATTTTCATGGGTTGTGTCGTTTCCATTGTTGATGATATCTTCCCCTTTGAAAATCTTCATGTTGATGGTGGATTCTCCGATTACTCCATCTCCAAGGATTATATCCTTTCCTTTGTTGATAATATTTCCTTCTTGGAAATTCATTTTGGTGGTGTCTTCTTCTTTGATCAAATGAGATGGTCATTTGATGTCTTCTTGGCGGTATGTATTTTCCTCGATTATTATTCCGCCGGGTACCTAATATGACATTGTTTTGTGGTACCCTCAAGTATTTGGGTCCTTTTGAATTAGCTTTGGGACTTTTAGGTCTCAATAATAATTAGAGCTATTTCTAGCCCGATAAGTATTAACCGTAGTGTGACCCGTTTTACCACAATAAAAACAAGTAGTAATTTTGGGAGCATAATGACCAACATGCATAGGGACTTGATTTCTTTCCACATAATTAACAACACTAGGCTTATGATCAAGTCCTTGTTTCAAATTATCACAACTATGAACATCAATAATATCGGTCATTTTATCGGTACTCAAGTTGGATTTTGATAAATCATTTTTCATGCAATTAATATCCTTAACAAGAGTACTATTTTCTTTTTCAAGGTTTCTAACCTTGTCAAGTGTGGTGGTGTGATCACATGAAAGTGATTCATAAGAGGAAAATAAATTATCCTTATCAATTTTTAACATATTGAATTCCTTTTTCAAATTTTTGTATTTAACAAGTAAGCTTTGGAATTCATTTTGAAGTTCATCAAAATCATTTTGCAAATCACTATAATCATTTTGTAATTCATTATCCTAAGAAGTGGAGGGTTTAGAACTTACCTCGTTTTCTTCTTGAAGCCCATAAGACATCGTTCATTTTCATCGACGTCGGAAGTTGTAGGACCTCATCCCATGTTGGGTTTGTATCCATTTGAGAAGTAGATGCTTTTGAGTGGCTCCTTTCATTTGCATATACTTCTTCTAATTTTCTCCATACTTCATGAGCCGATTTAATTCCTACAAGATGATCATATTCCAAAATGGTAAGTGAACAATAAATAATATTAAGAGCTTTACCATTTAAGGAGATGCTTTTCTTCTCTTCATCATTGAGCTCTTTGAGGCCTTTGTGTAGTGTGTCCATCATTAGAATGGATTCTTCATTTACGACCGTGTTCCAAATATTGAACTCGCAACCTTGTAAATAACATTCCATTCTTTCTTTCCAAAATATAAAATTATTGGAATCAAATAGAGGTGGCTTGGTGGTGGAGGTGCCGGATAGGTGAGCTTCGTTCAGAGTAGCCGACGATCGTTTCTCTTCACTCGCGATGTGAAACGAGCTTGCCAAAGAGTTTGGCTTTGATACCACTTGTAAGTTCAGCGGCTACGATAATCTAGAGGGGGTGAATAGATTATCTCCATCTTTTGGATTATGCCTCTTTTTGAAACAAATACGCCAAGACAATAATAAAGGTGCGGGAAGTAAACAACACGCGTCGATTTAAAGAGGTTCAACCCACCTAGGGCCTAATCCTCTACCACCCCAGTATATCCGGGATGGATTTCAAAAAGAAAAAGAATTTTATTAATTACCAAAATTAATACAAATTCAACTTACAACACCTTGAAGAGCACCACACTTTTTTCAACACCACCTTTGGAGATTACCACAATCTCCTTTGAAGATTACCACAATCTTCCTTCAACGGCACCTTGTGAAGATTACCACAATCTTCAACCTTGAAGAATACCAAATTCTTCAACACCTCAATAAGAAGATCACCACAATCTTCTTGCACCTATCACCTAGATCATCAAGTGTGTTCTTACCACAAGAACACTCACAAGGATATCTTGTGTTTGAATGATAACCAAAAATCAAGATTACAACTCAATAATGAATATTACAATTTGAGTGTAAAGTGTAATCAAGAAATAAAGCCTAGACCTCAAGATGTGAAAGTGAAATACTTAGGCTATAAATACAACAAGAGTGTTGAATATGAAAGCTTGGAAATTTGCGGATTTCTTGTTGTGTATTTACTTGTGTTGTTGTCTCTTGTGTCTTCAATTCATCCTCTATTTATAAGGAAGTCTTCACCAACATAGGCTCCCAACATAGGCTCCTCTATCTTCACTTTTGTCTACAAAAAGAGGATCACAAGATGTAGAAATATTGTACAAAATAGAAAAGCAAATCTTCTTTGTCAATATGTTCAATCGGTACAAATTTTTTTGTCACAAAAAAAGATAGGCGGCGGTTGCCCTGTTGAAGATTTCGACCGTTTGAAAAAAATAGTGCGATCCGGGTAGGGGTTGCGGGGGGTGCGACCGGTCGGAGGGGGTGCGACGGTCGGCCCCCCCCGGCCAGGTCCCCCCGCTCCATTTTTCAAGTCCGTAAGTTCTATTTCGTGTTTTCTTATCTTGGTCAGTCGACCATTTGGGCGACCGGCCGACCTCCCCTTTGAAATGTTGTCCGATTTTTTCAAAAATAAACTTCAAGAAATACTCAAAAAATTAGTAAAAACATTTTAAATCATTTGGGAGTATTTAGACAACATTTATAAACATAGTTTTGGTGTAAATACCAATTTAAACAAAACCATCAAAAGTGTTGTCCAATTTTTATCAAATTAAAAACTCTAAGAAATACTCCAAAAATTAGTAAAAATATTTTAAATCATTTAGGAGTATTTGGACAACATATAAAAACATTGTTTTGGTATAAAATCTTATTAAAATAAAATCATCAAAATCTTGATAAAAACATTTATCTAACACGTGCCTCCATAGTTTTTTTTTTTTAAATTTTCTCTTTTTTCCTTTTTTAATATTTTTTTCATTCTTTTTACTATTTCCTATTTATTTTTTAAAAATATAAATTAATTAGGTTAAAGAAAGCAAAATATGCCCCCTTAATTATATGAAGTTTATTATTTATTGTATTTATTTTGTGTCCCCTTACAGAAAATTTATGGATCTCTAGATCCATCCTTTGCACAAGAAGCTAAAAGATACATATTTTTGTTCTAATGTAATTGTCTTTAATTATTACTTTTGTGCAAAGAGAATTTGACCATGTATATATATATGCATGTGTGTTTTTATACACATGTGTCCATCTTAAGGCGGCCGCAAGTTGAATTTGGTCAAGAGAAAATTTAGAGGACATGCAAATGGAAAAAGCTGGCAAATTATCATTCTAATGCCAAAAATTATGCTGGAGGAAAAAAGGAAAATACTGTTGTCTAATCCTATTAAATTTAATGCTTAATTAGTATATATATCTATTGAAATTCATGTTCCATTCTTTGTTTGAATTTATTTTGTATTATCTATTTTGATGCACCAACATGCCCAATGCATGTTCAAAACAGGTGATCCGAACAGCCTTGTGTAGAAAAAAAAAACTCAAAACTTAATTTAAACATTACATTAGTTTCAATTCTGATATTTTTGGACGTTAATTAATAGTTTAATTTGTAAAGAATTAGTTTATGAACTTGAATATACATGATAAAATATATACTCCCTCCAGTTTATAAAAAATATCGTTTTAATAATTCTTTTTTTTTTCTAAAAAGAATTACGCTTTGACATTTTCAAAGCTAATGAGTAAAGGTTTTTCCTAAATTGTCCTTATACCTATTAATTCATTTAGTAAATGCACTTATAAATTATGATGTATTATTTGTCAGCTCACATTAACTAAGGGTATATATGTCTTTTAGTATATATCATGAAAGAAGAGGGAGTGGTGGGAATTGAACCCGACTTTTGCTCTGAGCATGAGATTATTAACCACTAGACTACTAATTTGATTCCAATTAACAGTGTATATGTTATTTTAATACTTTCTTTAATATGTGTGTATTTTCTTTAAATGATACTTATTGTGAAGAGTAATTTTTATTTAAAAATCAATGATCTATTTAGTTTCTTTGAGTTTTACCCTTTATTTATATACCTTTTTTACCACTTTATTGAACTTTAAGTTGGGACTTTTTGGAGTGTAGCCGCCCACAATGTGGGCATATGTGGTCAGGTTTTTTGTCATTTTCTACATTATTCTAAAGTCCAAAGTCAATCAAATCAAGGCCATAAATTATGATGAAAAAATAGAGAATTTATATTAGTTCACTTCATTTGGACCAATTTTTTGCGGCCAAAAAGTTATAGTCACGAAACTCACGCGAATCTTCCCCTGGGCGAGTTTCTTGTGATATTTTGTCTGAAAGCTAACTTTGTCTTTTCCAAATATATTTTTTTATATGTCGGTAAAATACTGTTATATTAATTTTACTTGAATTTAGGTAAAATAAATTAATATAAAAAGTGAAAAAGAGTACTTAATTGGCAGCCATATATGATTTCTTCGCTGAAAGTTGGACACACAGATGACCATAGATGCCAGATTATTCTGGACAAAGTTTTCTTTAATTGCCATCGGTTGACGGTCTTGTAGATATTATACCTAGATGAATATATTATATTTGTAGTGTTTATCGTAGATCTGCGTATATAATTGTGTGTGGATTTAATTTTACTCATTCATAGCCTATAGAAATTTGAAAAAACGAACCAGAGTCTTTTGATCTCGATTCAAGATCGATCGTTAAAAGCATTTGTTTTGAGCCGACTCGTCAAAATAACGAATCAAGCTTGAAAACATGATATACCCATTTGGTAAGATGTAAAGCTCGTTTTTTCGAGCTCGACTCGATTAGTAAAAAAATAATAAAGTATGTATAAAAATATCAAGATACTGAGTTCGATTTGTGTAGGTTTGACTAAAAATTGTTCGAGTTCGATTCGATTAATAATCAAACAAAACTCAAACACAATTTTAAAAGTTTGAACAATATTATATTCGTCATTTTTACACAACTCATTTATATCCCTACTCATTCATAATAATAAATTTATAGTTATTATACACTTGGAGTGTTTATCGAGGTGTTGCAGTAAATACACCATCGGTTCGATCACTGCTTCACTAATCTTTTGGCCGATTGATTTCACCATAATAATACTAGCTAATTTATAAAATAACAAATACATAATATATATATATAGTGGAATTTGAAAATTTTAAGTCATATTGAGGTTTGAAAACGAATATTAATGATGCTTCTTCAACTAATTATAATTAATGTCAGATTATATACGCATGAAAGTTTAGGGTAATAGAATTTTAAATCAAATAATGAAAATTTACTGAGTTTACTAAATCAATAATAAAAATTTAGTAATATATATATTTAAGGTATTTAAATTCTTATTTGCTTTGCAATAAGTTATTTTTAAAAAACAATTTGCACTTTTTGCATCTCCTAGCCTAGAATCAACTACATGTCTAACGTGGTACATTTTTTAAAAAATAAAAAATATAAAACTAGTCTAGTCCGTATGTACTTAACATTTGAATAAACATATATCCAATTAACTAAAAATTCATTGCATTTTATTGATTTATCAATAGAAGATGACCTGATTATTTATTCATGTATATTTACAATTCAATGAACAAAACGTTC
This sequence comes from Rehmannia glutinosa, assembly GCA_016081115.2. Classification (NCBI taxonomy): domain Eukaryota; kingdom Viridiplantae; phylum Streptophyta; class Magnoliopsida; order Lamiales; family Orobanchaceae; genus Rehmannia; species Rehmannia glutinosa. The sequence continues at coordinate 646,282 of JABTTQ020001270.1, forward strand.
TATCTAAAAAGCGTGTAATATTTCAAGAAAAGATAAAATTGCAAAGACGTCTACATGATTACAAAAAGATTTTGCAAAGTATTCTAATCTCATTAATTTATTGTAAATTATTATATTAGCCTTTTAATTCAAATGAAATTATTAAAAATATTATGTAATAGGGATTACAAGTTTATTCTAGTAATTTATAGAGAGTTCAGTATATTCGTCAAAGATTACTTTGAAAAAGTACATGTATGGCTTTGACTACATTCAGAACAAAAGGTTTGAAACCTGGTGCAATTTGCCATGTTAATCGGATTTTCCAAATATTGATAATTGCATTAAGGTATTATTACTTTTTTATCTTTTCATTGAGATGGTCAACGATTTTATTATTGTCATAATATTATAACTACTAATTTCCCCCAAAAAAATAAATTCACTTCTAAAAATGTGATATATATCACATCAACTATGATTTATGAACATTATCATTATATATATTGAATGCAATTTTATATATAATTTTAAGCAAAGTATATTCGTTATATTTTTCTTTCAATACTTTCTCTAAATTTAACACGAGTTTTGTTTACAATACGTGAATCACAATTTGAAACCTTGTTAAAAACGCGTCAAGAAAAGAACGTCCAAATAAACACAAACTAATGTTTTTTAATTTTAGTTATATCACAACGAACGGAATTTTCGATGAAGTGAACGAGCTCGATTAGCGTTTGTTTATTATATTTAGTAAACATAAATGAAAAAAATTATTCGTTTATGTTTACGAACATGCTCATGTAATATTCGTTTGATGGTTGTTTATTATTTATTTTTAATTATAATTAATTATATATTTACTTATTAACCTTCATTACTTATTATAAAAAAATAAGTTTATTTTAGTTTACTATTACAACGCCATTTACTTTTGCAAATATCATAATACTCTTTTTAGTTAAGTATCAATATATTTAATGTTTGTCATAAGTACGTCCCGTTTATACAGTTTTTTCATGAACGAATATATTCGTGAATCGTTGGTCAACATGTTCGATTATTGAATAAATAAACACGAATAATCCTTTAATAAGCAAAGGAACGACGATCGCTTCGTTTGAATTTCGGTTCGTTCACACAGTAATACCAAATCTGACCAACCTCACTCCAAAATCCCACCGTTTGCATGACTCTCCAACGTGTCATTGACTCCTTTCACCTCCACCTCCTTTTAAGTCCCTCCAAAATCCATTACGTAAGCAGTGACAAAATCACTCCACTTGACCCCACCACTTGCCCTCCCGCCACGTGTCCTCCCACAACCTTATCACCCACGTGTCTTCTAGAACCTCCGCCCTCACTCCCCGCCACGTGTCCACCTTCTTCCCACCTATATATTCCCTTCATTCCCTTGCGTTCTAAGTTTCACAAAACCCTCTCCTCTCACTTCCCCCTTCGCTCTCCCCCAAAAATCCCCAATTATTTTTCAGAGCCAAAATCAGAAAAAGTTGAAATTCAAATCGAAAAATGGCTGCTGTAGATTTGCAATTGCCTCCTGGATTCCGATTTCACCCAACCGATGAAGAGCTTGTGATGCATTATCTGTGCCGGAAATGCGCTTCTCAATCGATCGCCGTTCCTATTATTGCTGAAATTGATCTCTACAAGTACGATCCATGGGATCTCCCAGGTATTAATTAAACCTATTTTTTTTTTCAGGATTTAATCGATGAAATCTGTTAGTGGATTGGGGATTTATATTTGGAGCAGAAATGGATTGGTGATTAAATCGCTGCTACATTGTTGAATAATTGCAGGTATGGCTTTGTATGGTGAGAAGGAATGGTACTTTTTCTCGCCTAGGGACCGGAAATACCCGAACGGTTCGAGGCCGAACCGGGCGGCTGGTCATGGGTATTGGAAGGCGACCGGAGCTGATAAGCCGATCGGACACCCGAAGCCGGTTGGTATTAAGAAGGCTTTGGTGTTTTACTCCGGCAAAGCTCCGAGAGGCGAAAAAACTAACTGGATTATGCACGAATATCGCCTCGCCGATGTGGACCGGTCGGCTCGAAAGAAGAACAACAGCCTTAGGGTGGGTAGTCTGAACCGGATTTGAGTAATTAAATTTGGAAATTGAAAAATGACCCCCAAACAAAATTCATAAATTTCGTAATTGAGGGATAATTACAAAAAATCTCTTGAAAGTTTTGACTAATTACAAAAAAGTTGAGAGATATTTAAAAATCACAAAACACCACTTTAGGTTTGATTCTTACATAAACATTTTAAAAATTTCGCTTAATTTAAGACAAAATAAAATCAGAGGTTTTCTTTTTTAGTTTTCAAAAATATCTTGATATTGTTGTTAATTAGTCCAAACTTTAGGGGTGTTTTTGTAATTATCCCTAAAATTAATTTTGGTATTGGAGAAATGGTCAATTATGGTTCGGAGGATAATAATTGGTTGAAATAATTGATTCCTTCTTATTTATTTTAATCTGGTGTGACATAAAAGAAGATGATTGATGTCGGTCTGATTTAATTATGACTATTTAATTAACGGCTGTGATTTAATCTTATTCCAGCTGGATGATTGGGTGCTGTGCCGCATATACAACAAGAAAGGCACATTAGAGAGGCAGCAGCAACACGTCATCAGCCGGGAGATGACGAGTGCAGTGACGTCAGAGGAGGACACGAAGCCCGTCATCCTGACGTCAGTCCCGGAGGCGTTGCCGATGGTGTACGACGACTTCGTGTACCTCGACGCATCGGATTCCATCCCGCGGCTGCACACGGACTCGAGCTGCTCCGAGCACGTGCTGTCGCCGGAGGTGGAGAGCGCGCCGAAGATGGCGGAGTGGGAGAGAACATCCACCCTCGATTTCCCGTTTAATTACATCGATGCCACTGATGGCGGCGCCGCCGGGCTGATGGGGTTGCAGTTTCCCGGGAACTATCACATGGAGCCAATGAACGATATGTTCGCGTACGTGTCGAAGCCGTTTTGAAATCCGTGCTGATCAAGATGAAATCTCATATTCTATTTTTTTTTTTATTTCACTGACGTGCTGGGTGATACACGTATTAGTGAAACAAGGGAGTAGAGAACAAGAAATCTCAATTTTTAGCCCGATTTGGGTTTTGGTCGCACGTGGCACAGGAGACTCGGGTCTATGAGTGTGCACGTGCGACTCAAAGTATTGATGATGCTAAGTGGACTAGTGTAGTACTATAGTGACTTAGTGTTGGTAATTTGTATTAGATTTTTTTTTAATTTGGGCTGGTTTTTCAAGTGTTAGTGTGGGTTTAGACTGTAGTGGGTTTAAAAAAGTGTTGATACAAATGGAAATTGTGGTATTTATATCCATTTTATTTAATAATTCAATTATTTTAGAAAAAGATAAAGTGCATTCTCGTTTATTTATTGAGCTGATTATTATCTGATTAAAACAATTTCGATTACTTTACATCACTCTTGGATATAATTTGTTGATCACTTTTGCTTCTGGTACTAAAATGTGAAAGTGAATGGGTATTTGCATAACAATAATAATATTTGGATTATGTTATATTCTCATTTTGATTTTATAAGTTAAATATAAAAGGATAATTTTTTTAATATTTTATTTAATGGAGGAAATTTGAATGTTAGCTGTTTTTGAAAATGCATTTTGATGTGAAAGATTTGAAATAACGATTTATGATGTGAAAGATGTTACAATATTGTATATTATAAATTAAAAAACTACATTTATAATGATTTAGCAAGAGAAATACTTATTTGAGATTTTAAATGATAAAATATAAAAACGGGAATGTAATTATTGAAAATGTGTTGAATCCAATCGAATCTTTTATGTATTTATCATTGTAATTAGGGATAAACAAAAAAAAAAAAACTCGAAGTGCGATTTAATTACAAAAACTTCAAAAAGTTTTGAAAATTACCAAAAAAAAAAAAAAAACGTTGATGTTTGATTAAGTCCTTCATTTACCCTCTTTACAAACAATAAATATTTCTAAACTCCCTAATAGAAATGTTGTAGTCACACCCCTTAAATTTCTACAATCAAACTTGGTGGACTTTTTATAATTTGAAACATCTATGATTTTTTTTTTTATAATTAACCAAACCTTGGGTTTTTCTTTTTGTAATTATCCCTTATAATTATTATTGATTTTTTACCCGCCCCAGTTACTACCCTTAATTGTTGGTCCATATATGGTTGATATTTTTAATACCAAAAATTAAATTGAAACGAATTTGGGATCAATCTCCAATGGTTGAGACGTGTGTTATAAGGGCAAATAACCGCGGGTTCAATCCCATATGAATGCGTATGTTCTTCCCAAATTCCCTATCATTGACTTAAAAAAAATATTGAATCGAACTTAGTCGTTCTTGGAATAGAAAATAAGATTATTTTCGCATATTCTGGAGAGATGCTATTTAATATTTACACTCAATTTTAAGTGAGGTACAGCAAAGACCTTGTTTTTTTTTTTTTTTTTTTTTTGTTTTTAGAAGAACAAAGACCTTGTTTTTAAACATGAATCATACATGCTTATATGGTGGTCCAGAAGAAAAAAAAAGAATTAGGGTCTGTTGAGTGTTTATCATTTGGACCATTTGGCCCAAAACGTGTTGCTACAGTATGAACCATTGTGGTCCTCCCTTTTCACATTTTTTCTTTCTTTATTTCCTTGTTTTTTTGTTAATAATAATACTTCTCGTAATTATGCCAGTGTAAACATTTTCTTCAGCATTAAAAAAAAATATGTGTTTTTTTTTGTATTTTATTTGGTAAAAATGGGATAGTATGATAGAGGACATACGCACTCGTATGAGATCAAACTCAGGTCAATCGCTCTTACTACTCAAGTCTCTATCGCTGCAACATTTCGTCTTTGAAAATACATGACGTTTGGACTAAATACAAAAAAAAAAAAATCAATCCATTGGTTTTTGAAAATTACGAAAAAGCCATTGACCTTTGATTTCGTCTTTATATTTTTCCTATTCATAAGTAAAAAAACATTTTAATAGCCCATCTAATTTTTGTAAAGATATTACAATTACACTTTTAAATTTAAGACAAAATCAAACCTCAAGGGAATGTCATAATTTTCAAAACCCTCTAGGGTTTTCTGTAATTAGACAAACCTTAGGATTTTGTTTTTGTGATTATCTCTAATTTTAATTGGAACTTGTTTATACGGTGCATTTACCTTTTTTTTTTAAAAAAATATCCAGCTATACGGCACTTCCAGCATGTAAATTTTTGTTTCATTTAATTGTGGGTGTCACAATTATGTAATTAGTTAATTGCTTAGATTGTTGCTCAGACAATAGAAGAATTTGTGGGATAATTGGTTTTGTTATAGGTGTCCGAAATGAATAACGCAGTGGGAAAATTATATTATCTTAATTTGATTCTGGAATAAATACTTTTTACATTAGCATTTTACAAGAAAAAAAAACTAAAAGAATTAAATAATAGTTGAGTGATTAAGACTCTCAAATTTTAATTAGAGGTTTGGGGTTCGATTCCCACCACCTAACTTGAGATGATGGGAATCGAACCCCAGACCTCTGGTCTAGACTTGAGAGTTTTAACCATTCGACCACTATTTGATTCATACTAAAAATAAAAATAAAAAATAGATGAATTAGAGTTTAAGAAAGTGGACTGTGTGATTGTTCATGATTCAAACAATGATGGCCCATTAAGCTCAAAATGCAAGTACATCGAGCAGCAAGTTTGGCCCAAATATAATCACACAGTTGGACCTAAAAAGTTATAAACAATGGGCCGATTGCAGTATCCGCCAACTCCTTTTTTACGTGGCCCATTTAGATTTTTTTTTCTTTTTGGTCAGGATAATTTTTATGATAATAAAATTTCAAAAAATAATGGGAAAATTACATAAAATACCCTCTTTTTGGTAAACATACAAATACGCTCCTATCACTTTTGTACCTATTTTTTCTTTTTGTACCTATTTTTTTCTTTTTTCCCGTTCCTACATATTTTTAGATTATTTTCATTTTTTTTTCATTTTTTTTGTTCTTGTATTGCTTTATATGTTATATATGTTATTTCGATGTTTGAAAATACTTTTACCTATTTTTTATGTTGTTTTTCATTTATATATTATTTTGTACATTTTTTCTATTATTTCAGTGTTGTTCTATAATATTTTTAATGTTGTTCTAATAATCTTTTTTTTTTCCATGTAGTGTTCAGTGTGTAAATACAATTTTTACCTAAAAGCTCTTTTTATTCATGTGGCATTTTTTAATATTTTTTACTTTATTTATGGGTTGTTTCCATACCAATTTTAATGTTGTTCCGATGTTTCTTTGTTGTTTCCATGTAATTTTGATGTTTAAATATAATTTTTGCCTATTTTACTCTTTGCTCATATGGTGTTTTTATATATTGTTTCGATTTGTTTTTATATTGCTTCCGATTGTTTCCATTTTTTATGTTTTCATGAATTGGATCAAAAATTGAATTATGTTTTTTTATTCATGTTGTTTTTATAATATTTTTAATTTATTTGGTTTTAATATGTGTTGTTTTATGTGTATATTTCTTGATTTTTTATAGGACTTCGAATATAAAATTGATTATTTAACGAGGACAAAATTTATTTCTCACTGAAATTTTATTAAAAAACATATTTCAAAACATGTTAGAAACAATCTTGAAACAAAGCATAAAAACGTCCGAATATCTTGGTGGGAACATAAAGTTTTGTAAAAAATAGATCGAAAAGTGTAAAAAGATCGACATTATCTCCAAAAAATGAGACATTTATCTCAATTGCCCAAAAATAATAGCACCTTAATAATTTTTTTTGGTAATTATTAACTCTTCACGTAAAGCTTGCCTTTCGGCCCTTTCTCAAGAAGACAATATTAAAGGCTTCTTTTCATAAGGATAATTAAAGATATCAGGAATTGATAACTATTGAAGCAAAAAAGTGTCCTTGAGCAATTTAAAAAAGTTTGACCAATGAAAAAGCGACACCAAATTCAACAACAAAATAGCCTATGTTTTTATGATTGTGATTTTTAAGTTTCCCCCACGCAAAAGGGTTGAAAAGAAAAAAAAAATATAATATTGAGGAATAAACTTCCTATGATCCTGTTAATTCGTTATTTTTACCATTTGATCCTAAAATAATATTCTTCATTATAAAATTTAATTACTTTTAATATAATGTGAATTTTTTTAGATTAAGGGTATTTGACTAAACTTATTTAAAAGACCTTATAATCTCGTACATCTTATAAAATGCTTTTAGAGTTTATTATATATTATTTCTTATTTTAAAAATAAATGGTTGAAGTGTTTTGATAATATAAGATGAAAGAACTTATAACATGTTAGTAATGATATTTTTATGATTAAAATTGCCAAAATAAAATGAGGTTGTTAAATAAGATCTTATTTGTGAGATCCCAACTTTTTAAAAAAAAAAGTTTAAAAGTTCATTACATCTTATTTTGGGAGCTTATAACATCTCTTCATAAAAACCTTACCAAACGCTTTTAAAGAATATTATAAGTCATCAAATATTTTATAAGATGTTTTTAAAACTTATAAGCTCCTAAACACCTTTTGAATATTACCAACGTAACTATGTATATTCTTGACTTAAGTTCCTATTTTTAGTTTTGGATTTTTGTTAATTTAAAAGTCGAAAACCGAGATCATTGAAGGTTTTTTTGATTCCTTTAACCTTTTTTCCCTAGCAAAATCTGTATTTTAGACTTTAGAGTTGCAAAATTAATAAAATGTAACAAGAAGCATCACGGGTTAGAAATTGAAGTTAATTGGCAATTGTCTCCAATGAGCACGATTGGAATATCTCCTTCACATTATCTTAAGAAAAATTCTCTTCATTAATGTTTCATCCGGAAACTAATTATAGTAAAAAAATTCCATTCAAGTTTAGGAGACTCAAATTTATTATAGCCAAATCATCACATTAATACCTTAATGCAATTTAATATTCCTTTTCTTTTTTTTTTGTCGACCCAGAGTATACTCACACCAGTTGAGCACGGACCAGGGACCACACACTTCCTTTGGACTTTTGGGACATCCGCCTAGAAGTGTCAAACGGGTCGGCCACCCGGCCCTAGGTTAAAAACGAAAAATTGGCTTGATCGGCCCGAACCAAATAGTGACAGGGCCTCTGTTTTTGAGCCCGGCCACCCATTAACCCACAAGATATGCTAAAAATCCTAGCTGATCAGGCCGTCCTAGTTTCTCGGGCCTAATGGATTGGGCTAAAAAGTCCGATTGATTTCGGGCCTCTAAATATAGAGGTCAGTCCAGTCTTTTTACCGGGCCGGGCTAGAATTGACAGATCTATATCCGTTCTTCTCGGGAATAGTCATAATCTTTGTGGGATGAAGGATAACTCAACCCTCACTACGTTGTTAGTCAAGTTTGAACATATGATTTGTGGTCGCAATTATAATTCCAAGGCCACTAGTCCAACCAGGGGTTGGGTTTATTTTATCTTCCAATTTAGACATAAATGGGTTTCTTACAATTTCTTTCTTATATTTTATATTAGAAAAGCCAACTCTAGAAAATCTATCACCTTATAATATTGGGAAATTGACAAAAATATCCACCATTTTTTGAGACAATGTTAGCCTTTTACATTTTTTAGTCTTATTTTACCTAAATTTACGCTCTCACCTTTTTTTTTTTTACACAACAATACGCTCCAACAAAAATTTTCGTACTTTTTACGATTTGTTTCTAACATGTTTCAAACATAGAAACAACCAAAAAAACAATATAAAACAAACCATAAACAATTTAGAAAACACTATATGAAAGCAAAAAGAGTTTAAAATAGGTAAAAATTGTATTTAAACATAAAAACTTCATAGAAACAACAAAGAAACATCGAAACAATATTAAAAGGATATGGAAACAACCTTAAAAACAACGTAAAAAATATTTAAAACACCACATGAATAAAAAGAGCTTAAAAATAGGTAAAAATTGTATTTACACATTGAATAATACATGAAAACAACCAAAAAAATTATTAGAACAACATTAAAAATATTATAGAACAACACCAAAACAATAAAAAAATGTACAAAATAATATATATGAATAAAAAACAACATAAAAAATAGGTTGAAGTTGTTTTGAAACATCGAAACAACAAAGAAACATCATATAAACAACAAAGAAATAAATTTAAACAACATATATAACACATAAATCAATGCAAGAACAAAAAAAAAACGAATAAACAAATAAAAATAATCAAAAATATATGGGAGGATCGTAAAAAAAAAGTGCAAAAGGAAAAAAATAGGTACAAAAAGTAATAGGAGCGATTGCGTGGTAAGTGTACCAAAATTAGCGTATTCCATGTAATTTCCTATAATATTTATAACAATAATTTCTGAGGCCCTAACACAATTTTACTCAATTCAAAACCCTGCAATAACTCTACAACTATATGCTATGAGTAATTAATTAATTAAATTTAATTAAAACCTGACAGAAAATAATACCTAAAATATAAAACTTGATTAATACCCACATATTTCGGGACCCATTAATCTGAGAATTATAAATTTTTGACCCCATTGTTTACTTTATTATTATTATTATTATTGAACAAAATTTATGAAATTTTGATCTAACATGTAGCAAAAGGCCAAAAGCCCATACACTGATACACAATCATGTCGACTGATACGAACAGTACTATTTCCAGGACATATTTTGTCTATTTCTAGGGAGCAAAGACAACATGTCACGTGTCTCCAGCGATACAGCCACGAGTGGCAATAGCAAATCGAAGGGTACAACAGTAATTCCCCAACCAGACAATACACGGTTCCCAATTATCCTTTTGAAATGCCCTCCTTAAAAATTAACGGCCATTTCAGCTTTTTTTCCCCTTACACTGCCCAAAGTAAAAACCATTCGCCCTTCAACTCTGACACAGTTTTTCTTTTTCTTTTTATTTTCAGTACTTTTTTTTTATTTTTTATTTATATTTATATTTAAATTTATTATCCAAATTTCGGGATTTGTTGTAAAGTTTTTTACGGACGGCGCTATTCACACCATTATTTCCTCTAAGTAAAATGCCATGAATTTAAAATACTATAATGTTTTTACTATTGTAGATGACACGATGGCTTAAATGATAGATAATATGATGGTACGATGGCTCAAATGGATACAACGCGATGGCGTGATGTCTCAAATGGAATAATGACACGACCATCGTGGCATTTAAGATCCTAAAATAGCATTGTGCGAAATTGAAACACCCATCGGCCATCGCGCCAGGCTGCCAGCAAAACAACAATTATCGCAACCCAAAATTTACACACTATAGTGTGTGAAAATTAATAAATCTTCAACTGGTTCATCGTCGGGAATCAATCTTCATTGCTTGTAGATCCTCATTACACGACAGAGATTAATGAGAGTTGTATAGATTCAAGAAATCGAATGGTGTATATTCTAGTGATAGAGTCAAGTTTTACTTGCGAAAGGGTAAATTGAGAATTTTTTTTTTGATGACCCAGAGTATCCTTACACACAAAGTAGGGAGGAGGGACAAACCCCAACCCCTCACTCCGCGATAGTCAAGGTTAAACTCAGGACCTTGAGGTGCAATTGCAACCTCAAGGCTACTAGGCCAACCCTTGAGGGTTAAATTGAGAAGTATTGGACGTGCATTAAGTAAATAAGTTATTTTTAAAAAATGGGTGGGCGTATTTAGAAAGTGGGTCTAGAAAAAAAATTATCTTTGCTTTTTTGACATTTATTGATTGATTTGATAATTATGTAACTCATCAGTACATTTAAGTACATTAAATATTTGGGATAATTACAAAAACACCTCTCATGTTCGGGCTAATTACACAAAAACCCAAAATTTATAGAAATTACAAAAAATCCTTTAAGTTTGATGCGTTTTACATTTTTCCTTCATATGCAAAAAATATTTCAAAAGTTTCCTTTATGTTTATCAAAATATTACAATCACACCCTTAAACTTAAGACACTAAAACCTGAAGTTTTTTTTTTCTTTTTTTTTTAATTTTCAAAAAGCTCTTGGTTTTTTTGTAATCAACCCAACCTGAGGGGGCATTTTGTAATTATCCCTAAATATTTCCTTATCACAATTTACAAAAACAATCATGAAAACAATAATTTTTCAAGGCAATAAAATAATATTTTTTTCAATGTAAATTGTATTCAATGTATTGGTTTAAATTAAAAAAATAAAATAATAAATTTTGAACTGTACATTGCACATGTAAAACAAAATCCTTTTTCAGAAAATATGAAAAAAAAGGGAGACACAAAGGAAAGAAATGAAAAAAGGAACACTCTCTACGGTCTCTCTCTGTATCTCTCCCCTTCTCTCTCCCTCTGTTTCTACCTCCATTGACGACTTTTCTTTCGACACAGTTAACATCTCGAGGTAAATTCTGCCATTTTTCGGTCACCTTAGCTGACTAATTTAAATTAATCGTTCAATTTGTTAATTTTTTTTGTTCACAATTTGATTGGCGCTTGTATAAAATAATAGTCACCTGATCCGATCTCCCTGTCATTATTTTGATTAATTTATTCCCAATTTCGCATCATTGTAATGCTAATATAGATTATTTGCATGCCTATACATACATATTTATCATGTAATGCCATACTATGTACTCTGTTCGTGTACGTCACTTGTATGTATGCGTCCGAAAATGGTGATCTGGGGTTGAACCGAAATAATTTCCGTGTATAAAGGTTTGCAGCTTCTCCTTGATGGTACCAATGGCCTGAATCGTCGTACAACACTGCTGTGTGTGTAATGTATATGACGTATATGGAAAAGTTTGTAAGAAATTGAGGTTGGGGGATTTTTGGGAGTGAGGGGAAAGCTGAATCTTGGAGAACTCCAGAAAGAGGCGTAAATCTGGCAGTATTTACCAACTTTTGGGCTCAGGTAAATTGGTGATAATATAATTTTTCTTTTTTATTTTATTTTCTTTTTCCTTTTTTCTTTTAATCTTTTGGCTGGGTATTTGTTGTTTCTACAGAGGGGATATGTTTTGTGATAATTAAACTAGTGGATCTCCACAGGTTTACTGAATGTGAAATTGTTTTGAGGTAATTTTGTCACAAACCATTTAGAATCTGTGTATAATTGTATTAGAGTAATTGTATTTGCCATTTCGATGGATTGAGTTAGAATGAGAAGGAAATGTAGGTCTAATTGGATCTTTTCAGTTTGATTATATGGTATTTGGGTGCTGGTATCTAAAAGAGAAATTTTAATTAGTTGTAAACTGCAGGAGGCACAGAATTTTGTTGAAAAGGGTGGAGTTCTTTTGCAAATGTCTAAGTTAGCTCCTGCTGGACCAAGAGACCCAAAGGCTTCATCTCTATCCCGAAAGAATAAGTAAGTTCGCTCATCAGCTAATTGTCTCTGAAAATGATGTGTTGTGTTTCCAGACAATTGCATTATGGTCTGTGGCTTAAGCACAAGGAAATTAAACTGAAATTTGGTGGCACAGCTAAGCAGCTGTTTCACCTTAAAATAGAAAATTTTTAATTGCTTAATCCGTGTTCGATTTTTGTTAGAGAAAATTAAAATATTTCACTTGTCAAAACCAATGCCACTGGCTTCAAATTGTTGGTTGTGTTGATTGTCACGCATTGGTATGTTGCACTCTAAGTAAGCATCAAGTGTTTTTTCAATGAGAATTTGTAAAAGTTTATATTCTCAAACCTTAGTATTTACTGCATTCTTCTTCGTAAGTCACTGCTGCTACATATAGAATTCCTTTGTTAATGAAATCCAATAACGTCTATCTTCAGGGAACCAAATGGAACTATTGAAATGGATGATCCGGAAAAGACAACGTCAAGGGTCGCTCAATTGGTCGAACAACTACATTCCAACGCGTCTTCGCCACATGAAAAAGAACTTACCACAGCTTGTTTGCTAGGTGTAGCTAAAGCAAGAAAGGCAGCACGAGCTCTTATTGGTTCGCATGGTCAAGCAATGCCGTTGTTTGTATCCATTCTTAGAACCGGTACTGTACTGGCAAAAATAAATGTTGCTGCAACTTTAAGTGTCCTGTGTAAAGAAGAGGATTTGAGGGTAAAGGTGCTTCTAGGTGGATGCATCCCCCCATTACTCTCACTTTTGAAGTCTGATGCAGCTGAAGCTAGGAAGGCAGCTGCAGAGGCATTATGTGAAGTGTCATCTGGTGGACTTTCAGATGATCATGTGGGCATGAAAATATTCGTCACAGAAGGCGTGGTGCCAACTTTATGGGAGCAGTTAAGTACAAAAACAAGCAGGACAAAGTGGTAGAAGGATTTATCGTAGGGTCATTAAGAAACCTTTGTGGCGATAAAGATGGATATTGGCGAACAACTCTCGATGCCGGTGGAGTGGATATAATTGTCAATCTTCTCTATTCTGACAATCCTGTTGCTCAATCCAATGCTGCTTCTCTCCTGGCACGCCTGATGTTGGCTTTCACAGACAGCATACCAAAGATAATTGATTCTGGGGCAGTCAAAGCTTTGGTTGGGCTTTTAGGTGAAGTGAAAGATGTCTCTGTGAGAGCCAGTGCTGCTGAAGCATTAGAAGCCCTTTCTTCGAAATCAACCAAAGCTAAGCAAGCTATTGTTGATGCCCAGGGCATGCCAGTGCTAATTGGATCCATAGTTGCTCCTTCTAAAGAAGGTATGCAAGGGGAGTGGGGCCAGGCTCTTCAGCAGCATTCAATGCAAGCTTTAGCAAATATATGTGGTGGAATGCCTGCATTACTGCTCTATCTCGGAGAACTTTCCCAGTCACCAAGGTTATCCGCTCCAGTTGCCGATATAATCGAGCACTTGCTTATACTTTAATGGTATTCAAACAGAGTGGTGATGAAAAACCATTTGAATCAACAAAGGTCGAAAGCATTTTAATTATGCTCTTAAAACCTAGAGATAATAAGTTGGTACAGGAGCGTCTTCTTGAGGCGCTGGCCAGCCTATATGGAAATCCAGACCTATCATGTGTAATCAATCAAGCAGAAGCAAAAAAGGTGCTTATTGGACTCATAACAATGGCTACTGGTGATGCCCAGGAATATTTAATTTTGTCCCTTATACGATTATGCACTGAAGGAGAAAGTGTGTGGGAGGCCTTGGGAAAGAGAGAAGGAATTCAGATACTAATTTCGTGTCTGGGTTTGTCCAGCGAACAACACCAAGAGTATGCAGTTGCGATGCTTGCAATCCTGACTGAACAAGTGGATGACAGCAAGTGGGCAATCACTGCAGCTGGTGGAATTCCACCACTTGTCCAATTAATAGAAGTTGGATCCCAGAAGGCAAGTGAAGATGCCACTTATATTTTGTGGAACTTGGGCTGTCATAGTGAAGAGATTCGAGCTTGTGTTGAAAGTTCTGGAGCCATCCCAGCATTCTTATGGCTCCTTAGAAATGGTGGACCAAAGGGGCAAGAAGCTGCTGCTAAGGCTCTGACAAAGCTTATTAGGACTGCTGATTCAGCCACCATTAACCAATTGTTAGCTTTGCTCTTTGGAGACACTCCAAGTTCCAAGGCCCACGTCATCAAAATTTTAGGCCATGTACTTTCCACAGCATCACATAGTGACCTTGTGCATAAAGGTGCTTTTGCAAATGCAGGTTTGAGGTCACTTGTCCAGGTTCTCAATTCATCAAATGAGAAGACCCAAGAATACGCTGCATCAGTGTTGGCTGATTTATTCTGTAATCGGCAAGATATATGTGATAGTCTCGCTACAGATGAAGTTATTAATCCTTGTATGAAACTTTTAACTAGCAAAACCCAAGGCATTGTAACTCAGTCAGCTCGAGCATTGGGTGCTTTATCTCGTCCAACCAAGACTAAGACTACTAATAAGATGCCTTATATTGCAGAAGGCGGCGTTCAGCCCTTAATCAAGTTAGCAAAAACGGCATCCATTGATTCGGCCGAAACTGCAATGGCTGCATTAGCAAATTTGTTGTCAGATCCTCAAGTAGCTGCCGAAGCGCTGGCTGAGGATGTTGTTTCAGCTATAATAAAAGTTTTGCGAGAAGGATCATTGGAGGGTAAAAAGAGTGCTTCGCGTGCTCTTTACCAATTACTGAAGCACTTTCCACTAAGTGATGTACTTACTGGGAGCGCCCAGTGTCGATTTGCTATTCTTGCAGTTGTTGACTCTTTAAATGCAATGGATATGTATAGCAATGATGCTGCTGATGCCTTAGAAGTTGTTGCGCTGTTGTCTCGAACAAAGCAGGGGAGGCACTCCAATTACCCAGCATGCTCTGCCCTTTCTGAAGTTCCGTCAAGCTTGGGGCCTCTTGTGCACTGCCTGTGTGAGGGACCGCCCTCAGTGCAAGATAAAGTGATAGAAATTTTGTCAAGACTTTCCAAGGATCAACCAGTTGTGCTAGGTGACTTACTGGTTTCAAATTCAAGATCAATTGGTGTGTTGGCTAGTAGAATAATGAAATCTAGCAGCCTGGAAGTGAGGGTTGGAGGAACAGCACTGCTAATCTGTGCTGCCAAGGAACATAAACTTCAATCAACGGATGCACTTGAGGCATCTGGATACATGAAACCTCTTACGTACACATTAGTGGATATGATAAAGCAAGATCCTACTGGTTCTTCTCTGGAAATCGAAATTAGAACCCCAAGAGGTTATAGAGATAGATCAGCTTTCCGGAATGGAGACGAATTTGATGTGCCGGATCCTGCAACTGTGTTGGGAGGGACTGTTGCCTTGTGGTTGCTATCTATATTTTCTTCATTTCATCCGAAGAACAAAATCACTGTGATGGAAGCTGGGGGACTGGAAGCCCTATATGACAAGCTTGCAAGACATACTACCAATGATCGGGTAGGGTATAGAATTTATTAACATTTGTTTCTTCCTTTAATTTATTCTATTTCTTATTTCTAGCAGTATACGTGCCTATCGAAGATTTCTACTTTATTTATATTGTTAACTATTAATTTCTGACCGTTTGTATATAATATATATAAATTCTCATGTCGATCTTGAAACTGAAATGTTGCAGATGCAGGTGCACAAAACCATCTAGAAACTAGGCATAAATCACAATTTGCATTAGTGTAATTTTCTTTATCATTAAGCATATTTGAAAACCAAATTGCTTCCTGAAAGTCGGCACCTCTTTTCAGGCAGAGTTTGAGGACACAGAGGAAATATGGATCAGCACTGTTCTTGCAGCTGTACTTTTTCAGGATGCTAATGTGGTCTCCTCTCCTATGGCCATGCGTTTTGTAAACCCACTTGCCGTCCTCTTGAAGTCAGATGAAATGATTGACAGATTTTTTGCTGCTCAGGCGATGGCTAGTCTTGTTTGCCATGGAAACAAGGGAATAAATCTTGCTATAGCAAACTCAGGTGCAGTAGCAGGAATAATAACCCTAATAGGACACTTGGAATCAGACATGCCAAATCTGGTAGCCTTATCTGAAGAATTTTCTTTGGTAAGGAATCCCGACGAGGTAGTTTTGGAGAATCTATTCCAAATCGATGATGTCAGAGAAGGTTCTTTTGCTCGGAAGACTGTTCCTTTACTTGTTGATTTGTTGAAACCCATTCCTGATAGACCTGGAGCACCCCCGGTTGCTATTCGCCTTTTGACTCAGATTGCAGATGGAAATGATACCAATAAACTACTCATGGCTGAGGCTGGCGCCCTGGATGCTCTGACTAAATATCTATCTTTGAGCCCTCAAGACCTAACAGAGGCAACCATATCTGAATTACTAAGAATATTGTTCAGCAATCCAGATCTTCTAAGATATGAAGCAGCAATTAGTTGCATGAATCAACTCATCGCTGTTCTTCATTTGGGATCAAGAAGCGCAAGATTAAGTGCTGCTAGAGCCTTAACTGAACTCTTTGATGCTGATAATATCAGAGATTCCGAATCGTCAATGCAGGCAATTCAGCCTTTGGCTGATATGCTCGATGCTACTTTGGAATGTGAACAAGAGGCTGCTTTAAGTGCATTAGTTAAGTTGACCTCTGATAGTGACTCAAAGGTAGCTATGCTGGCTGAAGTCGAAGGTAATCCTCTTCATAGCCTTCGTAAAATCCTCTCGTCTGCTGCTTCTTTGGAGTTGAAGACTGATGCTGCAGAATTATGCTGTGCGCTTTTTGGTAATCCAAGAGTCAGAGAAATGCCAATTGCTTCTAAATGCATAGAACCCCTGATATTGCTGATGCAGTCCGATAAAGAAACTGCAGTGGAATCTGGTGTATGTGCTTTTGAAAGATTACTGGATGATGAACAACAAGTGGAGATTATATCGGATCATGATTTTGTTGGTATGCTTGTTTCTCTGGTTTCTGGGTCAAATCATCGGCTTATTGAAGCAAGCATCAGTGCACTTATTAAATTAGGGAAAGACAGAACTCCGCGGAAGTTGGATATGGTCAATGCTGGAATTATAGATAAATGTCTCGAATTACTCCCTACTGCTCCGAATTCAGTGTGTGCCTTGATTGCAGAGCTCTTTCGTATCTTGACAAACAGTAGTGCCATTTCAAAAAGCTCATCTGCGGCGAAAATTGTAGAACCTCTGTTTATGGTACTGCTTAAGACAGATTTTGGAATGTGGGGACAGCATAGTGCCTTGCAAGCACTTGTTAACATTCTGGAGAAACCTCAAAGTCTTTCGACTTTGAAAGTTACACCTAGCCAAGTCATCGAACCTCTAATCTCATTTCTCGAATCCCCATCGCAAGCTATCCAGCAGCTTGGTACAGAGTTGTTGTCTCACCTGCTTGCACAAGAACATTTTAAGCAAGATATAACCACAAAAAGTGCAGTCGTTCCTCTCGTTCAGCTTGCAGGAATTGGCATATTAAATTTACAACAAACTGCAATAAAGGCATTGGAAAACATCTCCTTAAGTTGGCCAAAGGCAGTTTCTGATGCAGGTGGTATTTTTGAGCTTTCGAAGGTCATCATTCAGGATGACCCTTTACCCCTGAGGCTTTGTGGGAATCTGCTGCCTTAGTTCTCTCAAATCTTCTGCAATCTGATGCTGAATATTATCTCAATGTTCCTATTGTGGCACTCGTAAAAATGTTGCGCTCATCCGTGGAGAACACCCTCAAGGTTGCATTAAATGCTCTCATGGTTCAAGAAAAGACTGAAATTTCAAGTGCTGAACTGATGGCTGAAGCTGGTGCTATAGATGCTTTGTTAGACTTGCTAAGGTCTCACCGATGTGAGGAAGCTTCTGCTAGACTACTGGAAGCATTATTTAATAATACACGAGTACGGGAAATGAAGGCTTCTAAATATGCAATTGCACCGTTAGCTCAGTATTTGCTAGACCCACAAACAAGATCACAAACTGGTAGACTTCTCGCAGCTCTTGCTCTTGGTGATCTTTCTCAACACGAAGGACTTGCTAGAGCTACTGATTCTGTTTCTGCATGCCGGGCGCTTGTGACCCTTCTAGAAGATCAGCCGACAGAAGAAATGATAATGGTGGCAGTTTGTGCATTACAAAATTTTGTCATACGCAGTAGAACTAATAGGAGAGCTGTTGCTGAAGCCGGCGGGGTATTGGTGATTCAAGAGTTGGTGCTGTCTCCAAATTCAGAAGTTGCAGCACAGGCAGCATTGCTCATCAAATTTTTATTCTCAAATCACACCCTTCAAGAATATGTATCGAATGAGCTAATCAGATCGTTGACAGGTAACTTTCTTTTGAAATGTTCTTGCTTTAACTTTTAGCTTGTCTTGTGATAGGCAAAAATATGCAAAAATATTCTAGGCATGTTATTCTAAAGTATATGAGCGCATATATTTGGAGTGGGTGGAAAACTTGATTCATAAAAACAGCTCAAGGAACTACCTGATCCGTCTTCTATTGTTGTATCTCCAAAAAGAAAAAAAAGCATCAGATGTCTTACTTTTTAAGTAATACTTTCTATTTTTAAATTAGAGATCAATTTTTTTTTTGTTAATTCCCCAAATGCGGCAATATATTATTTGTTGCCTTTTCTGCTGGCCTTTTTTTCTGATCCTTTATTTAGACATTTTCCCCAACTTTTTCTAAGAAGATGAGCACATATATCTGGAGTCGGTGGAAATTTTGATTCAGAAAAACAGCTCTTGGAACTACCTGATCCATCTTCTATTGTTCATTATCACCAAATAAGAAAAAAAAAATCAGAAGTTTTACTCTTAAATAATAATATTTTTCTAAATTAGATATCAAATTTTGTTACTTTCCCGGATGCAGCATTATATTAGTGTTGCCTTTTCTGTTGGCCTTGTTTCTGGTCCTTTATTCACATTTTCCCCAACCTTTTTTTTTTTTTTTTCATTTTACATCTCCCATTTCACTCATTGAAAAGGGTGAATCCAGACAGCTATCTTTAGGTCTTCTTATCAAACTGTGTCATTGCAGCTGCTCTAGAGAGAGAATTATGGTCCACAGCGACTGTCAACGAAGAGGTGTTGAGGACAATACACGTTATTTTTTCCAATTTCCATAAGCTCCATATTTCCGAAGCAGCAACACTGTGCATTCCCCATTTGGTCGCAGCACTGAAATCCGGGAGTGAGGCTGCTCAGGATTCAATATTGACTACCTTGTGCTTGCTGAAACAGTCATGGTCCACCATGCCATTAGATGTTTCCAAATCCCAAGCCATGGTTGCATCTGAAGCCATCCCCATTTTGCAAATGCTTATGAAAACTTGCCCACCGAGTTTTCACGAAAGAGTAGAAAGCTTATTGAACTGTTTACCTGGTTGTTTAACAGTCACCATTAAACAAGCAAACAACTTGAAGCAGGTCATGGGAGGCACCAATGCTTTTTGCCGATTGACTATAGGCAATGGCCCTTCTAGGCATACTAAGGTATTGAATTAGTTGACTGTAAATTGTTATGTTCGTAGGATGCTGATGAGATTGCTTAGTACTTGAATTTTTTTGCCTAAATAATTGATAGGGATAATTAAGAAGCCCTCCCTCCCTCGCAAGGTTCGGGCTAATTAAAAAAAAAAAAAAAAAACAGATTTTTGAAAATTACAAATACCCCCTTTAGGTTTGATCTGTCTTACATTTCCCCCCCTCATATGCAAAACACATTTCAAAATCTCCCTTTGTGTTTATCAAAATATTACAGTTATCCTAAGACACAATCAAACTTGAAAAAGTTTTCTTTAATTTTCAAAAACCTCTTGTTTTTTTTTTTTGTAATTAGCCCAAACCTTAGGGCCTTTTTGTAATTATGCCTAATTGATATATACCTAGCTGTTAATATAATGTCTCTGAAAGATGATACACTTCCACCTGCAATGACTGGACATGAAACTGACATTACTAATGTGCCTCTTTTATCTTTACTGGTAATGATATGTCCAAGGTAACATATTTTGTTACTAGCAGTCTTTTGATTTTATTTATATAATAAAATTTATAAGGTGCATTAATCAAGCTCTAGGACTTTAGCTGCTTATAATATTCGCTCATCTGCTTATAATCGTGATTATATCTGTTAAATACTTTGTCAGGTTGTAAGCAATAACACCTCGCCAGAATGGAAAGAAGGGTTCACATGGGCCTTTGATGTACCACCTAAGGGGCAAAAGTTACACATTGAATGCAGAAGCAAAAGTACTTTTGAAAGGTAACGGGCTTTCAGCTTAATTTCATTCCCATGTTTGGAACTTCTCTCTTTATGATCGTACATTGAATGGATTAATCTGTTACAACACTATCTCTTGTTAACATGCAATTCTACTTTCCAGTTGAAAAGTAAAATAGGTTAGGGTTAATTACGAAATTACCTTTTACGGTCAGTCTAATTACAAAAACACCCAGCTATTTCAAAATTACAAATATCCCCTCGATGTTGTTTTTATTTTACAAGTTCACCCTTTTGAGGGGAGGAGGGGTTATTTGTTAAGTGTTTGTAATATATTAAGGGGGTATATATAATTTTGTAAGATTTTACTGTAATTATGCTAAACCTCAATGGTAATTTTGTTATTTACCCAACGGGTAAATCCATCAATGTTGTTTTTATTGCTTCTGATCATCTGATGATAATAAACACTTCGACACAATGTCATTGTTAGTTCGTAACAATCTTGAAAAATGGTTGAGAAAAAAAAGTCTTATTTTTTGATGTTGTACACTTTCCTTTTTTCAGACAACTCTTGGTAGAGTCACAATTCAAATTGACAAAGTCGTGAGTGAAGGAGTATACAGCGGTCTTTTTAGCCTTAGCCATGATACCAACAAAGATAGCTCTTCCCGAACGCTTGAAATTGAGATAACCTGGTCGAACAGGGTCGAATGAAAGTGCATGCAAACACATATTTCAAACATTTAAGGTACAAGCTTGGCACTGCACAAAGGTATAATCCATTTGAATTATGGTGAAAGCTCGTGGAGTTAGTTTACGTTATCGTAGATGTGAATATCTGCCAGAAAGTTAAAAAGTCTTGTAGTTACTGCATATTATGATGCCATCTGAATTGCAAAACGTGAAACGATAAAAAGCGTTCGCCAGTTGTAGTGTGGGATATAGAATGAGGGCATTCGATTTCCACGGTAAGAAGTTTTTGGAGTTTTTACAACAGCTTCTTGTACAGGAAAAAAAAGTCTAGTGGTGTAGCTGCATAATTAGAAAAGTGCTCCTCTCTATTATTGGTAAAACGAGGTTTGCGCTCGATATTATGTAACTGGAAAAATAGTATCAGTTAAATGTAAATGCATATGAATTTTTGTCAATTTCTGGATATATTGTTTCTTGGATTGGCCTATCTCATTCTTATATGATCTGATATTCATGGGGGTTTTTTACATGAATATGCATTTGTTGGAATCTATTTCAGAGTATCTTACAATTTTCTAAAATTGCCGAGTGTATCTCCTTGTTTTGATACTTAAGCATGATAATCCAACCACTTTAATGAATTAAAATAGGATTTTTTTTTGTGCTACCAAGCTTAAGGTGAGGGCTCTTTTATATTGATGAGAATCTCAATTTCTTACATTGGATGTCAGTCAAAATTGCATGCATTTTAAGCCACTGTATGCTTCATCCATAATTAGGTGGCAATCTCTAACCCAACAAAGTTATTGAGAGAAATTTGAACCCACTCACCAACGAAGTTAGCAAGTTATCTAAAACGTAGTCATTTTATATTTTAATTAATTCTCGATGTATTGTAAGCATAATCAAAAATCAATCTAAAACTAAATCACGAACCCAACCCTTGACTGAATTGCCACCTCTATTAATGCTTAGATTTCAAAAAGGTATACCACTTCCGAAAAAAAGAAACGAAAATTAAGGTTGCATTTTGATACAATGACTAAAAGCCAAGGATCCAAAATTTATAGTAATAAATCCATTGAACGTGTTTGGATTAATATTTCAAATACTTGAACCGATTTCTTTGCAATGCATAGTTGCACTTTTTGAAAAAGATTCAATTTTTTTCCACATAATCATAATAGGTGAGTCCATCCATGTGAACAGGGACAAACGCAAAAATTATTCTTGGGGGTAAAATTCGGGGCGGTCTTCAAGCGCAAGGATGGTTAGGGATAGCAATGGGCGGGATCCGGACCTGGTATTGGACATATCAAAAAGGTGTAATCCCATCCCAAATAATAAAGCGAAAATTCCCCATTTTTGCATTTGGGACGGGGATGGGGAATTCCCATTAGGAATTCAAGATTTCCCCTACACGGGAATGGGTTCTCATTTGTAATTTTTAATAAAAAATTATAAAATAAATTACTTAAAATAATTAAAATAAATAAAAAAAATTATAAAACAATACATAAAAGAAATAATGAGAACAATGAAAATTATAAATACTTAAGAATTTAGTCTTTAAATTTAATAAAATAAATATTATAACTAGAATTAATATAATAATAAATAAATATAATATATATGTATCGGGAATGAGGATGGGGATTGAATCCCCATTTTATCAAAACTAAAGACTGGGATGGGACGGGGGATATAAATACCACCCTCGTCCCATCCCGGTTCTAAAGAATCGGGAATCACCATCCCCATCCCAGTTAATCGGAAATTCCCCATCCCATATTGCTCGGGTACCAAACGGGATGGTTTCAAGAGGATTTTGTCATCCCTAAGATGGTGTCCATCTAAAAATAGCAAAGTTTTCTTTATATATGTATATACACAATGCATGTTGTTGATGAGACACAAAAGGAGTGGACCAAATAAACAAACTAAAAATACACCTAAATATTAACTATTTTTTTTTTTTAAAAAGAGGGGGCCATCTTCGTCATTGTATATATATAGAACTGACTCGAAATCTTGGATCGACTCTGTCAAAATCAAATATAATATAAATAAAAACAAAACATACAAGCTTTCAAGACTGGTAATCTGAATGCATTGTCTGATCTGAAAAATCTAAAGACTGGTAATCTGAATGGACGTGACACATAAGTTACAAACGTTAAGACGACACGTTTAGTTAAGTCGCCAATAAGAGGACGTCAAACGCATCTTTCAAGAACAAATATCACCTTAAGATCTTGCAAACTTCCATCGATAAATAGCCTATACCATAATTGCCAGAAGACAATAACATGTCGTTGATGAGACGGAAGAGGAGTAGACATGATGAGATCAGAGTAACAAAACATAGTTTCTACCGTGTACTTGAGCATATCGTATAAGAGCATCATAGAACTGACTTTGCAGAGGCTAATTTAACGAAGACTACAGCTATCATTATTTTGCAGCAGCAACAAGAGAAGCTCTGGCTCGCGTAAAAGCAGCGATTAGCGACCCAAGTTGCAACTTGTCACTGCATGCTAAACTCAACCTGTATCTGCATTTCAAATGCATAATCAGGAACTTCATACAAAATTAACACAAAAACTCTAGTTATCTTTCAAAATTACAAGTTAACGTATTACAAACACCCCTTTGAGGCTCGTATTTAGTATTTATCTAACATATAACCCCCTCTTGAGGTACAATATGTAGAATAGAAATAAATGTTGAGGGGGTATTTGTAATTTTGAAAGATAACTGGGTCTTTTTGTAATTAGGCTAAATCTCAATCAAGGGTAGTCTTTGTAGTTAACACTCAGAGTTGAGATCCAAACAACTACTTTAGCAGAATAATACAAAGGGATAATTACAAAAACACCCCTAAGGCTTGGGCTAATTACAAAAAAACCCAAAGTTCTTTGAAAATTACAAAAAAAAAACCTTGAGGTTTGATCCCATCTTACATTTTTTCCGGTGATTTTCGAAAATATTTCAAAAAAAAAACTTGACATTGCAAAAATATTACAGTTAGCCCCCTTAAATTTAAGACAAAACGAAACCTGAAGCGTTTTTTTGTAATTTTGAAACATGTCTGGGTTTTCTTGTAATTAACCTAAACCTCAGGGGTTTTTGTAATTATCCCTAATATCAATTTGTAGTCCAAGTTTAAGTGTACACAAACAAAGGAGAAGGTACATACTCGACATCGGCCATTTCATTTATAAGCTGAATGCGGACATCTGGCGGCATCTTGATCTTAAAAACAAACCTGATATCAAGTAGCAATAGATGAGTAAAAGGAAATCTCTGCCAGGTGGACAAACAAAAATGTGGGCACATACATGGTCACTTCTCTCACGATATCAACCAGAGCCAACCCTTTTCTGGTCTTGATTTCAGAGATTCCTGCATTTTGTTAATTGCAACAAAATAAATAGATGAATAGCTGAAAAGCACAGTAGTATAAAATATTCAGCATCGAGGATACTTTTGCAGCTAGTGGTGAAGGACTCATTCAAGAGCCAATAGGAAATCTGCTCAATGTCTTTAGGCAAAGGATTTCCAGTGCACAGGTACACAGCATCTTCTGTGATCTGCTGAGAAGCCATATGTGTTGACTGCAAACAACCAGCAATAATTATAGTATTTTAGGAAGAGGTCGAATTAAAAGGGGATAAAACTATGGCCAAATTGAGTACCCTAACGAGAAGCAAAACCATTATGCAAAAAACACATGCACCGTATCATTTATATGTCCAAATTGACAACAAAGTTCTTGAATGGGCAGAGTACATAAAGATCATCATGAAGCTCCATCAATGGACTTTATATTTCCAATCTGACTTCTTCTCGAGGATAAAGTTATACTCAGCAGGCAAAGAAAAACAAATAAGAAGCTCGAGCAAGACAATAACCTGTAAAATGTTTAAGGCCTTTCTCATGTCGCCATTACTAAGCCGTACAAGAGCTGTCAGACCATTTTCAGGAACATCAAGCCTGAATAGATGAAATGTGAGACAAATTTATATTAATCTCAAACTCGTCACTGAAGCCATAAAATAACTTTCCATAATTCTAGTTGTCTATTTAAAATCTAAGAGCTGAAACCCATCCAAACAACTATGGTTGTGCATGAGTACACAACTTACCCTTCAGCATTAATTACATGTTTAAGCCTCTCCATGACATGAACTGCGTCTAGAGGAGCAAAGCGGAACCTTGTACATCTTGATTGTAATGCTGGAATAACCTTGTTGACATTGTTGCAGATCAGAGCAAATCTAGTGCTTTTCGTGTATCTCTCAATAACTGCAAAGTAAATACATGTAGTACAGTTCAGTAATCTAAATCAAATAAAATAAAACAATGGATAAAGCCAAAAGAAAAGTAAAAGCTACTTGCCTCTACGGAGAGCAAATTGTGCATCCTTAGTCATAGCATCTGCCTCATCCAATAGAATTAATTTTACAGAAGACTTTGGACTACAAAACAGAAGCTACTCAGATCATCTGAAGAAAGTTCAGTCACTCTTTGCATTACATTAGTGCAGAATTTGGGCGAAAAAAGCAATAATTAGGGACACACAACAACTGTATTATCATTGCTGCAGAGGCAAGATGTGCAAAACCCCAAAACTCATTGAGAAAACAGCTTCATAATTGATTAAACAGTGTTTTGGCTATACTATTTCACTACCTGCTGGGAGTTTTGTCATGGACTTTGCACTCAGAACGGTATGAAATGTTCTTTAAAAATTGTACTGGTCCATGCCAAAATTGCATTTTCCAGTTATTATACCATGCCCAGCAGCTACCATTTGAAGCGAGCATAACAAACATTCACAAATCAACCAGCAGAGCCGGCAATGCATCCACATGTCAGTGCATGTATATGAATACATCACTTCATAGTCATATACAAACGACCACATGCATAGAAGTACATACACACATATATGCATACTCTTCTCCTAGACGCGTGTATATACATCTCAGATGTAATGAGAAACCCTCAATCAGCCTATTAAACATACACTCCGAAGCTGACACGACTATACTTCCTGCAAGCAAAGCACAGGCAATAGCCTCTCAAGAACCGATGGTACTTAGTTCAACAATAATTCAATTACAAACTTTTGAAATAGTCCCAAAGTTTCTCTAGTCCATTTTCTCTAACCAAATCTAATGGCTAGCATATATTCACTTTTTAAAATAAAGGAAGTAATACAGCTTCATGCGCACAAGGATTCATCCATGTGACTAGTTACAGAAATAAAGAGACGTCCACATAGTAGCACGTGTTTTAGTAAATACCCAAAAGATATGCTCTGAGTGCTTGCAAAGTCCTGAATCTGCTGCCTCACCACATCAATACCACGATCATCAGATGCATTCAGCTCCAGAACCATGTTGTGCAACTGGTTCCCATAAAGCTTCCGAGCCAGTGCCAAGACAGTGGACGTCTTCCCTGTCCCGGGTGGTCCGTACAGTAGCAAATGGGGTAATCTGTTTCCACTTGCTAATCTATCAACTGTGGCACAAAAACCCCTCCAAATGTTACAAATGTATACAAGAGACTAAGCATGTAAACTATAAACATGCATTTACCATAATGCAGCAGATAAAAAATCACAAATGCTTACAACAAACTAACATATAAATTATACATGTGAATGTACCATAATAGAGTATAGAGTAAGATAAAAAAACAAATAATGAAAATTGACATACAAGAGCTACCGATTGGCGATTGTGACAATGATGTGTTGGTAGAGTTTAAAATATAATCACAAGGTACAAGGGATGTCAAATATAAAAGTGAACCACTAAAACAACAAAGCAAGGGGAAGCATACAACCCTAGAATCTTAAAAATTGTAGCAGAAAATTAAACATTTTGCCAATCATAGCATTTGCTAGATGAAATCTCAAAGACTGCGCTATAGTAGAAACAAATTGAATAGGTACAAAATGATACGATTCCTTGCACGTGATAGAAAAACAAGAATCTGAGAAAATACAAAATTCCCTGATTAAGTCCACAAAATCTCCACGCAACAGTCAAATTCAAAGAGTCTGAGGGCTAGTATAATCAACAAAATTTTAACATTCTAAAAAGCAAGTCCACCAACTGTTCGCATAAATGCGAAAGAAACAAATAGCATAAACATAGTGGGAGAAACGACAAGGGATCTATCCTTACTGGTTTCAACTATATCACGGTGCGCAGCGACGTCGTCTAGAGACTGAGGGCGATACTTCTCGACCCAAGGAGTGGCTTTGGTGTCCGGTGGAGCAGCTGAAACGACGACGTTTTTGCCCTTGTCAGGTTTCAGAGACTGGCTGTTATCGTTATCGTCGTCGATGTCCATGAGAGAAATCGCCTCCGCCATTTTCTGCAAGGATCAAAACGACGGCGTCTTGGTTAAGCTGCTTTTCAGGCGTCTGCAATTTCTTCTCTAACTGGCACCGTGCCGCGCACTTTTATGGGTGCTGTGGCTCGTGGAGTTGCCTCCGGTAGATATGCTCCGGTTTTCTGCAGTGAGATGTAAGTTTTTAGGGTTTTAATACTGGAAGTCGCGATTACCCTCCATGCGGTTTTTCCTCGTTCAGTAAAATTGGATGAAACGTGATATAATGGAACCACAGAGGACGCGCATCGGCACTTTGAGGATATTTGGCGCCAATGTTGGCTTTAGTTTGGGAAATTATATGGAGTTTTTCCTTTCGTATTTACTTTATTTTTATATATTCCGAATTTATTAAAAAAAAAAAAAGTTTACAAGTTATTTATTTATTATGATTTCATTTTTGTTTTCAAATTTGAAACTTTAGACCCAACAATTAGTGACGCTTACGAGGAATTTATTCTAATTGTTTGTTTAGAATTTTTCTTAATAAAAAGAACACTATTTATGCCTCACTGCATCCTAGTTCTTCAAAAAAGAAAAATGGAGTTTTACTTCACTTATAAGATTTGATGAGCTTTTTTTATTCTGGAAAAATATTTAACCGTATAGATTTTAAAAAAAATACTATGAATTGATCCTAAGTTCACATTCCATATAAACAATTTTGATGGAGGGATATATCCCACATCGAGTGTCATGCAAGTGGAATGTGACTTATAAGCAAGGGTCAAACCCCTCTCTCAATGGGCGTCTTTTCCAAGACAAAAACATGAGGCTCGTGCCACCTGCATGGTCACTCGAACTCGATGTGGGATGAGCCCCACCTGCATGTTCACACGGGGATTAATCCCGCCCCAATGTGTAAGTTAACTGTGTGCCAATGAAGGGTTTAACCCTCGCTTATAAGCCAAGTCCACCTGCATGTTGACTCAATGTGGGATGAATCACTCCCCATCAAACTTATTTAAAACAGTAATAATAATAACCAGGGACGAGTTCGATTAAACCCATCACTAATACCTAACGTTCCGAACCTGAGTAAATTTACAAAAAAATGAAATTCATGCCCACCTCGCGACCCCAAATTTAGACTTGTTTTAGTGGAATGTATTTATTAAGAATCCAAATCTAAATCCACCACACTAACATTTGTAGTTGCACAAGTTCATTTCTCACTATGTAGGGACTGTTTGCAAACACTTCTGCTTTTGGAGGAAGTGAAAGCGGCAAAATAGTTAAGAAACAGAATTTTGATAGTGTTTGCAAATAAAAGTTAGAAATTGAGTTAAGTTCAGATAAAATATTTGATGGATAAGCTGTAAAAGTTTTTTTTTTTTTTGTATATAAAAGTCAAACTAGAAGCCGAATAAGAAGTCTAAATCACCCCTCCTATCCTGATTAAATGAAGCGAGTCAGACATTTACAAACCCTAAAAATATTTTTTCCCGCTAAAAGCTAAGAATCACTTTTTTTTTAGTGCTTGCAAACATTCCCATATCATCCAAAGAGTCCAGCTATTTATCAATGACTTATCCATCTCATGAAGCTTAATAACTCCCAATTCAAGTCCATTTCATCATTCTCCATATTCAAACTACATTACAACCTTTACATTACCATTTACCCACTCCATATTTACCAGTTTGCACACAAAACTCTAGGGTTATTAACAGACCAAAATCTGCCTGTATATACTAAATCTCACAGCACAGAGTTATTATTACACTACATCTGACTAGGAATAATCACTTCTTCTATTTTCTGCATTGTCTCCCCAGAAACCAAAACTTGCAGAAATTTCTTCCAAGAAACCATCACTGCCCGGATGATCGTAAGGCAGACAAAAGCCTTCGTCATAATCACGATCGATGCTGTTAATAAATTAAAAAGAAAAAAAAGGAAAAAATTCGGTGAGATTGCCCCAGCCTAGAAAAGCTGAAAGCAAACACAAAAAAACAATATTATAATTTTGGTCAGGACTTTGGAAGCCTGTTGCAGTTTGCGGGAGCCCATCCGATCTGCTGTCTCTCGTTGTCGTAGATCACCAATTTATCTTGAAGAGAAATGTCTGCAATATGGATGATATTTTTTTCACAACCAATTTGGTAAAAAAAAAGGAGATTTTATATGTATTGGATAATGTATTTACAATTAATCCTATACCTCCAATCACATTGATATTTCCTAATCCGACTTCCCCGCCGTTCAAGATGCCTAAGCAGACATTCCCTTTTTCCTGAATCAAGAGTATACCAGATCAAGCTTTCCATAATACCAAAGGTAAATTACAATAACTGCCCCAAAGTTTAGCCTAATTACAAAAAACTCTAATTAGAAGGTATTATTACATACACCCATTGAGGTTTGTATTTACTCAACAAATACCCTCCTCTTGATGATGCATCTTGTGAGATAGAAACAAATGCTAAGGCGGTATTTGTAATTTTGAAAGATAGTTGGGTTTTTTTGTAATTAGACCGAACCTCAAGGGTATAGTTTGTAATGGGATAATTACAAAAACCGTCCTGAAGTTTGGACTAATTACAAAAAACAACCCTGAAATTTTTTAAAATTGCAAAAAAAATATCCTTGAGATTGACTATATATCTTACATTTCCTCCCTTTATAAACAAAAAATATTTCACAAACCTTATAAAAGTTAAAGAAATATTACAGTGACCCCCTTAAATTTATGACAGAAGCAAACTTGAGGGGGCTTTTTGTAATATTGAAACATCTCCGGGTTTTTTTGTAATTAGCCCAAACCTCATGTTTTTTTGGTAATTAAACCTACAATACTCTGTTGGTTCTTTTTTCTACCCAAAAGAAAAAAACAAGTAAAAAATGTTACTCACTGTGACAATAAGATAAGATTCGGGGCGGAGCTGAAATTGAACATTTTTCGCATTCGTAAAGCTCAGAACCAAAGGCTTGAAGTGGTTAACGGCATCACGAATGGATTTGAACGGTTTAGCACCTTTCCAACACATGGGAAGGCTTTTATCCTCAACTGCATCTTTCAGTTGTTTTCCATTCAAGTCTCCTTTTATCTGAGAAAAATGCCATCTTTATTAGCTCCTACATGAAAGATTTTAAAACTTTTCGAGAAAACATCAAACTCAAAACTCACCAGAGAAACTAAAGCATTGTATGCTTGAGAGCTGAAGTAAGTGTAAGTACTTCCACTATCGAAAACTATAGGAAGGCCCTTAATATTAGTAGCTTGACCGCCAAATTGGAGGTCTGCTGGTCCCAAAGAGTAGTATTTTCTGAATAGCAAGTAGGACACAATAAACATATGGTTATTTAAACTTAGAGAAAATTTCAAAAACTACCCTTGAAATTTAACTTAATTACAAAAAAGACCCATTTATCTTTCAAAATTACAAATACCTCTTTAAGGCATTACAATTTACAAACACCAAATTGAGGTTTATATTTTCTTAACAAAATACCCCATCAATAAGGTGCAATTTGTAAAACAGAAACAAATATGCATGGGCGTCCCCCTTGTGCCCAAAATTTTCAAAACTCCATTGTTTTATATGTATTTGATTATAAAATATTAATTTTTGGTACATAAATATTTGATTTTTATTGATTTAGCCCCCCAAACTTAACTAGCCCCCACAAAATTAAATGTCTAGCTCCGCCCCTGCAAATATGAATGGGATATTTTGGGTCTATTTGTAATTGGACTGAATCTCAAGGGTATTTTTTGTAATTAATACTTAAACTTATATGACTATAGACTATAGATAATGAAACTTACGATTGGCTCAATATTGGTTTCCAAACTATCCCTGAGTCAGGAAGAAAATCATCTCCAAAGAAAAGGAACCCTCCACCTTGTCCACTTAAACAGTGACCAACAACATTTCGGGTCAAACCCATGTTGCGTAGTTGAGTTAAAATGCTCGATTTACCAATGCCAAGGCCGAGGACTCCGTCTGTGTAAGGTAGATGAGTTGTATCTTGAACTTCTTGATTGTAACCACATCTACACATAGGTAAGGATAAAGATATAATTCTGGGATATTAAAAGAAATAGCCTTTTTCTACTCTAACCAATCAATAATGAAACGTTGAATTTAGCCTCCGCACAAAATGAAACGTTGAAAAAACATAGAATAAAAGTATGGGTAATTATAAAAACTACCCTTAAGGTTTGGCCTAATTAAAAAAAAAAAAACAATTATCTTTAATACCCCTTAAGGTATTACAAACACCCTGTATTTTCTTAACAAAAATCCTCCTATTGAGGGCGTAATTTGTAAATAGAACAAATATGAAGGGTGTGCTTGTAGTTTTGAAAGATAGCTGGATTTCTTTTGTAATTAGACTAAACCTCAAGGGTAATTTTTGTAATTAACCCTTAAAGTTTTTTAAAAAGTTCCTCACCCGAATGCTAGCTGTGGAGCTACCGTTGTACCATTGGTCAATCTAAGAGGAACTGAATCCTTAACAAGTACACCAAGAGACGAACCATAGTCGGCATAATTAATCTCATAATCACACTGCTCCTGTGGTGCCTGACAATGATGGTTCCCAGGCCCGTGAAGGGACGTACATATAGGATCATGGCATGTGATTAGGTTTTGTTTGGGTTTGTAAAGACCGTGAGGGGCCTGAAAAACATTTTAACACAAAAAAGATCAGCATAGTTCTCAAAACCATTGAACTTATTAAAAATGTGGAGGAAATAGTTTACCGGAGTGCATTTCGTGCAAGGTGCATCACACTGAAGCCACGTAAGATCACTGCCGGTGTCTATATCAAGAAAGTAAGGTTTCGGAGGATGGCCGACGCTGATTGTTACATGAAAGTACCTATATAAAATTGCAAGGTGAATAATCGATAGTGCATAACAGAAACTAGATGAACAACAATAACAAATAAAAGGGATTTCACTAATAATTATAAAATGTACTACAGAGTAAACACAATGTTTCATCAGCCAATGCCCGTTTGATCCGGGGATTAAATAAACTGAAAAGAGACAAGTACAAAAATGGCATGTAAATACATTGAAATGAAGGAGATTCTTTAACAAAACAAATTTTTACAAGGACAAGGTTCACACAAATTGTCAAGAACTCAGTAGAAACATTTTCACCCAAATTTTTACAAGAAACTTGGTTTTAGCAGTCACAAATAAAAGACAAACACCTTTGATTCCTAAAACATTCCAAAATTCTTGTACTAAGTAAACCAAAAAAAAAAAAAAAAAAACTCAAAATCATCACATAACCAGCAAAATAACTTCACAAATAAATGACAAACACCTCTGATTCCTAAAACATTCCAAATTCTTGTACAACTTAAACCAAGAAAAATAAAAAATCAAAATCATCACATAACCAGCAAAATAACTTCACAAGTCCAAAAACCAAAAAGAAAACAGTCTTAAACCTACAACCCATCAGCATTTCTAACATCACTACAAAACTATTCACTATTAAAAAAATTAAATCAACTGTCAATCACATTCACTCAAAAACCCCAATTTAAATCACAATCTATTACGAATCAAGAAAGTCAAGAACACAAAATTTATCAAGAAATACAACTATGCAGCCAAACAAATATTCACAAACAAAACAAAAACACCCCTCTTAAGATCACATCAATATTCTCATTCCCCAACAAAAATGTAAACAAATTAAATTCAAGAAAACCAAACAAAACAGTGACACACCCTTTAGGATAAACATTTCCAGAAACGGGAAAAATTACAGAGGACCCAAATCCCTTGGCCGATTTTGGCTGCTTCTTGTTGATGGTCTGAGGCTGATAAGCAGCCGTTGCAATCCATGCCAAAAGGAACAACACCAATGCTCTGAGGTACATCTTTTGATGCACACAAGGGATTTGAAAAAAGTAAAAAAGGGATTTTGGTCGCTCAGAGAACTGATGACTGATGAGAAAAGAGCTGGACTTGTACGAGGACTCAAAAGAGAGAATAAAATAAAAATCTTTAAAATCCTTTTCTTTTTTTTCTTTTGGTTTTTGGGGAAATTTATTTGTCTATACTAAAAAGATGTCGGAAGGATATTCCAAGAAATGGCAGCAGTTGAAAATTCCACGTGTGTGTGTGTGTGTGTTTCTGGGTCGTTGTCGTGTTCTTGGAAATTTCACTTCTAATACGCGGTTGCGAGACTGGGAACGCGTTCAGACTTTACAGACTAGGAAATCACTATTTTATGCACTAGTTTTTATTTATAATTAAACTTGATCTCTCAATGGGTAGATGTGGCAATGGGCTGGGTCAAACCCGGGCTGGCTGGGTGGGCTTGCGGGGCTGATTTTGCCACCCGCTTCATCAGTGAGTTAAGAAAAACCACAACATACCCCTAGGGGATGTGATATTCGCTTTCTCAGCAAGACCGCAACGCGTGGAAGTTCAATCCCATTTGTATGCAAGGTGGATGATGATTTCTTGTGTGGTGATCAATCTAAAGCAGCTCAGGACCATAACTCGTTGAGACATATCCCTCGATTCACTTCATCCACGAAACTCTAGGGGCGGGCCAGTGGAGGCCCTCATGGATGAGGTTCATCATTTAAGAAACAACATAGGTCAATCTGTGTCCATCCTGCGGATAACTTTAGTGGCAAAGATGAGGGGCCGGAGCTGAAGACTTGATTTTTTCCTTCAATATTATAAATTGTTGGTAACCGAGCAGAGCTGGCAAAAGATGGGGCTATATGAATAGAGGTGGAAAAATCAAGACCGGTCTGCGAGTCGGCCCAACCATTCCGAGGTTTGGATCGGGATGGGCAATGTTTTTAGGCCCAAAAAAGTCGGGTCTATTTCGTCCAACCCAAATTGCCCAACGGTACGGGCTAGCCCGACTTTTTTGAGCCAACCCGATCTTTTCGAGCCGACCCGATTTTTTTGTACATGAAGTATATGTATGGGTTGGACTGGGACAATCATTTTTGCGGCCTGGCCAAAATCGGGTTGGCTCGACCCATTACCCTTATAGGACAAATGGTCATCTCACCCAATTGAGTGGAAAGTCAAGACCGAATAGCCTAGTCAACTTAGATGACTTTTAGTATTGGAAACAAGCTTGATAAGATGAGTTGGAAAGGTCAACAACGATCGAGACAAAACCTCAATGGCAAACACACACGCCATCATTCAAGACAAACACAATAAATAATAAATTAATATTGTCAATCATGCAAGATCAGAAAATGACATGTCCCCTATCAATGTAGGAGTAATGATTGTTACCCCACTAATTGTATTAGTATAAATAAAACTGATTTATTGTTTGAAAAGAGCTTTTGACAAACACAATAAGCACTTAATAAATACTTATGGCAATCGACTAGAGTTTTAGCTCGGTTCTCATCAATAAATACACATAAATTCCATTCTCAATTTCTTTGTATATGTTATCTCAATCCTAATCACAGTACGCGTGTCGTTGACCAAAACAGACGTCCACATAAATTAAAATTTTTAATTGAGAAGTGATGCACCGACTATTAAATCTTCAGACTTCATCAATCATCATCCAAATATAATTATATTTATCTTATAAATTAATTATTTTAGAATGTCAAGTAAAATTGACAAATAAAAACTGTATTTATCCTTGTTTGACTAACTTGATAGGCCAAGAAAAGCTTTCTTGTCACGACACAACCCATGCGAATTGGGTTTAAAGCACATGATTGGGCCATGAGCCTAGGAATTATCTCACATTTGATAATAAAATCTCACCCTTTACAATATTATTGTGTAATCCAGCCCTTTTCCAACACATTCATTGTCTGTTTTTGTCCTCCATTTTCCACCTCACTTTACTTCTCTGCCCACTTTACTTCTCTGCCCAATATGCTACCATTAGAGATGTCAATCAGGTTAGGTAGAGATGCTCAACTCCCCTCCCCCAAAGAGTAAAACTGGACCAGGCCAGATCGCCCAAAAATCATCGGACCAATTTTTCACATCCGGTCTGCTCCAGTGTAGTGCATTTTACGACGGCCGATCGGACCACAATAGGCCAGGTCTTTTTTTGGCCTGGGAATTCTTAGCTTGATCTGGCCTTATATTTGGTCGGCCTAAATTGACACCTCTAGCTACCATTATTTACTTTATATTAATGTAAAAAGGCTTTTTAGAATTTTTTTCCCACATAATCCTTAATGCCAAAACAATGAACTGTAATAAACACTAACTGTATTAAACACCTTAGAGGGTGTTTGACTAAGCTTATTTAAAAAGGTTGTATTTTAAAAATATATGGTCGAAGTATTTGGATAAAATAAGATAAAAGAGTTTATAAAATGTTAGTAATGACATCTTTGTAATTAAAACTTCATAAACACAAGCACTTTTAATTAAAATAAGCAGGTGATGGCGAAAACAAAAACCCCGCCGCCTCCACCGCTTCTCTCACTCTCCTGCGGCTACTTTCAGAAGTTACAAATTAAACTCTCTCTCTCTCTCTGAGAGAGAGAGAGAGAGTGTTCTCTCTTTTCGAATTTCGCCGTCTTCATCACATATGTTCCTAATCTCTCGATCATGGATTCAGATTTGTTGTTGTTCCCTGAAATTAATCCAAATATTTATTTTATTAAACATGGATCGTGCGCACAAGAAACTAGACTATCCGATCCGGATACGTGTCTTGAACAAGACGTGGATCCCATCTTTCACGAGCATGCAGGTCTACGATCTGACTCACAACGAACAGGCATGGCTGCAGAGAACGCACAGTTTGTTGCAGATTTGAGAACTCTCGATCGTCCCCCTTCTCCTAGGGTTCTTGGGACGATCAAGAATGATTTTCAAGGTCCTATTAACTCGGGTAAGGCTCCAACGTTTGCTCAAACTCTATCACCTAGGGATACTTCACAACCCGTAAAAAAGGGAGAATATTTCTCTATCACCATGGATGAAGAAATATATCAACAACGCACTGCGGAACTACGCAATTTTTTGATTGGCTAGTTATTGATTCCTAAAGATACGAAACCTAGTTCTCTCGAAGATCTTAAGAAGCAATTGACAGAGGTTTGGAGAGTTAATGCCAGCTGGCGTCTCATACCTCTTGGAAAAGGGTATTATAATAGGGTTTTTCTTAAACCTTCTTGGAATTTAAAATCGGGTTCCATTCGTCTTACAAACTGAATTCCAGATTTCAACCCTTATAGGATTAATTCTTCCAAGGCTCAAGTTTGGGTAAGGATATATGAATTAAGCATGGAATATTGACATCCGACTTCGATTATGAAGCTGGCGAGTGCACTTGGAAGACCAATTTAGATCGACGGATGTTCTCTAGCGGGGAGGTTGGTCATTATGTTAGAGTTCTTGTTGAAATGGATTTAAATTCCCCTTTGCAAGAGTTTATTATGGTAGAAAGGGTTGCCCATTGCTTTTTCGTATCCCTTAGCTACGAAAACCTACCGGAATTTTGTGTGCATTGTCAAATTGTGGAGCATTCTATTACTAATTGTAGACAAAAGACGAAGAAAATGGTTGACATTGATCGGGTCCGGTGGGTCCGACTAGAGAAAGATCGAAGGTTCGGAAGGAGAATATTGAAAGGATTCCTATTAGTAAGGAGAAGGAACTTATTCCAGAAACTTGGGTTAAAGTCCCGACTAGGCATGCTCGTGCTACAACAAGGAATCCTGATACAGGAGGAGGTTCAACAAATTTGGGGATCTCAATCAGAAATTCTTTTGATATCTTGGAAACTAATGTGGAGGCGATGCACGATCAGGTTGACATACCAAAGGAATCACGTCTTAGGTGACAAAATGGGAAAGTGGCAGGATCAAGTCCATGAGGATTCGAAGGGTCATGGGCAAGTAAACATTAACAAGGATCGTACTATGGTTCTTTATAAGCCAGGTTCGCATGAGGCTGAAATGGACGCCCAGAATATAGTGGTTTCTACTAATGCAAGGGTGTTGCAGACAAGTAAACCCTCAGAGACTTTTAAGGCGATGGCAGTAGCGATAAGAAAATGATGGTCGGACATGACCAACGAAGAAGAATAAGACAAATTAGATGCTTTAAAGGAAAAGTTAGGCGACTCCTCAACTACTCTGTTTGTCTTCCACTTATGTGGTACCTCAGAAGCTATGGATACTATGACAATTGTGACTGGAGGATCTTGGACAGATATTACACATGATACATCAGTCATCAAGACGATACTCGAGCATGTGCTAAAAAAATAAATCATATTGTCATTCGAAAATCCTCTAGAAATAGACGTTCATCATTTAGATTGGGATTTTAAGTTATTTTTGTTGTTTTTTCTTTTATGGGGTACTCTTTTTCCTATCAAAGATTTTTCCCACTAGGTTTTACTTTGATAGGTTTTCGTGAAACTCCTATTTTAAAGCTAGTTGCTTGGTTTGTAAACAGTGCACTTTATTTTTCTTTTTAATTATATTTCGTATTTATTCAAAACAATCTTTGTAATTAAAAATGCAGAAGTGAAATGAGGTAATTAAAATAAAATCTTTTTTTTTGAAAATAAGGCAGGATTCCTCACATTTAAAAAAAAGAATTTATAAGCTCTCAAACATCTTTTAGTTTGAGATGCTTTAAAGAGCTCCAAACACCCTCTTAATCCAATAACCCAAACAATAAGTTATACCAAACTATATAATACATGAACAATACAATAGCGGTCTTTGGGTGGGTAACGTGGTCAGATTTAACCTATTTAATATATATTTGTTGCCTTATTAGAAAATACTAAGGATAAATTATTCAACAAAAAAAATCAATTAGAATTAATAGTGGACGGTTACAAGAGATATTTGGAGAAGAATTCATTAACATATTTCTTCCATCTTCCACGATCATTGCCTAAAAAATAGCATCCATTGAGTTTCAAAACCCCTTCAAAACAAAAACATGGTTCTTCTTTCTCATACATCTTCATCTTCCCACTCCATAAAATTCCCAGAAAAATTGCAGAGCACCATACGGGAAAAAAGGCCAATGCAA
Source organism: Rehmannia glutinosa (assembly GCA_016081115.2). Classification (NCBI taxonomy): domain Eukaryota; kingdom Viridiplantae; phylum Streptophyta; class Magnoliopsida; order Lamiales; family Orobanchaceae; genus Rehmannia; species Rehmannia glutinosa. Next base: position 685,076 of record JABTTQ020001270.1, read on the forward strand.
GAAGCAAAAAAAATTATTTCAACGTACTATTTTCAACAAAAAGCTTCAACTTCAGCGTCACTCCAAGAAGAAATTGCAGCGACAATATCTTATGCCATCTAATTCACATCTATTAGTGAAGAAAATGAGACCATTACAATTGAAACTCTAGCAAAAAGAAGAGAAAAATGGGCTTCTTCAAGACATCATACTGCTGATCGAAATAATACTATATATGCGACAAAATCATACTAAATAAGCGAAGAATCGAACATAAACATGCGATAATTTAATAAGAAAAAACAATTGGCTGAAAATATTGTATATATTTAATAGTGGGTAATGGAGAATGTTTATGAAAACGAAATCGATTTTGTATAAAGCAGCACATCTTAAAGATGCTTTCTTTAAGGTATTAATTCCTCCCACCATGGTGTAAATGGTTCTCAAGGAATTAACATCCGGATACAAAGTTTATTTCACATAAATTCCAAGATTACACTTCTTAGAATTTTTAGGAGCATCAATCACAAGTTGTAAAATAACAAAAAGAGAAAGTAGGAAAGAAATAATCTCGTGAGGAATTTTATGGAATAAAATTTCCATCTCTTTTCTCCATCTCGATTTGTAGAATAATTGGAATTATTTATAGACTTCCAAAGGTTGCAATCAAAAGTTGCATCCTTCTCAAAAAGGTGGAAGTTATAAATATTCCAAAGGTTGATCTCTTCATTGCAATCCTTCCCAATGGATATCTTCACATGAAAAGGTACACACCTTTTCACATAATATTTATTTTCCATATTATTTATTTCTTTCCTCCTTCAAATAATATATAAAATATACTATATAATATATGCTAAATGAATGCCTTCTAAATGATGCTATGACATGTGATGCAATAAATGCAATACACTATATTATATGTAAATATACAACAAAAAATATATCAAAATCATATTAAATATGTAATATATGCATGCTAAATAAGCATTAACCAATGATTTAATAAAGAAAAACAAATTGGCGGAAAATGCAAACAAGTCATATTAAATATGCAACAAACACATTAAATAAGCATTAACTAAAAAGCAATGGTTGGACATGCACCAAAATCATACTAAATAAGCAATAAACATACAATGACTGAAAATACACAAAAACCATATTAAATATGCAACAAACTCATGCTAATTAAGCAATAATCAAAATTTAACCCCGCAATAAATATGAAAAAACATTCACCATTGTCTTATAACAAATTCATACTATATATGCAATAAAATCATACTAAATAAGCAATAATCGAACATAAGACTTGCAATGAATCGGTGCCATAAAAACTACCAAATTTTGAAACCTCCTAAAATTCAAAAAAATCCACTATACACACCTGTTGACGCGACGTGGGGAGTTAATTATTCTATTTCCTTTTAACTTATCCATAATTGGATAAATTATTGTACTACCCTTAAAATCAATTTAAAAAAAAAGAAAAACACTAAAAAGACATTTTAAATCTTGTCCATTAAAAAAATGTCCAATGATGCAGATTTGTCATCGCGTACTCATCCCAAGATAATTGTCTTATTTGATCCAAATCCTATAAATAATATCATAGTTAGTTAGTGGAGTGACAAAGAGATCTCATGTTTGATCTTTTGAGGTGAGGCCTAGAGATCAATTCCAAGTTGATGCAAAGTACAAGAGAAATTATTTCCCTATCTCTAACAGTTTTCTCTTTTTTATTTGTTCCTACTATATATTATATTGAATGATATTTTTGTAACTTTATATAATGAAACTGAAATCTTAAAGTTGGAGTATAATATTTCCGTTATTACACATCTTAATTTAAATATAAAATCAATGAAATAACATTTGAAACATTAATTTTATTGTTTTTAATTTTTTTATGCATACACAAGGATCCCCTTTATTTTTCCACCCCAGCTCCCTCAAACCGGCTCTGGAACAATACAATCCTATCAAGTCGTAAAAAATTTATCCAATCCCATCAACAAAATCAGATGAGGGCCTAATAATAATTTGGGCATGGACTACAATAACCTTTGCTTAGGATCAACAAAAAGTCAAAAATGATCAAACTTAAAAGGATAAATCATACAACAAACAAATAAACTGCCCTTACAACTTTCTTACCTGTTCTTGCAAATAAAAGGCCTCACAAGGCGCTCAGTATTAAGGCTAACCATCCAATATTCCATTGGGTTTATTACCTTCTCTCTCATCTCTCTCATCTCTCTCTCTCTCATCTCTCTCTCTCTCTCTCTCTCTCCATCTCTCTGTATCTCTCTCAGCAAACCATCCATGGGAGACAATTCAAGATCACATTCCCAGGATTTGTTTCACATTCTAGGATTTGGAAGCATTTGCAAGGCATGCAAATCCTTGATCTCCAAATGTTTCCCAGAGAAGAAAACAATTTTTTTCAAGAAAATGGGAAATATAACCAAGCCCAAATCAACACAAGAAGATAACAAGGTAAAAATTTGCATCAAAAAACCACATTTATCCATTCACAATAATGTCTATGTATGTTGCAAATGTCATATTATATTCACATCATGATTCAAAATGACATAAAAAACACAATCTCATTTTCATTTCATTTTTCATTCTGCAGACCAATAGATATAAAAACCAGACATCCTTAAACAGAAAATCAGACAGACGAAACGACGACATCGGCCTGAATTCTCCTAAAGCTTCGTTCCGACGCAGAAGCTGCGACGATCACATGAAACGGTCGCCACAGTGGAGCCCGCCGGTGCAGACGAGTCCCCTTTCGAGAACCGTGAGCCACGGCCCGTCTACGCCGTTCATGAGAAGTACGAGCAGGAAAACGGCGCCAGCCAGAGCATCATCACTTTTGAGGACCATGTCCATGAGCCAAAGAAACAGCGTGGATGCATCGTCGGCTAGTGCATTCCCGCGCGCGCTTTCTAGAAGCGCGAGCCGGACGGGGTCCACCCCGATTCTCTATACGAACTCAAACGGACTCATGAAACCCCCTGCAATGGAGCAGCAGCTAGATTGCACCCTTGAGGAGCTTTGTTTTGGATGTGTCAAGAAGATTAAGATCACGAGAGACGCAATTACGGATAACGGGTAATTATAAGAGTACTTTGTTACTTAAACAAATTGATCACAATGCAAAGCCTCTGATTCAAGATAACAAATATTTTCAACCATCAAGTTTGATGAAAATCATCATATATATAGGCAACAAAATAGAATAAAAAGAAAAAACTCATGACCAGAGGATATTAGATTACTATATGCAATTGTTTGTGATAATAGATTCATAAATAGATTCTCGACTCACTAAGGAGTGTTTGCAAACACTTAAAAAAGTGATTGTCAGCTTTTGGTTGAAAAAAATGGTTTTTAGAGTTTTCAAATGCAAACTTCTTCTGATTCTAATTCATCAGAATCTAAAAGTATGGGAGGACGCTTTCGATTCGGTTTGACATTTGCACACAAATAAAGCACTTTTGCAACTTATTCACCAAAGACATTTTTTTAACTTATTCAACTTATAGCTTCTATTTGCTAACAAAACCACGTTCGATTCTCAACTACTTTTCGATTTTGCTACAACTAATTACTTCCTCTAAAAGCAAAAGTTTTTGCAAAAACACTCCCATAGACAACACAAACATTCATTTTTTGTTGGAATGTCTAATAACATTGAATATTAGATTACTAAATGCAAAATGGCAGTGAAAATAGACTCTCAGACTCACTAAATACCTTGTTTTAATGAATGTTGACAGGCAAATAGTAGAAGAAGATGAAGTGTTCACAATAAAAGTGAAGCCAGGATGGAAAAAAGGCACAAAGATTACATTCGAGGGCATGGGGAGTGAAATACCCGGCACAGACCCTGCAGATGTAATATTTACGATAGCAGAGAATAAGCATCCAACATTTACGAGACAAGAGGACGATTTAGAACTCAGAGTCGAAATTTCATTAGTAGAAGCTCTTACCGGTTGCGGTCTTCCAATCCAGTTACTAGGCGGGCAGATAATGAACTTGACGATCGACGATGTAATACACCCTGGTTACAAAGAGATCATAGCAGGACAAGGCATGCCAAAGCAAAACGATCCAACGACAAGAGGAAACTTGATAGTCACATTTTCGATCAAGTTCCCGAAGGAATTGACAGAAGAACAACGATCCGATGCTGCTAGTATTTTACAGCATGCTTGTTAAACAAGGTGTTTTTTTTTGTTCCATTTGTTAGGGTAAGGAGACTAGAGTATTTCAGTGTAGAAACATGCATCAGGGATTTGGAGATATATAGAGTTCAAGCAAATCAGGTGCTCATTCTTTTCTTTCCTTATATTTTGTTTCTTTTAATGTTTGTTTTGATTGTCTGCTACAGGGCAACTGCTAAATTTTCTCATGATTTTCAGCAAGTGGTTAATCCTAAGAGATAACTACAAAAATACCCCTGAGGTTGGGGTTAATTACAAAAAAATAAAACTAGAGATGTTTGAAAATTACAAAAACTCCCTTGAGGTTTTATTATGTGTTAAATGTAAGGGTGTAATTGCAATATTTTCACAAATGTAAAGGGGGTGTTTGAATTGTTTTTTGCTTATGAAGGGGGTAAAGTGTATTACAGAATCAAACCTCACAGGGTTTTTTGTAAGTTTAAAAAACATGTGGGTTTTTTCTGTAATTAGACCAAACCTCAGGGGTAATTTTGTAATTATCCCTAATTTTAAAGATAATCTAAAAGATTTCCAACATGGTTTAGGCATCAAATTTGGATGCTTCAAAGTAATGTGCCTGTTTTGGAAGACTGACAAACAAACCACCTATGGAAACTAAGTGTACTCATAAAAATAAGCTCAAAAACAAATATTATGCAGATGGAAAGAACGATAGAGATTATTAAATTATGTAGATCGACATCCAAATGAGTTCTTTGTATTTGAATGAGGCAAAATATACAATCTGCTTGCATTACAAACACATGACAATGTAGGAAACAAAAATATTTTGACCTATTTGGCCACACATTATTAAAAAAAAACCTGAAACTATACAACACGGTCTCGTTAAGGCCTATAACTTCTTACTAATGGTATATAGGCATAGCCAACTTTGTAAAATCTTACCAACCAATCAAAGCACGTAGAATACTGAGAATATTGCCGCTTAACATGGCCTTGAGAAATTTTAGCTTCCAAGGGGTGTATGGTGGGTATCTTGCAGCTACATCCCCATTAAACCCGCGTTGCAAAACCGGCTTTTTATGGCTGAAAGCATCAAAAGAAAATTTCCCATGGTAAGCTCCCATTCCACTTTCCCCTACGCCTCCGAATGGCAACGTGTGCTCCGCAAGCTGCACCAACAAGTTTGTTACTATGACTCGGTTATATCAAGTCGTATTTTCATCATTTTATTGGGATAATTACAAAAACTACCCCTGATGTTTGGGTTAATTGAAAAAGAAAACCAGAGATGTAAGAAAATTATGGAAAACCCCTGGAGGTTTGATTATGTGTTAAATGTAAAGGAGTAATTGCAATATTTTTACAAATGTAAGGGGGGTGTTTGAAATGTCTTTGCTTATAAAAGGGGTAAAGTGTAATATAGAATCAAACCTCATGATTTTTTTGTAATTTTCAAAAACTTGTGGGTTTTTTTTGTAATTAACTCAAACCTCGGGTAGTGTTTGTAATTATCCTTTTTTTTTCTTCTTCTGATAACTACATTGTTTCTATTTCAATAGACTGGAAGATTGATCTACCAAAAACGTCGAGGAAGAAACAAGAAAGAGACAATTCTAAGCATGCATGGTGTCCCTAATTGAAACATGTCTTTAATCAAGTGGGGTTTTCAGTATAGCATCATATCAATCTGAAATTTATATGGTTCAAAATAACTGGTTAATTTATATGTAAAAAATATAGGGATAATTACAAAAACACCCCCAAGGTTTGGGGTAATTACAAAAAAACCCATAGATGTTTCAAAATTACAAAAAGCCTCCTCAAGTTTGATTGTGCCTTAAAATTTAAGGGGATAACGGTAATATTTCTAAATATATCATGGGGTTTTTCGAAAATGATTGGAAATGTATGACTAAATCAAAACTCAAGGTTTTCTTTTTGCAATTTTCATAAACTTCTGGGTTTTTTTGTAATTAGCCCAAACCTCAGGGAGGTTTTTGTAATTATCCCAAAAATATATAAATATATATCAGATGTACTCTGTTCATTCAGAAGCACTACACTGATGTTGTTTTACAGTACATTTTTCACATTGATTTTCGCATGTCCGAGCTTAATATCAACGAATTAGCTTCTTTTATTCCCATTAGAAATTTCGATTTCACCCAATTGTATCAGCAAATGCATGGATTACCAGTTACCATCTCGGTTGACAGTTGACACCCACCGTATTTATCAATATAAGCTATGTTTATGCGTGCAAACCTAGAAAGCTTTTGTTAGTTTATCACTGCACGGAAAAAGACTTACATGTAGAGCTATCTCATTTATGCACATGCCCCCTGCTGAAACGCTTCGTATGAATTCCTCCTTCAGCTTTTTGTCATTAGTAAACATATATGCTGCTAGAGGCTTTTCTTTAGTATTAATCAGGCCAATGCTCTCCTCAATTTTGGCAACCTTTGTATTAAAGAAACAACAAACAAACAACACAAAATTAATAATGATTCCCTTGGCTAAAACAAGAAGAATCACCACAAAAGGATGAATAAATTTTTCCTATTTGCTACTTTTCATTTTTAACGAAAAGTAGCACGTCACACCGAATTTCGATGCTTAACATTTTGCCCGTAAAATGAGTAGCTGGAATTGCATCTCAAATTTAATTTCCTCATTGACTGGACATCTCATATCTGTTTTAACTCATACTATGTATCAGTATCAGCAAAAGTAAAACATATTTGGTCGAAACTAAAATACCAACATGACATACATGATCTTTTCATTTTTCTTCTTCTTCTTTTTTTTTAATGGCAAGTTACATATCATCTTTAGAATATTTGTTAGGGATAATTACAAAAGACCCCCTCGGGATTCGGCTAATCACAAAAAAAATCTAGAGATGTTTCAAAATTATAAAAACTCCCTGAGGATGACTTTGTCTTAAATTTAAGGTGGTAAATGTTTTTTTTTTTTTTTTTTTTTTTGGAAATGTTTCTTGCTTATGAAAAGGGAACTGTAACACTAAATCAAACCTCGAGGGTTTTTTTGCAATTTTCAAAACCTATGTTTCTTTGTAAATAACCCGAACCTCAGGGAGGTATTTGTAATTATCCCTATTTGCCATATAAAGTTGGTACAAACTAAAAATGCACCAGAAGCTTATTAAGTTTTACCGTGACAATGGGAAGTAAAGGACCGAAAATCTCCTCATTCATCACAAGAGAATCTTGTGAGACATCCAGTAATACAGTTGGAGCAATCTTGCTGTAAAGACGAAAGAAAAAATATTAACATGGATATCTCATCTATTAAAACAAGATCAATGTTGAAGAAGAAAAGAACCGCAAAACCAAGTTTCTGGAACTCACAGTTTATCTCTATCCCGTTGACCTCCAATAACTACCTTTCCAGAAACCTTCTCGTCGTCCAATAACTTTGTCAAACGGTCAAAATGGCGGGAATTTATAATGCTTGACAAGTCATTTGATAGGAGAGGATCCTTCCCATAGAAATTCTCCAGCTCACATGAAAGAGCATCCACCTAAGAAGTATATCAGGATTTGAATAAATAGAAACCATAAATATTTGATGATATGCATAATATAGTAATTCAATCAGACGCGCTTGCTTACCAATTTCAAAGCATACTCTTTTGTAGTCACTATATAATCAGGCGAAACACAGGTTTGTCCACTGTTGCATGCCCACTTGCCTGAGATTATTCGTCTTGCCGCAACCTTTTCCAAAGCAGAACAACTTTACTATGTTACTAACAATTTTTAGTAAGGGATAGTTACAAAAACTACCATTGAGGTTTGATTCTGTCTAAAATAATTTAATGGGGTAAATCGTAATATTTCTAGAAATATTATGGTTTTTTTTTTTGCAATTTCCAAAACCTTCTTTTTTTTTTTTTTTTGTAATTAGCCCAAACCTCAGGGTATTTTTGTAATTATCCCTTTTTAATAAGGGATAATTACAAAAAGTCCCCTGAGGTTTGGGCTAATTAAAAAACCAAGAAGTTTTTAAAAATTATGAAAAGCCCTTGAGTTTTGATTGTCTTAAATTTAAGGGGGTAAATGTAATATTTGATAAATGTAAATGGAGTTTGAAATGTTTTTTAAAGGAAAATGTAAGACATATCAAACCTAAAGGTTTTTTTTTTTTTTGCAATTTCCAAAACCTTCTGCTTTTTTTTTTTTTTGTAATTAGACCAAACCTCAGGGTATTTTTTGTAATTATCCCTTTTTAATAATCAAGAAGTATAGTCCCTGCTGGTATTGATTTCACGAAATGGTTCAGTTTGGCACAACTTTGGACAAATACAAAGACTTACTTTTAAGTCGATGTTTGAATCAACCACCACCGGACATTTCCCACCGAGCTCCAAAACCACTGGTGTAAGATGCTTTGCAGCAGCTGTTAATATAATGCGTCCAATCTTGCTATTCCCTGTGGGGTTACTTGTTCGACACGAATCAAAATAAAAAATTTGTTTCTATTGGCAAATTTTTTGTAACCATGCCAACAATTAATCTCTTCTATTTTCATATAAAGTAGAGATAGGACTATGTTCGGAAAACATGACGCATTCCATCTCCAAAAAGAGCACAAAAGTTTTAACGGATAATTACAAAAACACCCCTGAGGTTTGGGTTAATTACAAAAAAACCAGACATGTTTCAAAATTACAAAAAATCCCTTCAGGTTTCGTTTTGTCTTAAATTTAAGGGGGGTAACTGTAATATTTTTGTAAATGTCAGGGTTTTTTTTGAAATATTTTCGAAAATCACCGGAAAAATGTAAGACGGAATCAAACCTCAAAGGGTTTTTTTTTAATTTTCAAAGAACTCTGGTTTTTTTTTTGTAATTAGACCAAACCTTAGGGATGTTTTTGTAATTATCCCAGATTTTAATAAAAAAAAAGAATAAACAACCAAGAAATGCTCTGTTTCTCTGTGAAAAATGATGGTTTAAGTGACACTGAGTTTCACCAATAAATAGAATTTAGTTATTTTTTGGCTAAAACTTAAAAGTGACATTTGATTTCATCATGGAATAGTACTTGATCACCATAGCTTAACGATTTTTTTTCTCCAAAAAACGTGTTCTCATTGCCGAGTCTAACTAAGAGAAAATAACTGTGTGATTAATCCTACTGCTGAATGGACAGTTTCATGGTTCTTTGTCCTTGAAAAAAAAGGATAATGCCGTCGGACAATCAATTTTTTGTTTAATTAAAAAAAATATTAACAAAACAGGTGGAACGACAACACAGTATTTGCAAAATGCATACAAACCAGCCTACGGTTGTCAAACAAATTTGATAGCATAAATATCCGGCACCCGCTTTCAGATAAAACATGTCAAATTTCCAGTACAGAGAGCACATATAATGCCCCAATAAAACAAGTTAAATTTTATTTTCTTCCTATTTCACAGCAATAAGAAACTACAAGCATTTATGCATTGATGAATTATGTTGTAGGAGGTAATTGAAAATATAAAATACGCGAATGATTGGCTTTCTATTATTACCTGTATAAAATATTTTATCCCACTTTTGTTCCAGCAATGCGGTTGTTTCGGGCACGCCGCCTTCAACAACTTTTACAGCCGAGACATCCAAGTACTCGCGGAGGAGTTTCGATAGCAATGATGACGTAGCAGGGGCAACTTCTGATGGCTTCAAAACTACAGCATTACCAGCTGCAATGGCTCCAATGACTGGTTCGATCGACAACACTTTTGGGAGAATCGGAAGAAAAAGAGGAAGCCAAAATAAAGCAGAATATCAGTAACATATGGTACGTAGGGAATGTTGCAAAACTTGCTGCTTCTAAAAGAAGTGATTTATTGCAGTAGAAGTGAAAACTAAATGAGAATCAAAAGTTGGTAGTGTTTGCAAATAGAAACGGAAAATCAATTAAGTTAATAAAGAGTCTTTGGTGAATAAGTTATAAAAGTGCTTTTACATACTTCAACATGAAACCAGTAGCAAAATCATAAATCTAAAACACCTGTCCTTTGCTTTTAGATTCTGATCAAATTATACATAAAGCAAAAGTTATAATTGAAAACACTAAAAACTACTTTTTTTTTCCAGCTTTAAGCTGACATTTACTCTTTTTAAGCGTTTGCAAACACTCCGATAATAAATGGTGCTCAAATCAACACGGCACTTAGTTTATCAATTCATAAACCAAAGGTGTACAACTGAAGTTTGGTTAAATAACATACAAAAAGGATAATTCCAAGTTGATATAACCAATACGACGCCCAAAGGTTCGACACTATTTCAGCTGATGACGGATACGTCGTCATTGACGTTTTCACCTGCAATCATAAAAATTTACCATTGTATAACCTTTGTTATCCAATAAACAAGAGAGTTATAATTTATAACAATTTTAAGCTCTGGAATTACTTTTTCTGGCCTCGTCCATCGACGTAATTCCTTCAACGCCAACTTGCAAGCTGATGTTGCTCCAGCAATCTGTATGATGAAAGAAAAATGTCGGACACCGAAAACGAAGAGACAACAAGACTAAAAACTTAATACATGATGGAGTATATTAAACACTTTTGTGCCAAATTCTTCAGAAGACTAATTATAGTTTCAAACTTAATTTGTTACAAAATTGAGCATCCTAGGACTGAAAATGAGGTTATAAGTTAAGGGCTCAAATTTACGGAAAAAACAGAAGTTTTTCCGAAGCATTCCTCACAATGCAACAGCATTTAAAAGCTTTTCCTAATTGCAAAAACAAGGTATCAGATAAACTGCTACAGTGAGGGGTGTAAACGAGTCAAGTCGAGTCGAGGCGAATATAGTACTGTTCAAGCTTGTTTGAATTTTAATCAAGCTTCAAAAACTGTGTTTGAACTTGGCTTGGTTATTAATCGAATCGAGCTCGAACGAGCTTTAGTCGAGCCAAACACGAATCGGCCTCGAGTAGCTTGATATTTTTACACATATTTTATTCATTTTTTACTAATCGAGCCGAGCTTTACATCTTATCGAACGGGAAAATGTGTTCAAGCTTGGTTGACTATGTTAACGAACCGACATCACTTTTAATGATCGATCTCGAATCGAGTATCGAACAACTTGGTTTGTTTTCAACCCTAGCTACAATCTGTTATTGTCTCTAGAAATGATTAGTCTGTCCTCCTCTTGTCAGTCATTTCAAAAAAAGAACAGGGACTTTATTTTGGTAATAGTTAATCCAAAGATGAAATGAGATTTAAAAATGCACAGACTGTCAGACTTATACATGGTAAGCTTAACATAGGAAACAGATTATATTTTTGGTTACAGATACTTGGGAAATTTTCAATTCACAATCTCCCAAGTCAATATTTTTTAATTTAGAGTGAAGCAACAATAGTTTAGTATTTCAGAATTTTAATCAAAAATTTTGCTACAGATATAGAAATAGGGGTGAAAATCGAACCAATCTACTCGGTAATTGACTCGAGATCGATTGTTAAAAGCTCATTTGAGCTCGGTTCGTTAAGATAAGGAACCAAGTTAGAACCCAATTTTTCGTTCGATAAAGTATAAAGCTCGGCTAGAGCTTGATTCGATTAGTAAAAAAAATATCATACTACTCAAGATCGAATCATTTTCGGCTCGATTAAATCTCGTTGAAGCTCGACTCGATTAATAATCAACCAAACTCAAATACAACTTCTGAAGCTCAATGGAAATTCAAACAAGCTTGAACAGTTCGGCTCGACTCGATTCATTTATACCCAGGTATAGAAATAGTAGTAGTTGAAAAAGAATATAAATTTCCATGTGCACCCATGGTAGGCCCTCGTGTTTCCATGAAATCTCAAAATAAAAAAAGAACCCAGAAAACCCCAGTTTCATTAAATGAGCACAAAACATTAAATGCACATGACAAATAAGACAAAAGAAATTCACAAACCATTTTACATCAAGATTCATGAAACAAAGACAAAACGCATTTAGTAACTCAAAATAAAAATTCCCAAGTTGCAGGATTTGAATGTTAGAAACAGAGAAAAAAAATACTGCTACATCATTTATTAACAAATAAACACATGAAAGAATCTAATAAAGACATGAAACAATAAACACATGGTTTAATTGCAATTTTGGTCCTCTAAATATATGAGAATGGCATATTTGGTCCCGCCTAGGCGTTAGGCCCCCCCTTGTCCGCCTACGTTATTCTTCCGATTAGGTCCCGCCTAGACACTAAGCCCCAATTTAGTACAGTTTGCCGACTAAACGCCTAGCGCTTTTTAGAACACCGTCGGTCCAATAAATATCTTATGTAGCAATTTTGGTCCTTTAAATCCAAATGGATGGCATATTTGGTCCTGTTAGTATCACATGTAGCAATCTAGGTCCCGTAAATTTAAGTTTTATGCAATTTTAGTCCGCTAAGTTTTATTTTTGTGCAATTTTGGTCCCAAATGGATAAGTCATATTTCATCATTTCAGGACCAAAATTGCACTAAAATAAAAATTTACGGGACCAAAACTGCTACAGTAAAGGACCAAATATGCCAATTTTTTATACTTACATGACTAAAATTGCTACAGACAATAATTATATCACTAAATATGCCAGTTCCTTATATTTACAGGACCCAAAGTGCAATTAAGCCATAAACACATCAAAACAGCAGCTCCCAGTTCGAAAAAAATAAATAAATAAATAAATAATTTTAAAATCCCACCTCATGAAGAAAAGCTTCGAGTTCTGGTTTATTGAGATCAGAACGCAAAGCTTCAGTAATTTCTTTTTCATGGTGAGTCGTGATTTTGAGAAGCGCTTTCAGCTGAGAAACCCGCCACTCCAAACCCTTCGTCTTGCCGCTGCTGTAGACTGATCTCAAATCCTCCGCCACGGTTTCGACGCCCAGAGCCATTATTTTTTTCGAAGAAAATATTTAAAATTGCCGGGTTTTTTTAAATGATTTTTCCAATGCCTATCGGCTGTCACCTTTGTCTGTTTATATATCCTTTAGCTGTGTCTGTGTGTGGCTGAGTGTTTCTGTGTGTGAAATTGTGAATTGTGATGAAAGGTTGTTGATGGGTTTTTTGGCTGGTTTCGTGGCGTAGCCGGCTAATATGTACATGTTTGAATGAATTGTTTTCTTATTTTAATTTATGGGATATTTACAAAAACACCCCTGATGTTTGGGCTAATTATAAAAAAAACGAAAATGTTGCAAAAAGTTAAAAAAAAACCTTATATCCCTAAATTAAAGAATTTAGGAGAATCGTAATATTTTTATAAATATCGAAAGGGTTTGAAATATTTTCAGGTTTCAAGAAAAATATATAAGACATACTCTCATGGGGTTTTGTAATTATCCCTTTATTTATATTAGACGGATTGGATCTTTGGTCTAAATAGATTTTTACCCTCATATTCCATGGATGATTAATTGATTATCACTGTATAAAAATTATTATATTAATTTTGAAGTATAAATCAAACTTAAATTATGAGTTTCTAATATGGTAGTTTTTATGCACATGACATTGATCGTGCGGTAGAATAAAAGATAAAATATCTTTTAGAACATATTTTATGGATGATTAATTGATTATCATCCGTATAAAAATTATCATATTAATTTTAAAGTATAAATCAAGCCTAAATTATGAGTTTCTAATATGGTAGTTTTTATGCACATAACAATCATCTACATGCGGTGGAATAAAAGATAAAATATCTTTTAGAACAGAAGATCTCATCCGATACAAATAGCCTGGATATATAAAGTGGTTTATTTAGTTCTTATATAATGTATAGCGTTTTTTGTCATCTAAAAAATAATTTAGTAACAAAATAGTGAAATATGTCGTGGAGTGATTGGGTAAACATTTTGGTTGTCGCGGTAAATATGTCATATATTATACTACGGATAATTACAAAAACTACCACTCGATATAGACTAATTCAAAAAAAGTTCAAATGGGCTCCATTTGTATTGATGGATTTGAAGCTAAGAATTTCAAATTCATAATAAAAAATTCATTAAAATTGTTTGGATGAATTCATTTTATAATGGATTTCAAATCCCTTGAAATTATTTTTGTAGTCATTTTGGAGGATTTAAATCCATCTTAAATGGAGTTAGTTGAAATTATTTCTTCAATTATTCTCCCCAAATCCAAATGCAGCCTCAATTATTTTATAAATTACGGTTATTCTATCTCTTTTTTTTTTGATAAATTTACAGTTACTCTCTTAAAGTGTTAAAAACACCCCATTGAGGTTTGTATTACCTATTAAATACCCCCTCGCTCCTCAATCCCCTCTTGAATGTACAATTTGTAAAAAATAATGTCAATGAGTATTTGTAAGTTTAAGAGATAACTGAGGTTTTTATTTACTCTTCTTGCTTTGTCAGTCGATAGAGATTATGTCGACCTAAAGCATATACTTCTATTTTTTCTTCTTTAGTATAGTTAGCCCATTTAGCATAAGGTTTCTCTCCTACTAACGAATCATAAGTACCTATCTATATGTTTTTTAGATAAGATTAACGATGAGATTTATTATAGCTTTTTGCTAGCTAAACCTTATGATCATTTTTGTAATTACCACTTTATCATTATCTAATTGTGATGTTGCTAAAATCATGCAGATTACTCCAAGTTAATGAATATGAGAAAAAGTCCAAGTTCTTCTCCGAGATTGCTGAATTCTTCGGATGTGAACTAGCCTACAACACAGTTACACAAAGAACAAGGTTAGGGGGTCTATGGGGTGGTCCCAGGGAGGCTTCTCCAATGCTCAAGTCGAGCAACTGTATCATAGAAAAATCCAGAGCACGAAAATATAATTCGCAGTAATTAATTGAACTTGCTTACAGATGAAGACTTTTTATAACTGGATTGATGGGTCGCATGGGCCTTGTAGACCGAATAATTACATCCGTGGCCCAATAATAATAAAAAATATTGGGTAATAATTGTGATTAAATAAATATAATAATAATAATAATAATAATAATAATACTACTACTTAGGAAAGGTGGTTTCTTGCCCGCAACAGATTGTTTCACCACTTGTCCTAAACTTCCACATATTCTGATTTATGAAAGCTATTAGTATGACGAAATAAAAACTCTCACGTAATATTTATAATTAGCATAGCTAGGCGCTAGCTATAGATATTTGTCAATGTTACATTGGTTGGCTCTGATTATATTTGTTCTTATGCATTAAAAATTTATTAATGTAAGTTTTTGTTAGGGCTGTAAACGAACCGAGCTCGAACGAACGAGGGTTGTTCATGTTCGTTCGTTTATTTTAAAAGGTTGTTTGTGTTCGTTTGTATAATAATTATTTAATAATCGAACATTTTCACGAACGTTCACGAACGGTTCACGAACATGCTCATTAATTGTTCATGAACAACTATATGAACATGTGTATAAAAAAGTTAAATACACCTTGTTCATGAACACTCAACTCAAAATAAATGAACATTATGATGATTGCAAATGAAATGGGTTGTAATATTAAACTAAAATAAGCTTATTTTTCATAATAAAGTAATTAATATTAAGCAGTAAATGTATAATTAATAATTTAAAAACGAATAATAAACAAATATCAAACAGACACTAAATGAACATGTTCGTAAACAGTTCATGAACATAACCGAACAGATTTTTTTGTTCGTTTATGTTCATTGAGCTTAATAAACGAACATAAACGAACGCTAATCGAGCTCGTTCATGAGTTGTTGGTCGAAAGTTCTATTCGTTTACAACCCTAGCTAGTTTTTGTATAGTTATATACTTACCTTAAATCTTAATGATGTATAGTTTAAATATAATAATTATTCTTCTCTTACATAGCATAAATGGCACAATCATGAAATGGTTCTTATTGAAAAATTAATGAAAAATTAAGGCATTGTATGGTTATGTTTCAATGGACCATTTCTAGTTTCTAGTATTGGAAATTAAATTTTGAAAATGTATTGATTTTCGTGTGAAAACTGGAATTATGTTTGGATGAGTGAATGAAAATGAGTTTTATGTAGGTTTAGAAATGAGATTATGTTTGGTTGAATAGTTTTGAAGTAGTATTTTATGTATATAATAATTTGAAAAGTCGATAGTGATTGAATATTATTTTTATAAGATTGTAGGCTAGTGGGTCCCATTAGATATACATGGTAATATTTTAAGTAGATAAAATTGATAATGGAGGGTCTCACATATATATTTAGATAAAAAAATGAGAATAGTGATTTATGAGTGATGTAGGATAGTGTATAGGGTTGATAATTGAAATTATAGATTTGAGATGTTATTTTATGTGAAAATGGGAAAGTGAAAATGATAATTTCTATTGGAAATTTTACAAATAAATAAGATTATATTTTTATGAATAATTGGAAATGGAATTGGAGGATTGCACACATAAGGCCTAAGATTTCAAATGTATGTGACAGGAAATAAAGCCTTAACAATAATTATGCTAAGAGCCTAAGACCATGCACAAACCACCAAATTCTGCATATTTCCAAACGTATGGTCCCATTTGTCAACTGGATTATATAAATTATAATTCTTTTTCTAGATCTTATCACGAAAAGGACAATTAATATAATTCCCAAAAATCACAATCAGCTTATATATTTCTCCAATAAAAAAAAATCAGTTTGGTGGCTCTCTTTCTATTTATCTGACGTGTTAAGGTCATACACATACTGACATAAGTCGCAGTTGTTGATGACCGTGACCTATATATTAGAAATAGGGATAATTACAAAGAAACCCCTAAGGTTTGAGCTAATTACAAAAAGACCCAGATATTTTTCAAAATTATATAAAAAAATACCCTTAAGTTTGATTCTATCTTAAATTTTAGGGGGTGGTTATAATATTTTATAAATATTAGGGAGGTTTGAAATGTTTATTGAGGGAAAATGTAAGACGGAATCAAACCATATTTTGCAATTTTAAAAACCTATGGAACTTTTTGTTATTATCCCGAAACTTAGGGTTTCTTTTTTATAAGAGATAATTACAAAATCTACTCCTGAGATTTTGGGTAATTACAAAAATCCAGAGGTTCTTGAAAATTACAAAAATCACCTTGAGATTTGGTTCTTGTACCCCTTCACAAGCAAAAAACATTCCAAACACTCTCTTTATATTTGTAAAAATATTATAGTTATCCCCATAAATTAAAGACATAATATTACAGTTATCCCCATACATTTGTAATTTTGAAACTTTTTTGAACTTTTTGTAATTACTCCAAACCTCAGGGGTAGTTTTTGTAATTATCCCTTAGAAATATGAGCGAAATTCACACTCTTTATGAATAACTAAATTTTGCATTAAATCGTGGGCCGTTTTTATGAAGCATTTAGAAAGCGTGAGGATTTTGTTGTGGGTGTGACCAATTTTTTTGAATTTTATTGATTTTAGGTAATTTTCGTTAAGATTTTTCTATGATTGGTATAACAATAAGTTTACTCATTTAAAATACTTTTTTTTTGTCAAATGGTATCTATTGTTTTGGTGAGACTATTGATTCTTATCAAATTCTCACCACCAAAAATTTGTTTCTTGTTAAATAGTCCAAAATATTTGGTAATCAAAATTAGGGTGTTGGATTTGACTTAATAAAAATATTAAGTGAAAATCAATTTCAGTTGACATTTTTTTTTTTCTGAATCAGTATGTTAACCTCTTTTTAAGAGTTTCTTTTAGGAGAAAAAATACCCTCATTGTGAATGTTCAACAATAAGTGTTAATTTATAGAATTATTTGCTAGTAAAAAATGTTAATAAATGGTATGTTGCTGGCTTTTTTAAAGGATTAAACACCAAAGTAATGTGTAAACACAATGAGTTAAAATAAAAATAAGGGATAATTACAAAATATTATCCTGAGGATTAGCTTAAATACAAAAAAATTCAATTCTCCTTCAACATTACAAATAGTTCTTAAGGTATATATGTATTTACCTAACCAATACACCTCTCTACATGGTGCAATTTGTAATATAGAAAGTAGTAACACTAACTGTTAATGATACTTGTAATTTTGAAAAATAGATATTTTTTTTATAATTAAGTTAAACCTCAGGGATGGTTTTGGTAATTATCCCTAAAAATAGAAGGACCTAAGAGTGTGGATGGTTGGCAATTTTTAATTAAAACATTCCCTCATAAAAGTTAATTTGCACATAACATGTTATTATTTGTAAAAAAAAAAAACTTCAAAATACACTATACATTTATTTCTATTTTTTAGTCATTAATCGCATCAAATTATTATTTTTCTTAAAAACATCACTATTACCTATCATCATTACACAATTGTATCACGACTATACTATCCACTCTCTCACATTTTTCAAATCATCAATCACATCATATCACTATTTTATTAAAAAAAATCACAACTTCAACTATTATCATCACATTTATATCTTATATCCAATCGCACTCTCAAAATTTATTCCCCTTTTCCAAAATAATTTTTCGCACTATTCTCTACAAAAAATAGAAATGAGCGGAACGAAAAGTGAATCATCCACAAACCTAAGTTTATTGCTTTTACAACACTATACTTATATTATTTTCATCCTTAAATACTCACTCCTAAGTCTTGTATAACAAAAAATACTCATTCCTAAGTCTTAATTATCATTAATTTGACCTTTGAGAATTGAGATTAATACCCCTAAGGCGGCTTAAACCAATCCTAAGCTCCTAATCTCAACTTGTAGTTGGACCGTTCTAACTTGAGATTTAACAACTCGGCCCAAAGTCTTGGCCCTATATCTAAGGCCTATTCAAATATCACTAAATATAAGCCGGAAAATGTTTTTTTTTTTTAGATTTGTAAATTCTTTTATTTGAAGTTAAAAGTACATGATTATTTATAAAATCACATGATAATAAATAATCGTATATCAAATCTCAAATCGAAGGAGGAAAAAAAAGTAGTATTCAAACTAAGGAAAAAATTTCACTATTCTTATAAATGAAAAATCTGATTTGTGCTTTGGTTCTATGTTTTGTCATTTGATTGGTAAGAATGTGGTCCCATAATTATTATACAATTTCAAAGAAAAAAGTGCTACTTCAATAGCAGTTTTTTTCCTCTTAACGATTTAATGAGAGCTTTAATTGTATTTAGGATAATTACAAAAACACCCTGAGGTTTGGGTTAATTACAAAAAAAACCATACATGTTTTAAAATTACAAAAATCACTTCAAGTTTCATTTTGTCTCAAAATTTTAAGGGGGTAATGTGATATTTTTGTAAATGTCGATGGTTTTCTTGAAATATTTTAAAAATTACGGGAAAAATGTAAGACGGAATCAAACCTCAAGGGTTTTTTGTAATTTTCAAAGAACTCTGGTTTTTTTTTGTAATTAGTCCAAAACTTAGGGTGTTTTTGTAATTATCCCTTGTAATTGATTGATCTTTATTTTTTTATTTTTTATATTTTTAAGAAAACGTAAGGACATGCAAATTAAGATTATTGAAATCTGACTTTTGACTAATATGTGAATGAAATAGCCGAAAGAAGTTATATACTATGTACAAAGTTTCTAATAGTGGACTATGCAATGCAAGATATTGAAGTGGTGATTGATATATATAATACAAATATAGAGTGGTGATTGTTTATGAAAACTTTCAGAAAATATTTTACTTTTTCTCATATCAATCATAGCTACACATTTTTCACAAAAAAATTAATCATTATTACACATCTTTCCACAAATTTCACTATTCACTCACTCACTCATACATTTCTAACTACCAATCATATTCATTCATTATTTTACTATTTTTAAATCAAATCAACTTTCATTATTACTTTTTCATCTCACATCCAATGACACTTTCAAAATTCACCTTTTTTTCTTTCAAAATTTTTTTCACTATTATTCTATAGCAAAATGAAAATTTTCAAAATGAAAACATATCCAATCGCGCCCTTAGATATTGGAGATAACAAAGAACATTTCAAATAATATAATAACACTTGACACCTTTCACTCACAATGCACATATTGCTTTTAGGATAATTACAAAAACACCCCAGAGGTTTGGACTAATTACAAAAAAAAACATTTTTTCTGAAAATTGCAAAAAAAAAAAAATCATGAATCTTTTTCCCTTCATAAGTAAAATTTATTTTAAATCCTCCCTGATATTTATAGAAATATTATAGTTAACCCCTTCAATTTGAGACGAAATTAAACTTGAGAGGGCTTTTCGTCATTTTAAAACATCTCTGTTTTTTTTTTTTTTTATAATTAGCTCAAACCTGAGGGAGTTTTTTGTAATTATCATTTATCACTTACTTTTATTAAGATTCAACCTCTGTTGATAAAGATCAAAGAAATGCTTTCCTTTTTTGATGTTCATTTTACACATTTTTAGAGAGGGGAACAAAGATGCTACCCTTGCTAATATATTGGCTTCCATTCACAAATTTGTACAATATATTATGCCTCATCTTCTCCTCGAGAAATTCAAGGTCTTTATAGACTCGACTAGTTAGGCAATCCTTCCTTTAGAATTATAAAAGGGTTTAGTATTGAATAATATAGGATTTCACTATGTAGGCTTTGTAAATGTTCTATCATCCTTGTGAAAAAAACTAAAGCCATTTTGTAGGCTTAGTGCATTTCATAGATCAATAGCCCACGTTTGTGGACTAATAGGTGGATTTAATTATTCCCACATGGGTGGCTAAATCAAGTAATTGGGAAATAAATAATTCCGTCAGGAAAGCATGCTAGAGTTTGCCTATAAAAAGCATTAATGGGCAATGCAAAATTATCCCAAAACAAATTGTGTGAGTAAAACTCTCGATATGTAAAGTTTTTCTCAGTTTAAATAGTGCTTGTTTCTCCAATTTCAAGATAGAAAGAGTGATATAATTTCTCATTGTATTTAGAGAGAAAGTGTTATAATCCCTATTTTTATACTGAATTGCTCCTACACTTGCATGTGGTTTTTATCTCAAATTTATTTTGGGGTTTTCCACGTAAAAATATTCGTATCATTTAATCTTTATTTTTCTCATATCACTATTGTCATTGCTTTGTTCCGGTCCGTAATTTCCTAACACCTTGTATCAGAAACTGTTCATATCAATAGTATAAGTTGAGGGGATCCTTAGCCCTCCACCCTTTGGGGTAATTTGCAAAAAGAAAAAAATATATATAAAAACTACTGATAAAGCTTGGAGTAGATCTCTTGTAAGATGGTCGTATGGTACAATGTATTGCACGTTTAGGGTAAAAAGTGATAATTTTTAGTATAAAATGTGATGCTTTTAGTGTAAAAAGTGATACTTTATTTGAAGACACTTAATTTCAATGTATTCAGATAATGTATCACTTTTTACACGAAAAATATTATTTTTTTACACAAAAATTATCACATGTTACAATAACGCATTTAGTCTTACACAAATTTTTGTCTAAAGTTTTGATGAATCAAAGGGCTAATTTAACAAACTAATTTACTTTTCAAACCAATTTAACAAATTAATGCAAAAAAAACAAAAATTAAAAAAAAGCGAAAACATAGTTGGTAACGCTTTTTTCCGACCATATTTTTTTCTCAATTTTTTTTTTTTAAATTTTAATTCAAAAAAGGATTTATATATTTTTCAAACCGAAATTGAACCGCAATGCTAGAAAAATCGAATCAACCAAACCGAACTATTTCGGTTTGGTTGGTTAGATTTTTCGTTTGGGATTTATTTTGGGTCTTTACGTTTTTTGCTAAAAAATATATTTTTATATTTATTTAACAATTTAACAATAAAATATTAAAAAATTAAAATAATAATATATAAAATATATTAAAAATATAAATTAAAATAATAATATAAAAAACATTTAAAAAAATTTATAGACCAAAACCGAACCGAACCGAAAATTCATTTGGGTTATTAGATTAAAAAACGAACCAAACCGTTTAACAAATTGTTAAACCGAATGAATTTTTCGGTTCGGTTCGATTTTGGTCCATAAATTTTTTAAATATTTTTATATTATTATTTTAATTTATATTTTTTTAATATATTTTGTATATTATTATTTTAATTTTTTAATATTTTATTGTTAAATTGTTAAATAAATATAAAAATATATTTTTTAGCAAAAACGTAAAGACCCAAAATAAATAAATAGAAAAATCGAACCAACCAAACCGAAATAGTTCGGTTTGATTCGGTTCGATTTTTCTAGATTGTGGTTCAATTTCGGTTTGAAAAACATATAAATCCTTTTTGAATTAAATTTTAAAAAAAAAGAAATTGAGAAAACGCTGTTTTCACCTGTTTTTTAATTTTTTTTTTTTTGCATTAATTTGTTAAATTGATTTGAAAAGTAAATTAGTTTGTTAAATTAGCCGAATCAAAGATGGGGCTATCATGCTATGGCAGTTGGCACCTAATATGGGGTATGTGCCCCCATAACTTATCTTCTTTTCCTTTTACTATTTACTTTTAAAGTTTATATATTAATTTGGTAAATAAAAAGAAGTACGCCCAACGATAGTTTTGGTTGTAGCTTGTAATTAGATTTATTTTGTGCCCCTATGGTCCATTTGGATGAGAAAATTTGAATTTAGAATTTCAAATAATTCTAAGTAAAAAGAATTTGAAATCCTCCAAAATGATTCCAAAAAAAAGCTTTCAATGATTTGAAATTCATTATAAAATGACTTCATCTAAACAACATCAATGTATTCATTATTACGGATTTGATATCCATAGCTTCAAATCCTTTTATCCAAATAGAACCTGTAAGAAATTCTTGGATTCATCCCTAGACTGAATTATCAGTACATAATTGGAACGATATACATGGGTTTGGAATTAGCTAAACTTCTTAGATCGGCTAAATTGGCACATCATCTTTGGATAGGGTAGATTGCAATTTTACTCCTCCTTTAACTATAGGGCATTTGCACTAATAATCTTTGTAAAAACCATGATTTGCAACAAAAAAAAAAGTCTTGTAATTTAAAAAAACTCTCGATTTTAGTCTTTTGGTCCCGAAAATTGCAAATTTAAAAAAAAAACACGGTTTCCACATTCGGCCGCATTAGTTGATGTGAAAACCAATTTGATTATGTGGATATCCTCCAAATGATTTTTTTTCATGTCTTGTCCCAATCAATATGTTAACTCACTTGTAGGATGTCCACATAAATGAAATCAATTTCAACATCAAAGAGTTTGACCAGAAATATGGACATATGAATTTTTCCGACATCCGACAACCAAAGGACTTAAATCAAGCTTGCTTTGAAAGTTACAACACTTTTGGCAAATCGTGATTTATGTAAGACAAGTATTGCCAAATGCCAACCCATATAATTAAAGGAAAAAATTTGCAATGTACCCTCTAGGGATTTCAGATCCTTAAGACCACACAAGGCTCGGTTTCAGACCACAGAATCGAACTTCAAACCATACGATCCCGAGACTAGGCACGACATGATATGATTTGATTTTATAAGTCAGGAATTTATTCGATTTTAATTGAATTTGAGTACATTAAAATCTCACATTGTGACCAATTTTAAAGTCGAACGTATATTCAAATCCGAATTCAATTATAAATATCTAAATATAGTTTCCTCATTTTCAACGTTCACCGTTCAATCCAACTGAGGTTACACATACGGATGATTATCACCAATGAACATACAAAATATCATAAACTTACAACTGTAGTCATATTTTGTATTAAATACATTTTTGGCCCCTCAATTATCTGTTCCATTTAGTAAAGGCATGCAGGGACAACTGAAATCATCTATTCCATTTAGTATTTCATCTTATATTTTGACGGAACAAATACATGCCACATGTACAAGATGACATCATGTTTGTACACGTGGCATTTACACAGTTCAAGTAGATGATGAAATATTAAACGGAATAGAAAGTCTCAATTGATGCAGGGACAAGCAATAATGTAATAAGTCTTACAAACCAATCAAAGCACGAGAAATACCTAGTATATCGCCAGTTATCATGGCTTTAAGAAGTTTTACCTTCTCAGGGGTGAATGGTGGGTATCTTATATCAGCATCTCCAGCAAAACCTCGTCGTAAAACGGCCTTTTTATGGCTGAAAGTATCGAAAGAGAATTTTCCATGGTACGATCCCATTCCACTTTCCCCTACCCCTCCGAATGGCAGAGTCGACTCCGCAATCTGCACCAACAAATTTGCTAAGGTTGCGTTTGGATTGAAAGATTTGGATTTGGGGGAAGGATTTATGGAGAAAACTTCAAATGACTCCATATACGATGAAAAAAATTTGAAATCGACGGAAGTAATAGGTTATCCAAACAACCTCAATGAATTTGTTATTATGAGTTTAAAATTCTTAGCTTCAAATCCATTAATTTAAATATAGTGTAAGATAAATTCCAATCTATATATCAAGTTGTATTCTCATCCTTTTTCTTTGAGTAAACTACAACAATTGTCCCCAAAAGTATACCAAAATTACAAAAACAAATAAATAAATCAGTTACATCTTTCTAAATTACTAATACCCCCTTAAAGTATTACAAACATCCCCTTAAGGTTTTGTATTTACTTAACAAATACTCTCAGGGTGCAATTTGTAACATAGAAACAAAATATCCATTGGGTATTTATAATTTTGAAAGACAGCTGAGTTTTTGTTATAATTAACTGAACCTCAAGGGTATTTTCCGTGATTAACCCTTTTTTTGTTACCTACGAATGGGATCTATTGTGTTTCATCTCATATTCTACCCACAGGGATGATTGCCACATGTATATAACTTTTGATGAAACAAAATCTTGGAATAGAAGATCACATCCTTGTTACTTATGCGGCATTAGGTAAATGGCATGAGAAATACTTACATGCATACTTGTCTCATTAATGGCCATACCCCCAGCCGAGACGTTTCTTACGAATTCCTCTTTGAGATTTTCGTCATTTGTAAATAGATAAGCAGCGAGAGGTTTTCCTTTAGAATTAATCAGGCCAATGCAGTCCTCAATTCTGTCGACCTTCATATTGAAAAAAAAAAACAACAAACAAAACGAAACACAATCAATACAGTAAAAGATGCCCTTAGCTAAAATAAAATTCCCTTTTTTGCTCTTTCCTTTCACAGAAAAATTAGCACCACCCAGATTTTTCTCAGTTAAAACAGTCTGCCTCTTTGTTTTCACCATATTTGTATTAACAAATTAGTGTACCGCAAAAGTAATAAATATTAGAGATAATTACAAAACTAGCCTTGAGGTTCAACCTAATTACAAAAACACCAGTTATCTTTCAAAATTACAAATATCCCCTTGGGATCGTATTTACCTAACAAATAGGCAAAATTGCAAATTTGGTCCTGTAAAAATCACATTTTGCAAAAATGTCCTGCAACTATAGTAAACTCTCGATTGTAGTCCTTGAAAATGCACGGTTTGCAAAATAGTCATGTGACTATATGTAAATCAAAATTTTGGTACTAATTTCACCGAATTTCAGTCACGTGAGCGGCACATTAGTTCCCAATTACCTATGAAATTAGTGTTTGATAAATGATTTTATCATGATTTTGATGATTTTATTTTTATACCAAAACAATGTTTTTAAAGGTTGTCCAAATACTCCTAAATGATTTAAAATGGTTTTAATATTTTCCGGAGTATTTCTACAAGTTTATTTTCGATATAAATTGGACAACATTTTTGATGATTTTGTGTTAATGTGTTTTTACACCAAAACAATGGTTCTAAAATATTGTCCTAATACTCCCGATCGGTCTAAAATATTTTTACTATTTTTTGGAGTATTTCTTGAAGTTTATTTTCGATATAAAATTGGACAATACTTTTGTTTTGAGGCCAATCGGTCGCCCTATAAGGCATCTCGTACCTGAAAATTGTGAAAAACAGTGAATAAACTATTTGCTGAAAAAAAGTTGGTTGACCGGTCAACAGGGTGGTAGACCGGTGTGGTCGACCGGGGCGTCGACCGGCGGGTGACCGGTACCTGGGAGCATTTTCTGAAACAGAACTTTCTGGACTCGTTTTTTGGTTCTCGCTCGACCAATTTGGACATAGGTCGACTCGGACCGGACCGCCGACCGGCCGCCTGTGTAAATGTGTTTTCTCATTTTCAAACTATTTGTTTGTGCGCGACGGGCGCTCAAGTTTGACAACAAAATTTAACCGTTAGCGTGACATGCCTTTTCCTAAATTGTGGGATTGATTTCTAACTCTTTTCTCTTCAATTGTCTTGCAATTTTTTGTAATTCATGTCCCCAAGAGAGCCTATCATGTACAAGACATCTTCTATAAATAGAGGAAGAATTGAAGCAACACAATAAGAGAGAACAACACAACACAACAAGATATTCTCAAGCAAACACTTGGTCTTATTATCATTATTCTTGTTGTAAATTGCCTAGCTTATCACTTTCACATCCTTGATGTCAGGCTATTCTTGATTACACTTGCACTCAATGTATTATCAATTATCGATTTGTAATCTTGAATTTTTGGGTTATCATTCAACACAAGATATCCTTGTGAGTGTTTGTGGTAAGAGCACACTTGGGTGATCTAAGTGTTAGGTATGAGAAGATTGTGGTAATCTTCTTGTTGAGGTGTTGAAGAATTTGGTATTCTTGAGGTTGAAGATTGTGGTAATCTTGTGGTAAGTGAGATTGTGGTAATCTCAAAGGTGGTGTTGAAGAAGAGTGTGGTGCTCTTCAAGGTGTTGTTGTAAGTTGGTGTTGTATTAATTTGTGGTAAATTAATAAAATCTTTTTTTCTTTTTGAAATCCATCCCAGGATATCTTTGGGGTGGTAGAGGATTAGGCCCCAGGTGGGTTGAACCTCTTTAAATCAATGTGTGTTGTTTACATTCCGCACCTTTATTATTGTCTTTGAGCATTCGGTTCGAAAAAGAGGGTAAAATCGAAAAGATGGAGATAATCTATTCACCCCTCTACAGATTATCGTGAGCCGCTGGACTTACAAGTGGTATCAAAGCCAAACTCTTTGGCAAGCTCGTTTCACATCGCGAGTGAAGAGAAACGATCGTCGACTTTTAACAAAGCTCATCTTTCCTAAGACTTCCACCACCAAGCCACCTCGGTTTGATTCCAAAAATTTTATTTTTGGAAAGAAAGAATGGAATGCTATTTACAAGGTTGCGGGTTCGACATTTGGAACACCGTCATAAATGGAGAATTAATTCGATGAAAGATACACCACACACCTCCAAAGGCTTCAAAGAGCTCAATGATGAAGAGAAGAAAATCATCTCCTAAACGGTAAAGCTCTCAATATTTTGTATTGTTCATTTACTAATTTGGAATATGAACATATTGTAGGAATCGATCGGCCCATGAAGTATGGCAAAAATTAGAAGCCATCTATGGAGTATTTGCAAATGATAGGAGCAACTCAAAAGCATCTACTTCTCAAATGTATACAACATCAAATCCAACCATATGGGATGAGCCTCTTACAACTTCCGATGATGAAGTCGAAAAATGTTTTATGGGCATCGAAGAAAAAAACGAGGTATGTCTTAAACCCTCTACTTCCTATGGTATTGTCATACAAAATGATTATAGTGATTTGCAAAATCATTATGATGAACTTCAAAATGAATTCCAAAGCTTACTCATTAATTACAAAAATTTGAAAAAAGAATTCAATGTTTTTAAAAAGGATAAGGATAGTTTATTTACTTCCACATGAATCACTATCATGTGCTCACACCACCACACTTGAAAAGGTTAGAAACCTTGAAAAAGAAAATAGTACTCTTGTTGAGGATATTAATTGCATGAAAAAGGATTTATCTAAATCCGACTTGAGTCCGATGAAATTATTGATTGTTGTGATAATTGAAATTAGAACTTGACCATAAGCTTAATGTTGTCAATCATATGAAAAAGAATCAAGTCTCAAGATGTTGGTCATTATGCTCTTAGAATTATTACATGCTTCTATTGCGGTAAAAAGGGTCATACGGCTAATACTTGTCGGGCTAGAAATAGCTCTAATCATTATTGGAGACCTAAAAGTCTCAAAGCTAATCCTAAAGGACCCAAACACTTGAGGTACCACAAAATAATGTCATATTAGGTACGTGCGAAATAATGATCCAAGAAAATTCATACCGCAAGAAGGCATCAAATGACCGTTTAATTTGATCAAAGAAGGAGAAACTATTCTCAACAAAGCCAATTTCAAGAAGAGGGTATAATCAAAAACGGAAGAACACAATCCTTGGAAATGGCAAAGACATCATCAACAAGATGATTTTCAAAGAAGAAGAGACTTTCAACAACGGGAAAGCAACAAACCTCGAAATGGAGCAATCAAAGAAGTCATCATCAACAAAGTGACTTCTCAAGGGGAAGATATCATCAACAATGGGAATGACACAACCCATGGAAATGACGTAATTGGTAACCCGTATCTCCCTATTTAAATATGCATTTTATTTTGTTATTATGCATGTTTTTATTTGTGCCTATATTGCAAATGAGTTTTCAAGTATTTATTTTGTTAATTAAGGTCTTCAATATATATTTGTGCTTTTAAATTTTTTTTTGAAAAAGAAGACCTCATATGATGTTTTTAAAACTCTTGTGCATTTTTGTAGACTAGAGTGTGTTATCATCTCCTATGGATTTTTATGGCATGAGCTTACTTATATCTCTTGCTTTACACTTCTATCATTATGATTTGTCTTTAGATTTGTTTTAAGAATTGTGTAGATTTACATATTTTCACAAATGGCCATTTACGTCATTATTTGTCAAGAAAGGCATAAATTATCGAGGTATGTTTACTTGTGTTATTCTTACTCTTATAGACTCGATATATGTATTGCCATGTGCCTATGTGCTTGTTTTTCATAGTATTTCATACAAGTGCCATTAAGAGGATTTTTAGATTGTGTTTGAAAGGCACTATTCGATATTTGATTGCACATATTTGCTTTGTCAACTCTTGTTCAAATACTTCTTTTAAATGAGGTCTCAACCATATGCTTTATCGGATTTTCAAATTTCAAAAGAGACCTTTTATAGCTTTCTTAAGCTTATTTGAACTTGCATGATTTATTAGAATCTTGATGATCTTCTAAATGCATAGTATATGTATTTCTTGCTTCATGGTCTATATATATAATGTCTCTTACTACTATGCTCTTTTGCAAGATATTTTGTTATTGATGATTGAGACATGTTTTTACACTTGGGCTATTTTTCTCTTGATTATATAAGCGATGCCGTTAATGAGTTTGTTAAGTTGTGTAGATGAGAAATGAAGTACTCCAAATATTAGTTACCTCAAAATATTTGGATGTAAATGTTCTTTTGTGAACACCTTAGACCAATTGGATGCCCTATGATGATAGTGATGAAGAAGACAAAAAGGGTATTAGGAACAAACTCGATGACCAAGGCTACATTGGTCGAACTAAGGCGAGGTTAGTAGCTCGAAGGTATTTTCAAGAAGAAGGTAATTGATTTTGATGTAACATTTGCACTCATAGCACATTTAGTAGCTCTTTGCATTTTACTTGCCCATTCTTGTTTTAAGAAAATTTCAAACTTTACCAAATGGATATTAAATTCAATTTTCTCAATGGTTTTATTCAAGAAGAAGTCTATGTAAAACAACCTCCGGGGATTTAAATTTTTCTAGGCCAAATGATTTTTATAAAAGGCCTTGTATGGTTTAAAACAAGCACCCCATGTATGGTATGATAGACTTAGCTATTTTTGCTAAATGAGTTTACAAGAGGTAAAGTTGATACTATTCTCTTTGTTTGTGAAAAAGGGCAAGATTGTTTACTTGTGCATATTTATGAGAATATTTTTGGTACTACTAATGAATATTTGTGCAAGATATTTTTCTAAGTTGATACTAGGTGAACTCGAGATGAGCTTGATGGGGGAGCTCAATTTATTGCTTGGACTTCAAATTATTCAATGCCAAGAAGATGGTTATATTTCAAAAGAACTCTTGAAGGAGTTAGGCATTGAAGAAAGAAGAACTATCTCAACCTCTATGGCTAAAGATTGACAAAGGTTGAGAAAGGCATGTCGGTTGACAAATAAATTCGAGGTATGTTTTCTTGTATTATTCCTATAGACTCGACATTCCATATGCCTTATGTCTATATGCTCGACTTCAAAAACTATCCTAACGAATCTCATTAAAGTGCCATTAAAAGAAATTTTCAAATATTTGAAAGGCACTTTTTCTTATGACTTGTTGTATCCAAAGTCTTAAAACGTTATTATTTTTCGGGATAACAAGTCCGGTGATAATAATTTTTCAAAATATGGTTGTCATAATCGAACTAAACATATTGAGATTCGATAATTTTTTAAACGGGATTGCACGTTTAACAAAAACTTGAGATGTGTTTAATTAGTCTCAAGGATCACTCGCGGACTTTTTAATCGCTCAACGCCGAGTATTTTACCTCATTTCGAGCTTGATCATGACATAATGTATATTGAATGAGGTCTACGTTTGCATTTTGCACGTTTTTTAAAACTTAGGGGCGAAAAATCGGATTTTTGGTTGAAAATTCGGATTTTGGAAAAAGCTGACAGACAGGTAAATTTGAAAGGGTTGAGGGCAACCGGTTGTTTCGATGTCGACGATCGCGCCCTCAACCTCGACCGTCGCCCTAGTCTAAAATTTGGATTAAAATGGTTCTGTCTTGACGATTCGTCACTTTGACACTTTTTGGCCATTTTTCGTCCCCTTTGCAAATTTCACACACAATTCACTTCAAATTAGTTTTGATACATGAATTATATATTTTGGGAATTATCTAGATCGACTATCATCATCATTGCTCGTCTTTACCGATTGAATGGTAAGAATTTCACTATCTTTAACTCAATTGGGTTGAACCTCGAGTTTGTGGCTTATATGTATTTTTCTTGATGTAATTCATATATGTTTTTGATGAGCTTATTGATTGTTGATGAATGATATTTGTTAAATTGTATTTGGTGATGAAAAACTTGGCTTGATTTCATTTACAAGGGCTATATATAACTTTTTCTATTTTTGACGCCCGCCAAGTGTTCGATAAAACGTTTCAATGAAAAATTCATCACCTACATGACTCTCTCGATTTCAAAAGTCTCATATATTTATAGAGATCATGTTTTTGCAAATTAAATGAATATATGATGTATTTATCGTGCTAACATTCTTTTTGATGATTCCAAAGGGGGAGAAACAGGTTATAAGCTCGTTAGCTCATAAAAGCTAAGATAAGCTTAACGAAAAGAAGTTATAAGCTATGGCTTCATAAAGCCATAAGTTGTGGATCATATTTAGTCCACTTGGTGCATTATGGTTATGTATGAATTATGGTCCATTGGTTGTAGTATGGACTTATATACGGTTCTATTGATGTATCTTTGACAGGGGGAGCTTTTAAGTTATTGATACTTAAGCTCAATATCGAAAGCTATATGTGTTTGAATAGGGGGAGCATTAGCTTATGTTTAAGTTGCTTCTACATAACTCTTGTTGTGCATGTTGATAGGGGGAGCATTTGCTATATGTGTTTGAATATCTCTACTCCCATCATTGTGATTATATTGCGTGGAATGTTGTCGCTCACAACGGAAAGTTCCTTTTACCAGGTAAAAATGTTTTGTTTTCAAAATCGACCTCGTTAAAATTATTTTGGTTTGTAATCATCAAAAAGGGGAGATTGTTTGATAAATGATTTTATCATGATTTTGATGATTTTATTTTTATACCAAAACAATGTTTTTAAAGGTTGTCCAAATAATCCTAAATGATTTAAAATGGTTTTAATATTTTTAGGAGTATTTCTACAAGTTTATTTTCGATATAAATTGGACAACACTTTTGATGATTTTGTGTTAATGTGTTTTTACACCAAAACAATGGTTCTAAAATATTGTCCTAATACTCCCGTCGGTCTAAAAATATTTTTACTATTTTTTGGAGTATTTCTTGAAGTTTATTTTCGATATAAAATTGGACAATACTTTTGTTTTGAGCCAATCGGTCGCCTCTATAAGGCATCCGTGCACGAAAATTGTGAAAAAATGAATAAGCTATTTTTTCAGGTTGGTTGACCGGTCACAGGGTGGTAGACCGGTGTGGTCGGCCAAGGCGTCGGCCGCGGGTGACCGTGCACTGGGAGCATTTTCTGAAAGCAGAACTTTTCGGACTCGTTTTTGGTTCTCGCTTTCGGCCAGACATTACATAGACATAGGGTCGGACCTTCCGACCCCGTCGGGTCGCCTGTGTAAATGTGTTTTCTCATTTTCAAACGTCTATTTGTCTGTGCGACGGCCGCCGAAGTTTAATGACAAAATTCTAACCGTTGTGCGAAGATAGCTTTTCCTAAATTGTGGGATTGATTTCTATGACTCTTTTCTTCAATTGTCTTGCAATTTTTCTGAGAATTCATGTCCCCAAGAGGAGCCTATCATGTACAAGACATCTTCTATAAATAGAGGAAGAATTGAAGCAAACACAATAAGAGAACAACACAACACAACAAGATATTCTCAAGCAAACACTTGGTCTTCTATTGTCATTATTCTTGTTGTAAATTGCCCAGCTTATCACTTTCACATCCTTGAGGTCTGGCTATTCTTGATTACACTTGCACTCAATTGTATTATCAATTATCGATTTGTAATCTTGAATTTTTGGGTTATCATTCAACACAAGATATCCTTGTGAGTGTTCTTGTGGTAAGAGCACACTTGGGTGATCTAGGTGTTAGGTGTGAGAAGATTGTGGTAATCTTCTTGTTGAGGTGTTGAAGAATTTGGTATTCTTGAGGTTGAAGATTGTGGTAATCTTCACAAGGTGTCGTTGGAGATTGTGGTAATCTTCAAGTGAGATTGTGGTAATCTCAAAGGTGGTGTTGAAGAAGAGTGTGGTGCTCTTCAAGGTGTTGTTGTAAGTTGGTGTTGTATTAATTTGTGGTAAATTAATAAAATCTTTTTCTTTTTGAAATCCATTCCTGGATATCTTTGGGGTGGTAGAGGATTAGGCCCTAGGTGGGTTGGACCTCTTTAAATCAACGTGTGTTGTTTACATTCCGCACCTTTATTATTGTCTTTGAGCATTCGGTTCGAAAAAGAGGGTAAAACCGAAAAGAAGGAGATAATCAATTCACCCCCTCTAGATTATCGTAGCGCTTGGACTTACAATTAGGACCAAAATTGAAATTTTCATACGATTCTGAGGACTATTTTGCAAAATGTGCATTTTGCAGGACCAAAATTGAGACGTTTATATAGTTACATGACATTTTTGCAAAACATAATTTTTAAACCTTTTTCTTTGTAGCTCTATAGTTATAGAACTAATTTTGCAATTTTGCCTAACAAATACCTCTTCGGGAGGGTGCATTTTGTAAGATAAAAACAAATGTCAAGGAGAAAGTTGAAATTTTAAAAGATAGCTGGGTATTTTTGTGATTAGGTTAAACCTCAGGGTAGTTTTTGCAATTATTCCTAAATATTATTCATGTAAAAAAGTTGGTTCAAACTAAAATATAACAGAGGCTTATTAAGTTTTACCGTGACAATGGGAAGTAAAGGACCAAAAATCTCCTCATTGATGATAAGGGAATCTTCTGGGGCATCCAATATAACAGCAGGAGCAATCTTGCTGTAAATACAGAAAGAAAAACAATAACAAATATATTACTCATCTATTTAAAAAAATAAAAAAAGCATTGCTAAATTAGAAAAAAAGTGCAAAACCAAAGTTTTGGAACTTACAGATTGGCTTTATCCCGTTGACCTCCGATAACTACTTTACCAGAAATCTTCTCGTCGTCCAATAACTTTGTTAATCGGTCAAAATGGCGGGAATTTATAATGGTTGACAAGTCTTTTGATTGCAGAGGATCCTTTCCGTAGAATTTCTCAAGTTCAGATGAAAGAGCATCTATCTGAGAAGACATATCAGAATTAGATCAAACAGAAAACTAAATTAACACATTTGTTGATAGGCATAATTACAAATACAACCCTTGAGGTTTAGCCTGATTACAAAAAATAGCAAATATCTTTCAAAATTAAAAATGCCCCGCGAAAGTGTTATACCTTCTTCTTGAGGGTGCAATTTGCCAATAGAAACAAATGTCAAGGGTATCTGTAACTTCGAAATATAACTGGGAATTTTTGTAATTAAACTAAACCTCAGGGATAGTTTTTTCAATCAGATGCGATCGTTTACCAGTTTTGAAGCAAATTCTTTTGTAGTCATTACATAATCAGGCGCAACACAGGTTTGCCCATTGTTGCATCCCCACTTGCCTGCGATTATTCGTCTTGCTGCAACCTTTCGAAAGTTTCACAACTTTTATGATGCTAACAAAAATTTAATAAATGTCCACAAAAAGGTCCGATTTGGACAGCTTTGGAATTTTGGATATATTGAACAACTTACTTTTAAGTCGATGTTTGAATCAACCACCACGGACATTTCCCACCAAGCTCCAAAACCACTGGTGTAAGATGCTTTGCAGCAGCTGATAATATAATGCGTCCAATCTTACCATTTCCTGTAGACTTACTCGAGACAAATTCAAAATCAGAACTCTGTTTCTAATGATAATGTTTTATGTTTTTGAGACCAACACCAATAATTAATAGGGGATAATTACAAAAATACCCTGAGGTTTGGACTAATTACAAAAAACCCAGAGATGTTTCAAAATTACAAAAAAAATCCCATCAAGTTCGATTATGTGTTAAATATAAGGAGATGACTGTAGTATTTTTATAAATATCAAGGAGTTTTTGATATGTTTTTTGCTTATAAAGGGGAAAAATGTAAGACAGAATCAAACTTCAAGGGTTTTTTTATAATTTTTAAACATCTCTGGGTTTTTTTGTAATTAGCCAAAACCTCAAAGGTGTTTTTGTAATTATCCCTAATTAATAATATAAAGTAGAATGTTTGAAATGTTTTGCTCCTCAGTGGGGTTAAAGTATAATACAGAATCAAACTTCACAGGGTTTTTTTTGTAATTTTTTCAAAAACATGTGGTTTTTTTTGTAATTAACTCAAACCTCCATGGTAGTTTTTGTAATTATCCCTTAATAATATGTATGAAAGATAAAAGGAGGTATTTGGTTTTGTGTCATAGAGAAAGCCTCAGACACATACCAATACTGCAATACATACACCTTATAATCTTCACTAGAACAGTTTTTTTTTTTTTACCATAATCGAACAGATATGAGAGCATAAAATCTGAAAGCTTTCAGAAGAAAGATAACTTTCTAATGCAGACAACATCTCCTTGTAAACAAAATAATTTTTTTGGCTTAATTGCAATTTTGGTCCTATAAATATAGGGAGGTGACATATTTAGTCCTGTAATTATTGAGTGTAGCAATTTTGGACATGTATGTATTAAAATTGGTATATTTGGTCCATTAAGTATGCTATGTAGCAATGTTCTCCCGCAAATTTTTATTTTTTTTCAATTTTGGTCATATAAGTTCTGAGTTCGTGCACTATTAGTCCTCAAAGGATGAAATATGACTTACCCTTTGGGACCAAAATGGCACTAAAATAAAATTTATGGGACCCAAATTCAAGAAAAATGAAAATTTACGGGACCAAAATTGCTACATAGCACCAAATATGCCACCATTTTGAATTTACAGGACCAAAATTGTTAGATAAGATACTTACAGGACCAAATGTGCCACCCCCTTATACTTATAGGACCAAAATTGCAATTAAGACTAATTTTTTTGGCCCCTAATTTGATTTTGACAGCATTAAGAAGTAACATAAAATAGGTGAATATTTTATCCCATTTTTGTTATTACCTGTGTAAAATATTTTATCCCATTTTTGTTCAAGCAACGCAGTCGTTTCGGGCACACCACCTTCAACAACTTTGACAGCTGATGGATCCATATACTCCCCAAGAAGATTTGACATCAATGATGACGTGGCAGGGGCAACCTCTGATGGCTTCAAAACAACAGCATTACCAGCTGCAATAGCTCCGATGACTGGATCAAGTGACAACTCTAGGAAGGAAAGGAGGCCAAAAAGAAACCAGTTTTAATTGTGCAAAGTACTGGGAAATTGCAAAATTAGTCCCTATATTAGTTAAAGGGGGTGTAATGATATTGATTCCTTTTTCAGAAAAAACAAAATATATGGATAATTACAAAAAAAAAAAAAAGATTCGGGCTAATTAAAAAAAGACCATGAATATTTGAAAATTGCAAAAAATCCCATCAAAAAAATAAAAATTCAAAATCCTCCTGATATTTATAAAAATATGACAGTCACCCCTTTAATTAGTTAAATTTAAGATAGAATCAAACTTGAGGGGACTTTTTGTAATTTTGAAACCTCTCTGGTTTTTTTTTTGTAAATAGACCAAACTTGAGTTTTTTTTTTTTTTTTTTTGTAATTATCCCTATAAATATATGTACAAATTATATAATTGTACTTATATATATCATTTATTGATAAACATAATCCTGCTCAAATTAAATTGACAATAAGATCCTATAATTATTAAAAAATCTCTATAGTGAGTCCTAAGACCATCTCCAGTAGTTTGCACTACTTTAGTGCAGAAATTACACTATTTTAGTGCAAAATCTACATTGCATCTCCAGCAGTTTGCATTACTTTATCCACAAAAAAAGAATATTCCATAAGATTCCTTCTTTTGTTCATTTAATATTATTTTTTATTACTTTATAATTAATAAAAATATTAAATAATTGATTTTATTTGATATCATATTTATTATAATTTATTTTATGCAAGAATTATAATTTTGTGTGTAGTATTTTAAATCTCATATTATTATTCAAATTATACATTATTTAAAATTAATTTATCACATATAATTGAATTAACTTTAATATTATTTTTATTAAATTCATTACAATATAAAATTAATAAGAATGCTTTTATAAAAGGAATTTAAGAAAAACATATAAAAAATTGAAAAAAAAAAAGTAAGAGTAGCGCTTAAACAATGCGGCGGCATTTGTGCGAGTGCACCGTAGTGATTCTAAAATAGCGCATGTAAGTAGCGCACTGCCTGGAGCATAAAAAATGGCGCCCAACTCTAATTTAGTGCAGTGTTGGAGTTGGCCTAAGTTACTTAGCCGGATATCGAAATTTATGCCGGAAAGAAAATGTGACATCCATATGAGGAAAAAGACAGGGGATTGGGCATTCTTGTCAATTTTGCTTGCGTGGACAAAACATAACTTATTTAGTACTTAGGAAAAACCTTCAAAATTATCATTAATTTTAATTTAAATTTCAACATGCATTAAATGTCAAAATATTAAAGTCAATTTAAGTTTCTCATTGAAAAGAAGTTTTTTTTTGTTTTTTTTTTGCCAAATAGGCATGTTTTAGTCCATATCATATTATTTCCTCCATCAATGCATAATATAAGCCATGTTTTGTCCACATAAGCGAAATTGACCGAAATGCCCAAAATCCCAAAAACAGTTTCTAGTATGTGAAACTTCTCGGGCGAAAACTTAAATTTGAACACGATTTATCATAATAAGAGAGAATCAGAGAACCAACTTACTAAATGGATAGTTCCACGTTGATATAACCAATACGACACCCAAAGGCTCTGACACTATTTCACCTGTTGATGGGAAATTGATCATTGATGTTTTCACCTGTAACAAAAATAAGCGAAGTATAACCTTTTTATCCAACAACCAAGGGTCCAAGAGAGTCACTGGAAATTGGATAATTACAAATACTACCCCTAGGCTTGGGGTAATTAAAAATCTACCCCTGCGGTTTGGGGTGATTACAAAAAATAACCCGAGGTTTGGGGTTACTAAACAAAACCAGAGAAGTTTTAAATTTAGAAAAGAGAAAAAAAAAAAAGAGGTTGGATTCTGCCTAAAATATAAGGAGATAATTGTAATACTTTTACAAATGTAAAAGGAATATTTGAAATATTTTTGCTTATGAAGTGGGTAAAGTTAATACAAAATCAAATCTGAAAGGAATTTTTGTAATTTTAAATAACCTAAGAGCCTTTTTGTAATTACCACAAACCGTAGGGCAGTTTTTGTAATTATCCCTAAGAAGTTTAAGATCCGAATTAACTATAAAGTTACTTTTTCTGGCATCATCCATCGATGTAATTCCTTCAATGCCAACTCGCATGACGATGATACTCCATAAACCTGAATGATAAAAGATAAATGTTAGTTACAAAAAAATAAAATGAAAACAAAAGAGACAATAAGATTAAGGCAAAAATGTTTTTTCCGTCCACTAAGTGGACGACTTGAGAGATTTAGTCCACACTTTTAGAAATTTTTGAAATTGGTCCACTAAGTGGCAAAAATTCGGATTTTTAGTCCAGTAACCTGCTATTGCAGGTAACAATCCTATGTGGATTTTTTTTTTTTTTTGCTTTTTTTTCTTGCCTCAAAATATGAATTGTTTTTGTTGATGTGGCATATTATGTGGCATTTTGGAGGGAAAAATATTATTTTCAATGTAAATTAGGTAAAAATATAATATTCATTATGAATAAAATAAAAATAATTTACAGAAAATATTTAAATTATTTGTTAATTTGAAAAAACGAAAAATAATTTTAAAAAATCCATGAAAAACAAAAATAATGTTAATAAAATTTAAGATATTTTAATTGGAGAAATGTATTCGAAATTATAAAATAAAAAATTATTTATATCATATGTTTAAATTATAAATTATTTAATTGTATAAATTGTTTTTATACAGTTTTTTAAAATTTAAATATTTTTTATGCAGATTTTTGTAATTAAATAGTTTTTATACAGTTTTTTAAAATTTGCACAGTTTTTATACTTTTGAAAATTATAAAATAAAATATATTCATTTTTATGTTTAAAGAGTAATAATTAAATAGTTTTTATTTTTCTTTTTACCACACAATATTTTTATTTATAGTTGAATTAAATATATTTTTCTATATTTTAAGTCTAATATTTTAAAAATACTAATATTAAGTAATTTAAACTTATGATATAAATAAGTTTTCTTATTTTATAATTTTGAATATTTTATTATATTTATTAAATCAAAATTTTTAACTTTTATTAACATTATTCTTATTTTTCATCGATTTTTTAAAAAAAAATTTCGACTAATAAAAATATAAAGGTATTCTGTAAATTATTTTTATTTTATTCATAATGTATTATATTTTTACCTAATTTACATTGAAAATAATATTTTTCCTCCAAAATGCCACATAATATGCCACATCAAAAAAACAATTCATATTTTGAGACAAGAAAAAAAAACAAAAAGAAAAAAATTTCCACATGGGATTGTTACCTGCAATAGCAGGTTACTGGACTAAAAATCCGAATTTTTGCCACTTAGTGGACTAATTTCAAAAATTTCTAAAAGTGGACTAAATCTCTCAAGTCGTCCACTTAGTGGACGAAAAAAACATTTTTGCCATAAGATTAAAAACATAATTCACCATGGAGTACATTAAGAAAAGACACAATCAAATATATAATTGTCTAACAAAAAAGAATTTTGATAAGAAAAACAAAATAAATATTTATTTTGGTAAAACAAATTGGTATATCAAACTACGATTTAGAATATGTCGAGAAACTTATTAATTACAAAAATAAAAACATTCACATCACGTTTTATACCTTAATTTTCAATAATTTTTGGAGATGGGAATATATAATTATTTGTTTTAAATTAGAAAAATATGAAATTTGTGAAAACTCGATTTATTGAAACTAAGATATTTTAATGTTTTAAATTACGAAAGTATAAAAATTATTGTCAAAATAATTTTACTTTAAAAATTTAAAATTTATCCACAATTATGCTGAGAGGAAAATCCGATTTAATGAAAATAAAAATAACAATATTTTAAATTTGAAACTTATAACTCAACTATCAAAATAATAATACATTAATCATTAAAACTTACTCAAAATCTAAGCATTTTTTATTATGTATTGTTGATAGAATTAAATTATCATTTTCTGTTATTCGTTTTTAATAATGATTTGGCATTTTCCTGATTTAGAAATGTGAAATTGGCACTATTTAATAGGGGCGGTAAATCGTGTAATAATTGCAATTTTAGCTTAATTTATAATTTTTATTCGTGTCATGTTTCGTATCGTGTCATCTTGTGTCGTGTTTTAACTTGTCATTTGTCTCTGTAATAAGATGTCGTGTTCGTGTCCCAGAGACAGTGTTATCGTGTTGCACCACTCATTATCATTCCAACTATTTATATATACATATAGATAGATAGATTTTGGAACATTTTTAAATTTATGAAATTTACATATCCAAAAAAAAAAAAAAACCAGGACAATGAAGAATCTGATGAAATGGTACCTACCTCATGAGAAAAAGCTTCAAGTTCTGGTTTGTTGAGGTCAGATCTAAGAGCTTCCAAAATGTCTTTCTCATAGTGAGTCGTGATTCTGAGAAGCGATTTCAACTGTGAAACTCTCCACTCCACACTCTTCGTCTTCCCGCTGCTGTAAACTGATCTCAGATCCTGTGATACCCTCTCCACATTCTGAGCCGTCCGATCAACCACTGGACCAGGCGCCATTGGATGAAACACGGAAACATCCATCGGATAAAATTTTAGAAACTGGAGGTAAGGTAATTAAAAC
Organism: Rehmannia glutinosa; assembly: GCA_016081115.2. Classification (NCBI taxonomy): domain Eukaryota; kingdom Viridiplantae; phylum Streptophyta; class Magnoliopsida; order Lamiales; family Orobanchaceae; genus Rehmannia; species Rehmannia glutinosa. Next base: position 726,040 of record JABTTQ020001270.1, read on the forward strand.
TCTACAATTCTGCTAACGAGTAACTATATACGATGGGAATTGAGAAATCAACCAGAAAAAAGTAGTATTAATGGAGAAGCGAAACGAAAAGGACAAATAATTATGAAGATAATATACAGAAATCGAAAGAGAGTTGACCTTGAAATTGGGGAAAACCATGGAAAATCGAACCAGAGAGAATCGTGGCGCAAAACCATTATAAAAATACCCACGTTTAATGCTATTATTTACACGAGAAGCATAAAATATTTCAGAATTTGGAGCAGGTGGTGATTTAAATTTGTTTTAATCATCGACAGATCAACTGAATATCCAAGTGTTGTATATACTGCTCTCTCGCTCGCTCTCTCTCTCTCTCTCTGTCTCTGTTTTCTCTGTGTGTAAGCAAGATAGTCAGTCGGCTAACATTTAGCAAGGCCCAAGGGCCAAGGTTGTTGAAATTTTTTATTAAGGGTTTATTACCCACATAAGTCATGGGCCAAGGTTGTCGAATTTTTTGGGGTATGTTGAAACGGCGCTTATTTCAAGTTTGTTTTACAATTATGACCAATTCTTATTAAAATGATTCAAATATCTTGAAGTTCCCATTATACCCTTTATAATGAGAATAATGAAATATGATTAATTAAATGCAGGATTTCATGAGAATCACAAACACTTTTAGTTTCTATTTCTTGTTTCATTCGTGGCATTGTTACCTACTTAGATCCAGGTCTCCATACGAGAGGTTTTAAAAAGATCATGTCGGGTTTCCAACCGATAAACTTAATGAGGTTATAGAATTTTAAAAGATGTTCGATTCTATGTTATCGAGTTCCAAAACGAGGTTTACGGTGAAAATGGAAATAGTCCATTACGACCATATCGGGTCCAACATCTTAGTAAAATTAATAAATCCCTTAAATTTCATACCTCTTTTGACCGAAACAAGACCAGGGTTAAGTGGTTCGCAACACCACCGATCGGAAAATTATCGCCCCGGATCGTTTGACAAACGACTCTCACCTGTTCAACCTCACCTCGGGGAAGATGATCGCAAGTTATCCGACTCCTTCGAAACCGCTCGGCTCGGCCACGACGCTTGGTTCGTTTCCTACTCCAAGGCGTAAAAGTAATTCTTCAAAGGGATGAATCAATAGTACATTATGAACACATGTTGAACAAACAACCTTTATTTTATTAAGAACTTAAAGAAAATTTTATTACATCATAATCTCTTTTAGGAGGAGAAAACTTGTTTAGCCTCTCATAAAGGCTATCACACTCTTGTACATAAAATTAAAAAACTAATCTTTAAAAGCGAAAACACTACAAATTCTAAACACTCAATATTACGAAGAAATTTTATTGTAGAAGACTTAGGATAATTTTCGATGTCCTCGACTCTCTTCAAACTCTGGTTTAAATAGATGTAAGTCGGATTTCAATTTCGGACTTCAACCATTGTTGAAATGTAAAACGTCCGCTTACATCATACTCTTGAATTATTGCTTGCTTCACTGCGGCAATTAGTTGGCATTTCCCTTTCTTCACATGGGTCGCCCCATGCATGCAGTATCAAAGTTCTTTATGCAAACTTCCAAATCCTGCGACTCGTCCTTTGTCTTGTAATACGTTGGACGACATCTTTTATGGACCCACTTTTCGTCTTTTTCCTAAGTGGGTTGTTACTGTCTGGAGTCACATGTCTCCATTAGCTTTGTTGGGGAATCTACTTTTTGGTGGTCCCCGAAACTTTGGACTTACGTGACTTTTCTTCTCCGTCGACGGGTCTTCTCCGATCGACTTTTGGCGGAATCCTTTGCCAAATTCCGGTTCCTTCGGTTTTGACATTCGGGACGGACCGAAAGTTCCCAATGGCCGATATGAGCCATATTGCGATATTCGACGAGTTTCTTTACTCCCCGTGACTTGTTTTCCCATGAGAAGATTTCTTTTCTTTTGAATAGGTCTTCTGCGAATCTTGTAGTTTTTTCTGTCATAGTATTCACGGGAATGATCCGTTCATTCGAATTTTGATAGAACTTGAGCGGAAACTTGACTTTGTCCATCTCGGTGAGAGCACGGACCTACAATCCCCATGCCCTTCTTGTAGTAATGTCGATCTTGATGAAGGTCGTGGCCAATTGATGGCTCAAAAGCTACATTTAAAACCGTAGGCAAGTGCACCTATCGTTTTATAGTATAGATTATTAGTACCGAGTGTCATTCCCACGAGGATTGTAAGTACTAATAATTACCGAAATCTTTTTGTTATTTAATCTAATAATTTTTGAGTTTTTGTTTGATGAAAAATGAAAACAAATTATAAATTGTAAAAATGAAGGAAGATTTGTAAAATAAGAAATCAAGAGATAGAAATGTGTTTGAATGTAAATCCCTCTAGAATGTTTTTGTGATTTGACAAGTTAAAAATACAACCGTAAGCCCTTAAGCAAAAACCAAACTCTTTTAATAAAATCTCATGTCTTGTGGACCGTAGAAATTCCCAATTTAAGTTAAACCCTTTCTCAAGGCGAAAAACTTCTAATCTCAAGTTGATTAAGCGGAAATCTCTTTCTAGTTAAAACCCCAAGACAACATTATAACGATTTGTGAATTCCCATATTAGGTTTGACCCTAATCCGGAAGATTTATGTCGTCTATATCAGGATTGCATGCAACTCTTTTCACTTATATAGGTTTTATTTCACCATGAATCTCTTGATTTCCGGATGAAAAATAAACTTCAAATCAATATTGCGCATATATCAATTCGAATGAGCGAAGCATAATATAAGTGAATCACACAAAATATGAAGATTTTATTAAAAACATACACACCTCAATCACAAATCCATTCTAGAGTTCATTACATTCAAACACTAGGAGTTTAGCTACACATGATTTTGACCAAAGAATAAATTACACAAGAAGATTTAAGTATTGTAGACATGGTGTACTTATCTTTCTCAAAATCTCAATTGACTTCTTTCTTGATTGATGATGTTGCTCCAAGCCTTCTTCTCGAGATTGCCCCAAGCTTTTCCTCAAGACCCCTTGATCCCAATTCTACTTAATGAAATGAATACAATGAATATTTTCGAGTATCTAATGAATGAATCTCTCAATTTCAACCTTGGCTTTTATAGGCAACCAATACATTGATAGTCTCTCTTTTATTAAACAATCACCCCCATTTTCCTTGTTGGTTGGTGAATTCTTGTATTCAAGTGATGAGGAGGGACATGGAGACATGTTTGCAAAATAGGGTGTTAAAAGTGTACAAAAGTGGCCAAAATGGGTTGGTTGGTGAGTTTCCCCAAAATTCCGCAAAGAAAAGTTGCAAAAAGAGGTCCCGGACACGCCAGTGTCGCCCCGAGCGCCGGGCGTCTTTGTTTTATCACACAAGGAATCGGGAGACATGGTCATGCTTCCCAACATGGCCAGGCCGTGTCTCTGGACACGGCCGTGGGAACACGGCCTGGCCGTCGCCGAGGCTGTTTTTGTGCAAAAAATCGAGTTTTTAGCTCCGTGAACACGGCCGTGTTGCCCGACACCCCTGCCCGTGTTGGACCAAAAAGGCCCCGAAATGACGCGTTTGGCTTGGAATTTCGGCGTTTTTGCATCCTTAAACTCCCGGTATGTTTTAACATGAATCCATGGTCGAAATTCACCAAAATTAGCCCGAATGGTCAATCTACATCAATAAAAGCACCTCGGAGTAATATGAACTATGTACAATAAAAAATTTACAAAACTAGAAATAAAATAACTCGAATTCTACTCAAATATACACATAAAACGTGCATAAAAGACCCTTATCAAACCACCTCCAACTTTGAACTTTGCTTGTCCTCAAGCAAAACCTTATATCAAAAAGAGGATTCAATAAATCATAACATACAAAGATGATTTTTTTTTTCAACATATTGAACATAAGTAGTCAAGTTCTTGGCCTTCTCAACCCAAATTAACCATTAAGTAAAAACATAGTTTTGTAAAACGATCGACTATCAAGAAAGACTGTAATATCGGCGGGCATTATTGGACTTGAAATCATCACTCCACAAACATGATAGTTATGAACAACTTCAATTCAATAGCATACGAAAATACAAGAATTCAATAGATCATTGTAGTTAGCTTACTAGTCATATAACCAAGCTTGAACTTTATTGGAATGAGAAGTCAAGGAGTATTCATTCTCTCTTTTTTTTTTTTTTGGACCTTTCGAGACATGCTTCCACTAGGTTTATATTTTGAATTTCTGTTCAAACACTCTAGGGTGGTTTTTCATACTCATATTCGTGTCGTAGTTTTACGTAAAGACAAACATGGGGCTCATGAATGCTCCTAATTACTAAGCAACAACAAATAGAGGAGTATAACCTCGATTGGTCCGTTTTTTTTTTCTTCGTTTTTTTTTTAATTTTTTATTCACAAGCTTGGTTTAACAACTAGTTAACCACTACTAAATCATGAGTTCTCGGAAGTTCATAGCACTAAGTATCGTCGTATATGCCTTAACACATCAAGTATTTATGGTGTTGGAAATCTCGTCAAAATTTAGCCCGCATCCACGTCAATCTATCTAGACAATCAATTGCTTCACACTGAAAACACAAATTAACAAGTTAATATAGGTATAATTGGGCAAGTTATTGACTAGCAAATACTCAATTTGTAAAAAAAAAAATCACATCTCTTGAAAACAAACGCACAAGCATTAGAAAATGTTATTGTACCCACCTCCAACTTTAAGATTCACATTGTCATCAATGTGAGAGAAAAAAAATGGACAAACACACACAAAACACTAAAAAAAAACAAAGAAATTAGAATGATATAAAAGAGGTGGAAAAAAAGAAAAATACGACCTTACTACAATAGTGGAATCGGTGTTGAGCGACCATTGGGTTGTTTTGGTGCGGGACCTTCAAGCGGCATCTTCATACCTAATCAAAGTTAAGCAACACACAACTCGAATACCGTGAAATCTCAAATATTCCCAATTAGGACAAGCAAGAAGAAGCTCAAGAGTTTTTTTAATTATTTGAAAATGACTCTAAGGACTTGTGATTATTTTGAAAGAAAAGAAAATAAAATAAAAATAAATGAAAACAATTGCACACAAACATCGGGTTTTCTCCCGGTAGCGCTAGCGCTTCTTTAACGTCGTATAGCTGGACCATTTCACCTAAATGTGAAGATTTAATCGGGCGGAGCCTTGAACTTATGAAAAATTTTATCTCTTTGAACAACATCGCCACAGTATCGATTTTCGAACAATTGACCATTGTTGTCTATTTTTACGCATGTTATTCTCAAAATGGGATTTATCTGTGGAAACTTTTGCACATTGAACATCACATACTTTCAAGGATTTATTAGAAGACATATCAAGCAAATAATCATTTATCCTTGTCTCAATCAAGTTTATAGGAAAACAAGTATCATTTATAGGATTTCTCAAAGGAATTATAAAGATAACTTGTTCACCCCTACTCTCAAAGTAAGCTTTCCATCATGCACATCAATGAGAGATTTAGCGGTAGCAAAAAGGACGCCCTAGAATTAAGGGAACTTTATATCATCATGCATGTCAAGAATAATAAAATCAACTGGGAATATGAATTTATCAATCTTAACTAGCACATCTTTAACAATACCTCTAAGATGTTTAATCGATTTATCGGCTAATTGAATGTCCATCCTAATAGGTTTAAGTTCACTTAATTCGCATGCTTGAATGTTTCATAAGACATCACGTTGATACTAGCTCCCAAGTCGGCTAGTGCCCTCATCAACAGGTAAACCATCAATTGTGCAAGGGATAATAAAGCTTCCGGATCATTAAATTTTTGTGGTAGTTCATTGGAAGGACATTTATCATTCAATCGCACATTTGATAATTTATTAAGCTTATTTTCACTAGGAATGATGTCATTAGGATCCCTAACATGCTTTGAATGAGGGTCAACAAATGGAATATTGACATGTAATTGTTTGAAAGAATCAAGGTACTTACCAAATTTGTCCTCCCTTCTATCTTCTTCGGTTAGACTCCGGTAAGGGGATCTTGGGCTTGTGATACGCAACCTCCTTTTTCATGAGATTTTCTTTGGGCATGTCATCCTCCACGTATTTCTGCATGGCGGCATTGGCATAATCATGCTCATGTGGAAAAATGATGGTGATTGCTTTTACGTGCTCCCTTAGGTTTGGCTCGGTATTACCCGACAAACTACCTTGTGGCCTTTTCGAAAATCATCTTCGTAATCGGCCTATTTGGTTTTCAGTTATGGATAGATGCCTCTTGATTTCTCGAGGATGTTTCCACTTTGGAATCGGGTATCATTGATTGCACAAACTTTGTTATAAGATCTTCCAAGTTAGGCTTACCTTGATTTGTTTGAAATCCAGGAGACGTGTGTAGATCGGGATTGGGATTAGGTCGTCTTGGCCTTGGTTTCCCCAACCGAAATTAGGATGTTGTCGCCACCCGAGGATTGTATGTGTTGTTGTAAGGATTACTTGGGTAATTTGCGCCTTGATTCCCAATGTAATTAGCTTTCGGCGTGAGGTATTGTGTGTGGGCAATCATGATGATTATGCAATCCCCGCAAGTTTCACAAGATAAAACGTGCGGTGGTGGTTTAGGAATCGCCAAATCATCGATCTTTTGGGTTAACGCTCGACTTTGTGCGGCGGCGTAACTACCGCATCTGCATTATACACACCAACCGACCTGTTAGTTTTACCTCGTATGGATTGCCATTGGTAGCCGTTCATGGCCATTCCGCCGATCAAATCCTGGCGCACGGCGTTTTGTTATTAAGAGTTCCCCCATTGCATCGATCATTTGTCTTGTTGCGAGAAAGTAGCCCATTATAAAATGTTTGGACTTGCATCGAATAGGTAGGCCATGGTGTGGGCACTTTCGCAATAATTCCTTAAATCTCTCCCAAGTATCGTATAAAGTTTCATCGTCTACTTGAGTGAATGAAGAGATTTCGTTCCTTAATCTTGCGGTCTTTGTAGGTGGGAAATACTTCAAAAGGAATTTTTACGCCATAATATTCCATGTTGTAATCGTTCCTTTTGGCAAAGTATTTAACCGGCTGTTTGTTTTGCTCGTCCCCAAGAGAAAATGGGAATAAGCGTGGCGGATGGCATCATCGGAGACCCCGTTGATTTTGAAAGTGTCGCAAATTTCAAGAAAATTCGCGATGTGATTATTGGGATCTTAAATCCGGTAGACCGTCAAATTGGACAAGCTGTTGCACCATTTGAATAACGTTGGGTTTAATTTCAAAATTGTTGGCGGCAAACGGCGGGCCTTACAATGCTTGACGTCGTGCCATCCATGGATGGCTTGGCGTAATCGTACATAGTTCTTTGTTCATCCGCCATGGCAAAATCTTTGATTTCGTGTATATCCTCCTCGTAAATCGTATTAATGCTTTCCTCCATGTTTTCTTTGGCGATTTCGCACTTCCCGCCTCGACGACGAGTAGGCATGCACTGCGATAAATAAAGATGATAAGTATAATACAAGACTTACAAATATAGATAAAAAGAAATAAAATGTAAAAAAATGATTAAATTAACAAAAATAAGGCGTTCTTAATATTACAATCCCGTGCAAACGGCGCAAAAACTTGATGGCTCAAAAGCTACCTTTAAAACCGTAGGCAAGTGCACCTATCGTTTTATAGTATAGATTATTGAGTACCGAGTGTCATTCCCACGAGGATTGTAAGTACTAATAATTACCGTCTTTTTGTTATTTAATCTAACAATTTTCGAGTTTTTGTTTGATGAAAAATGAAAACAAATTATAAATTGTAAAAATGAAGGAAGATTTGTAAAATAAGAAATCAAGAGATAGAAATGTGTTTGAATGTAAATCCTCTAGAATGTTTTTGTGATTTGACAAGTTAAAAATACAACCGTAAGCCCTTAAGCAAAAACCAAACTCTTTTAATAAAATCTCATGTCTTGTGGACCGTAGAAATTCCCAATTTAAGTTAAACCCTTTCTCAAGGCGAAAAACTTCTAATCTCAAGTTGATTAAGCGAAATCTCTTTCTAGTTAAAACCCCAAGACAAAGACATTATAACGATTTGTGAATTCCCATATTAGGTTTGACCCTAATCCAGGAAGATTTATGTCGTCCCATATCTAGGATTGCATGCAACTCTTTTCACTTATATAGGTTCTATTTCACCATGAATCTCTCGATTTCTGTATGAAAAATAAACTTCAAATCAATATTGCGCATATATCAATTCGAATGAACGAAGCATAATATAAGTGAATCACACAAAATATGAAGATTTTATTAAAAACATACACACCTCAATCACAAATCCATTTAGAGTTCATTACATTCAAACACTAGGAGTTTAGCTACACATGATTTTGACCAAAGAATAAATTACACAAGAAGATTTAAGTATTGTAGACATGGTGTACTTATCTTTCTCAAAATCTCAATTGACTTCTTTCTTGATTGATGATGTTGCTCCAAGCCTTCTTCTCAAAAGATTGCCCAAGCTTTCTCCTCCAAGACCCCTTGATCCCAATTCTACTTAATGAAATGAATACAATGAATATTTTTCGAGTATCTAATGAATGAATCTCTCAATTTCAACCCTTGGCTTTTATAGGCAACCAATACATTGATAGTACTCTCTTTTATTAAACAATCACCCCCATTTTCCTTGTTGGTTGGTGAATTCTTGTATTCAAGTGATGAGGAGGGGACATGGAGACATGTTTCAGCAAAATAGGGTGTTAAAAGTGTACAAAAGTGGCCAAAATGGGTTGGTTGGTGAGTTTCCCCAAAATTCCGCAAAGAAAAGTTGCAAAAAGAGGTCCGGACACGCCCGTGTCGCCCCAAAACGGCCGGGCCGTCTTTGTTTTATCACACAGGGGAATCGGGAGACATGGTCGTGCTTCCCAACACGGCCAGGCCGTGTCTCTAGACACGGCCGTGTTGGGAACACGGCCTGGCCGTGCGGAGAGGCTGTTTTGTGCGAAAAAATCGAGTTTTTAGCTCCGTGAACACGACCGTGTTGCCCGACACCCTGCCCGTGTTGGACCAAAAGGCCCCGAAATGACGCGTTTGGCTTGGAATTTCGAGCATTTTTGCATCCTTAAACTCCCCGGTATGTTTTGACATGAATCCATGGTCCGAAATTCACCAAAATTAGCCCCGAATGGTCAATCTACATCAATAAAAGCACCTCGGAGTAATATGAACTATGTACAATCAAAAATTTACAAAACTAGCAATAAAATAACTCGAATTCTACTCAAATATACACATAAAACGTGCATAAAAAGACCACTTATCACCAATTGTACTTCTTACGAACTTGCCTCCTTGATATTTCGAAGGCTCTTTCATCCGGTCTTGGCTTTAATGTAATGGAAGGCTTCATGTCCACTTTTAAAGCCCGAGACTCTGTCATTTGCACTTATGAAATCTGACTCAATGTATCCCCTCGTCTTAGGTTGTCATTGTTGGACCAAAGACTCAAATGCGAACTTCCTGGATCCACCGGTAATTTTGTGATCTCAGGGAATTAGGGATGGCAATTTCTCCGAACCCGACGGAGGATCCGATACCCGACCCTAACGGAGGAGGGTATGGGAGGGTAGTTTTGTACCCGATTAAATAAATGGGTGCGTGGGTATGGGTATTTTTAGGTATGGGTATGGAGGTGGAGTCAGTACATCCTACCCATACCCTACCCGACACCGATTAAATAATAATATTATATATATAATATATCTACATATATATTTATTTATAATATTTTACATATATTTTTTTATTTATACAACTCTATTTATTTATATTTAAAGAAAATGATTTTTCCCCAAGTCTCAACCAAAATGTACTAACCCACTAACACTTTTGTTTAATCCTTTTTAATATTTTGCTATATTTTTATAATATATAGTTCGTTAATTCTTATCTGTATTCTTTTATCCTTATTGTTTCCTTTAGAATTTAGTAAATATCTATATTTTTATTTAAATAACTCAATTTTCTCTTTAAAAAAAGAAATAACTAAAATTTGAAAAAAATACAATTGTAAGTGGTAAGAGGGTATGGGTAGGGTATGAATACCCGATCCTCCCAGATGGGTATGGGAATGGGTATGAAAGCGAATACCCGATGGGTATGGGTATGGGTATGGGTATGAATATAATAAATGGGTATGGGGATGGAGGATGTAGAATCTACCGAATCCTACTATTGCCATCCCTACGGAATCCTGGTGAAATAGTATAGATCGAGGCCAAAGCCCCAAACTCGTACCACCTCTTTACTTCTTGAGGGCTGGAATTTGGTAGCATCAAACCCTTGGATATTTTCGAAACATCAATCTTTGTTTTTACGGAGATATCCCATGCACAGTAATTAGTTTCTCCCAATTTGCCTGGTATTCCCGCAAGAAGAAGAAACTTTAATCTCGTTAGTATCAACCTTAGAAGTGCCCATCATAGGCCTAAGATTGATCTCTTCGTCCTTACCCTGGACGTCTTTGGGTTGATGTGATAACTCGGGATTTGACTCAGGAGTATCGGTTTTCCTTGGGCCAACATTTACGCCGACTTAGGACTTGTGTTAGAAGTCGAAATCTCCTCTTCTACGGGTTGGGGAGCCTGCGCTCTAAACGCTCCATTTGCTTATTAGCGGCCGGAGGAGTGGCCGCTTGAAATGCCGTTCTCAATCGAGAGTGAGACCGGACACATGCTCGTATCACGATTGGTTACTTTGTCCCGATCATTCCTTTGTAATTTCGGCCAAATCGGCATTGATGACAGGGTATCAAATTCTCGGAGTACCATTTCGGTGGTCTCCAAGATGTCTTGATGCGGTGAGGATGGAATCGGCTTCAATTCCCTCCATCTCTTGTTAGAAAATGCAAGAATATTTTCATGAGATTTTTATAATGACAATATCATAATCATAATATTGACATTGACTTGCCATTTAAGTATCCTAGCTTTTTACGGTTTTGATTCAATTTTGTTTTTGAAAAGCTTTGACACTTGAATTATCATTTTTAAGATAAACTTTTTTAGCGGTAGAAATAAAGGCCATTTTTTGAAAGCCTTTACGATTTGAAAAAGAATTCTTTCTCGTTGATATGCCAGAGTCGATTCACCTGGGTGTGAATAAACCACCATGATATCGACATGACACTTCTCCATTTGGTGTAGCTTTTGTAAGTACGCTGCCCACCAATAATCAACGGCATCGTATAGAGAACCGGTTCATCTTCATCTGTGGAATTGCAAGTTTCGGAAGATTTTTGCAAACCTCCTTAAGTTGCTTGATTCTTCTTGATGTTCATTCTCCCATTTGAATATTGCATCCTTTTTAAGCAATGGGCTAAACACATTCTGTAATGTGCTAGATTGTTTATGAACATTCGGCCAAAATTGACAACTCAAGAAAACTCGAAGCTCGCTTTTGTCTTTCAATGTATCGGAAATCCTGTATCTTTTCTACAATATGACTTTGTAGGATTATTCGATTCGTCGATCTCAATTCCTAGGAATTCAATCATGTCTTGTTGCAATCTTTGCATTCTTCTATAAAAGCACTAATCCTTCTTATGACAAACATCGAAAATATTTCCAAATGTTTGAGATGTTCCTTCATGTTCATTGATGCGATAAGAATGTCATCGATGTACGAACATGAAAGCGAAATAATCTTTGAAGAGATTATCCATCTTCCTTTGATATATACGGGGTGCGTTAGCGATCCCATAGGCATCACGTTCCAAATATAGTGTCCTTGTGGTGTAGAGAAAGTTGTGAACTTCTTGCTTTCTTCATCCATCTTAATCTGGTAGAATCAGATTTGCGATCGAACTTTGAGAATATCTTGGCTCCTTTGATACGATTAACCGGATGTTCTGCTTGGGATATAGTATCCGTCGAACTCCAAAATGTTATTAATTCCTTGTAATTAAGAACAAGTCTTCGCTTTCCTCTTTTGATTTCTCCATGGTTTCGACTAAGAACCCCGGATTTGTATGGAGAAACTCCTGGTGAAATTAACTTAAGGTCAAGAGATGTTCCTTAAGTATCTTACTGCATATCCTCACGATCCTCCTGGTTCATAAGAGATTGGTTTGAATCTTACGAACTCGTACTCCTTTCTGGCTTAACCTTCAAGGATGCTTTGAGCTCGTTCTTGTCCCACCATGCCAAAGGATCTTCATTATAATTCCTTTGGATCTTCTTCTTGATATCCTCGAGTGTTATTTGTTCCTCTATGGTTACATCACTCTGTGGATTCTCCATAAGACTCATCCATAATTCTGCAATGGCTTCCGGAGTAACTCGTTCTTCACCTTGTACTACGAATGAATACAAATTGTTATCCCATATTTTTGATCCTTTTGAATCGAACCAAATTGTACATAGGATAATGTCGTCACCAAATTTTCTTCGATCCGCCATTTTTGGATTGCGAAGTTTGGCTTCATCACCACGCTTGCTGCGAAAATTAATAGGCATTTTTTAAAAATGCTTCCCATGATCTCGGACAATAATCTTATGATCACATAAGGTTGTGAAAATAAGTCTTCTCGTCTCGTTCTCTTGTGTGAATCGCTTGAATGTTTGTAGGAAATTGTTTCCTAGCAAAATATCGCACTGTATCATGGAAATAGATTGGTGGCGTCTTCACTTTGTACCATGGGGTACCGCCCGCGCCTCCGATCATGATTTACGCTTGTTTAATTCCTCGATTAAGGATAAGAATCCTTTTAGAGAAATATCTTCCGCAATATTTGGCAAATCCTCTCCAATATCTTTGGGAAAGACATTCGGGTTTGCGGTACATATTCCGACTTTGAATCAATATAGGCGGCGAAATACTCGGCACTTGTATTCATCATATAACATTCCAATAGAAATGTATATGGAAAATGGACTAGTGGTCATCGATTCTATATCTTTTTTAGTGCTTTGTGAACTCCATTCCGTCTTGTAATCTTTCCCAAGGTTTATGATCCTCGAGAAATTCAATTCCCGGTGTTAATTGCTGGGATTTTTCCGCAACTCTGTGATAGTAAGCTCAATTTCTCCTATCTTGAGGTTTCTTGATACCTTCCAACTATTGGTTGTTGTAGATAATATAGAACATCACAAGGAAAAATATTATCCTTTTGAGTGATGTCGAATATTACTTCAACTTCTCGCCATCTTACGGACATTTCAGCTCTCTGCTTTGTTTTGAAAACATCGGGATACGTTGAAGCGTATGCTTGGTCTCTTTTCTTCCCAACGAGCTGCTACTCGTCATTCGTCTGTTGGAAAGACATCCTTCTTGGCTCAACTCGAGACTTCGACTTTTGTTGAAGACTGGTTGATCTTGTATTTTCATATCGATCTCCTTTATAGTTGGAGATTCAATAATTTACGGTAAAACCACCCTGGCAAAGTCCTCGAAAATCCTCGGGACTTGATAAATTCCTTTCTCAAGAATACTTCGAATGATGTGTATTCGAGAGAGCATAAGATATCTTGTATGTGATCGAGTAGGGTCGATTCCCTTCCTTCATCAAATCATCTCTTTTGAAATCTTGATGAAGGGTTAGGACTCTCTTTGAAGTCTCGATCTCCCAGTTGTATGCAATTCTAGGATAGACATTAAATGCCAATTTCCCAAAGATACAAATTTCTGAATCGCTCCAAGGCATGAATCCTTGAGGTTTGAGATTCTCTTGTCAAAGATAGCCAGATTGAGTGGCGAATCTATTCCTTCTTTGAATGTTGCTTTAATAATGACTCTTATGGCTCCAATATGAATCCACGAGAGTGTGTTTGCAACTTCTCTTTTAACTCTGCTTTTGATCTCCTGGATTTCTCTAATAGGGACCAAGCGTATCTCGATCGGGTTCTCGGTAAACTCCATCGGAATGGCCAATTCTCGGTTGTTACCTGTGGATAATTTGGTGTTTTTCATTCTGAAACCCGATTTTATCCAATGCTTTTTCCATAGCTCCGATTGTAAATCCATCATAGACTTGAAGCTTTGGATCTTCCTTCATGATTCTCATAAGAGTCTTATGAGAAACTATCATGTGAGAGAGGAATCGACATATCCTCACTTGTCTCTTGAAGAATTTCTTCTTCACTCGATTCGAGCTGGATTCACTTCAATCATCGAGAATAGATCTCTTCTTCATAGATGCTTTCATACGAGGGAATATCCTCAAATTGATACACATGTATTAAATCGATAATAAACTGACTTCTTCGATTTACGGTGTAGCCTCGAACCTGTCCTAACTCCTCGTTTTTGATTATGCGGGCAATCCGTTTGAGATATGCCCTCTTGCTTTCTCGCATGTCCGTGAGAAATCCGGGGAAGAAGAACTTTCGGGCGTGCTCACACGAGCTAATGAAAGTTTCAAAGATGTAATTGTTTTTGCGGCCCCTAAAACCTTTAAAAACCATTAGTTTACCTTTAATTCAATATAAGGGGTATTTTGGGATTTTATCAAATAAGAAGGCCATTTTGAAACTTTTGAATAAGTAAGGCCATTTGTGTATATGTGGTTTAAAACTAGGCTATTTCCAATCATTTCCCAATTTTTTGGGAAATTACATAGAATGTCCTCTTTCCGCTAAATATACCGGAAAATACGCTCTTATTACTTGACCTTTTTGTTTTTTCTTTTTCTACGCTAATGTATATTTTTGTGATAATGTTTATGTTTTTTCGTTTTTTTTGTTCCAAAGTATTGCTTTATAGTTATACATGTTATTTCGATGATGTTTAAATTTGTTTCTTTATTATTATTTTGTTGTTTCGTTGTTTCAAAACAACTTTTACCTTTATATTATTTTTGTTCTTGTATTGTTTTGTACATTATTTCTATTATTTCGTGTTGTTTTATAATATTTTTAAGGTTGTTCTAATAATATTTTTTTGTTGTTTCCATTTAGTGTTCAATGTGTAAATACGATTTTACCTATTTCTAAGTTTTCTTTTTATTCATGTGGTGTATTTTTAATATTTTTACGTTATTTTGGGTTGTTTTAACATGGTTTTATAATGTTGTTATGATGTTACTTTGTTGTTTCCACGTAATTTTTGATATTTAAATACAATTTTTACCTATTTTTAACTATTTTGCTCATATGGTGTTTTCTATATTATTTTAGGTATGTTTTGTTTGATACATGTTTTTATCTTAATTTTGATGATTTTATTTTTACACCAAAATAATGTTTTTAATTGTTGTCCAAATCTTTGCTAAATGATTTAAAATGGTTTTAATATCTTCCGGAGTATTTCTTCAAGTTTTATTTTAGATAAAATTGGACAACACTTTTAATGATTTTATGTTTATAAGTTTTTACTTCAAAACAAGGTTCTAAATATTGTCTAAATACCCCGATTGGTTTAAAATGTCTTTACTAAATTTTGGAGTATTTATTGAGTTTTATATTCGATAAAAATTGGACAACATTTTGTCTCAGGTCAACCGGTCGCCGTAGAGGGCAACCCGTACACTGAAGATGAATTTTGGAGCAGAAAATAAGATCGAAGGAGAAAATGACCAGGTCGACCAGGGTGTCGACCGATCGACCCTGTCGGCCGGTACACAGGCATAAAAATTGAAAGCAGAACTTTGCATCTTTGAAAATCAATGAGGGGACCGATTAGGGTCAAGGTCGACGGGTCAAGTCCCCCACGACCGGTCGTCTGTGTTATTTTTATGTGTGTTCTTCAAGCGTTTATTTTTGTGACGATGGTCGCTCTATCTTTAATGACAAAGAACCCGACCGTTTGACAAAGAGACATCTTTTCCTTAAATTGTGGGATTGATTTCTAACAACTATATTCTTGATTTTAATTGTATTTTTCTGTAGATTTTCAATCTAAGAGGAGCCTATGGTTGATCAATCATCTCCTATAAATAGAGGAAGTTTAGGAGCAACCAAGACAACTATTGAGATACAACACAACAAGATACACTTCAAGCAAACACTTGTTCTTCATAGTTATTATTCTTGTTGTAATTTTGCCTACCTTATCACTTTCACATCTTGAGGTCTAGGCTTTCATTTCTTAATTACACTTGCACTCAAATTGTAATATTCTTTATTGAGTTGTAATCTTGATTTTGGTCATCATTCAACACAAGACATCCTTGTGAGTATTCTTGTGGTAAGAATACACTTGGGTGATCTAGGTGATAGGTGTTTCAAGAGTGTGGTGCTCTTGAGGTGTTGAAGAATTTGGTATTCTTCAAGATTGAAGATTGTGGTGATCTTCAAAGGTGCCGTTGAAGGAAGATTGTGGTAATCTTCAAATAGAGATTGTGGTAATCTCCAAAGGTGGTGTTGTTGAAGAGTGTGGTGCTCTTCAAGGTGTTGTAAGTTGAATTTGTATTAATTTTGGTAATTAATAATTTTTTTCTTTTTGAAATCCATCCAGGATATCTTTGGGGTGGTAGAGGATTAGGCCCTAGGTGGGTTGAACCTCTATAAATCGCGTGTGCTATTTATTCTCCGCACAGCATTTCGTCTTTGCTTGAATTTTCGAAAAAGGGCAAAATATGAAAAGATGAAGATAATCTATTCACCCCCTCTAGATTATCGTGAGCCGCTTGGACTTACAAGTGGTATCGAGCAAACTCTTTGGCAAGCTCGTTTCACATCGCGAGTGAAGATGAACGATCGTCGACTACGAATGAAGCTCATCTTCGGCACCTCCACCACAAGCCACCACTATTTGATTCCAAAATTTTTATATTTTGGAAAGAAAGAATGGAATGTTATCTACAAGGTTGCGGGTTCGATATTTGGAACATCGTCATAAATGGTGAATCCATTAGATGATAGACACACCATACACCTCCAAAACTTTCAAAGAGCTCAATGATGAAAGAAGAAAATCATCTCCTTAAACGGTAAAGCTCTCAATATTTTGTATTGTTCACTTACTAATTTGGAATATGAATATATTGTAGGAATTCGATCGGCACATGAAGTATGGCAAAAATTAGAAGCCATCTATGGAGTATTTGCAAATGAAAGGAGTCAAACAAAAGCATCTACTTCTCAAAGGGATACGGGTTCAAATCTAAGGAACAAGCTTTTTACAACTTCCAACTATGAAGTAGTCGAACAATATTTTATGGGCATCAAAAAGAAGAAAATGAGGTATGTCTTAAACCTCTACTTCCTATGATATTGTTATTCAAAATGATTATAGTGATTTGCAAAATGATTTTGATGATCTTCAAAATGAATTTCAAAATTTACTTGTTAAGTACAAAAATTTGAAAAAGGAATTCAATGTTTTGAAAAATGAAAATGATAGTTTATTTACTTCCTATGAATCACTATCATGTGCTCACACCACCACACTTGACAAGGTTATAAACCTTGAAAAACAAAATAGTACTCTTGTTGAGGATATGAATTGCATGAAAAATGATTTATCAAAATCAAACTTGAGTACCAATAAATTGCCCAATATTGTGAATGTCAATGGTTGTGATAATTTGAATAGTGAACTTGACCATGAGCCTAATAGTGTCAAGCATATGAAAAAGAATCGAATTCTATGCATGTTAGTAATATTACTTGCTTTTATTGTGGTAAGAAGAGACACACTGTTAATACTTGTCGGGCTAGAAATAGCTCTAATTATTGTTGGAGACCTAAAAGTCTCAAGACTAATCCCAAAGAACCCAACTTGAGGGTACCACAAAACAATGTTATATTAGGTACAGGCAAAATAATAATCAAAGAAAATTCATACGCCAAAAAAGACATCAAATGACCATTTCATTTGATCAAAGGAGAAAACACCTTCAACAAAGTCATTTTCCAAGAAGAGGAAATAATCAAAAATGGGATAAACAAAATCCTTGGAAATGGCAAAGACGTCATCAACAAGATGATCTTCCAAGAGAAAGACACTTTCGAAAATAGGAAAGCCACAATGCTTGGAAATGGAACAATTGGAGAAGCTATCATCAACAAGATGATTTTCAAAGGGGAAGATATCTCAACAATGGGAACGACACAACCCATGGAAATGACGTAATTGGTAAACCGTATCTCCCTACTTACATATGCATTTTAACTTAGTATGCATGTTTTTATTTGTGTCTAAATTGCAAAATGAGTTTTCACTATTTTAAAAATTAAGGTCCTCAATATATATTTGTGTTTTTAAAAATCATTTGAAAATGAGACCTTACATGTTGTTTTTAAACTCTTATGGATTTCTATAGCATAAGCATTTTATTGTGATATCTCTTATTTGCTTGGCCTACACTTGTGCTATTTTATCTTGTGCAAAATTTGTTTAAAGAATTATGTAGGTTATATGTTTCACATTCATTGGCTATCATCTATTAGAGATTCTTAAACCATCGAGGTATGTTCACTCGTATTTTTCTTAGAACTCGATATATATGTTCATGTCATGTTTATGCACATGTCTTTTAAAATATTTCATTTCAACCCCTTAAGTGCCTCTAAATGATTTTGTAATTTTTTTTCTCAAAAAGGCACTACTCGCAAATCTAGTTTTTCTAGAATACATGTTTTATCGAAACTCGTATTCGTCGGATTTAGTCCTTGATTACATTTTTGCAAAGTTTTATAACTTTTGGGGTGAAAAATCGAATTTTGGAAAAATCTGGAGAATGAAAAATTGCACTGGGACGGTCAAGGCAAGGTCGACCGGTCGCCCTGCACGTCGACCGGTCGCACCCCACCTCGACCGGTCGCCCAGGCAAAATTTTTGAGTTAAAAATCGTTTGTCTTCATTTTAAGAAACAGAACCAATCTTCTTCAAACCCTCGCACACGCAGGCTTTCACCCCTTTCTCTATAATCCTCAATTTTTCATCAATCTTTGTGATTCTTGTTGCTAATCCACTTCTTTTTGCAAGAATTTTACATATATGGCACCTCCAAGAAATTCTACCTGGTCAAAATCCCACTTCCAGCGAAGAAAGGGCGGAGAGGGTTCTTCGAGAAATCGGCAAAGAAGAAGCCAAACAACGGAATATTCGAGCTACCCAAAGGAGTGTAGCTCAAGAACGTGATGATATTGAAAACCCCGGTACTCTCAATCCTCAAATTGATGAACTCGGGACGATTTCATTCAACAATTGCCGTTGGGCAAAAAGTAAGAAACATTTTATACCTCAAGCTCTCGCTCTAATAATGTTCTAGATTTTATCAACAAATATGCGGAGTGGTACTATGAAAATTTGAACATGGGTGCAAAATCGATAGCAAATGCGAAAATTTGTCGATTTAATTCGTTTACAAATGAATATCCTCCTATTAGAGGATTCTTTGAAAAGCAATGGTGGATGTACTTATGGGAGCATCCTTATGTTTTATATGATGATGATGTAATTCTACATTTTTATGCCAATATGTGGGTTGAATATGATGCTCAAAGGAAGCCTCTTGTTTTGAATTCGTTTATAAGGGTCGTCATTTTAGATGGACTCCTAATGACATTTGTCGGATTTTACATATGAGAGAAGGTGGTTGGGACTATTTTTCTTGTGCAATTTGGAATGATGAGATGTTGGGGGTTTCTATGAAAGAAGTCAAGACTTATTTGGGCGTATGGCCAAAATATTCATTGTTGGCGATGACTTTTGAGCACCGGATTATATCCGTTATTGTCGCTTTATTGCATGTGGAAAAGCGGGAAAAATGCCTAGCAACATGGACTATTTTTGACTTATAAGATTGCTAGAAGGAACCGCTTAATTTTGGCGTTATTCTTATTCAATGTCTAATTGAGTCTATTACTCAAGGAAATAAGAAGTTTGTTATGGGCAATTGGATTTGCAAACTTCTTATACAATTGGGACTACCTTCGTCGGAGTGTAATTCGGAGGTATTTCAAAATGATTTTGACATTGATAACATCTCCCAAATGGTCACTATCGCAAAAATATGGACATCGACCAACTAAAATGGCTAGAGAAGTGGCGAGGTTCCCAGATCAAACGACTTCTTTGATGATGCCGAGGCCGTGAGATTGGCGGAGAAAGGCAAACCGAGCAATGCGGAGGGTAATACCGGTGTTCAAGCGCTAGGAGGTACACCCAAACCGAGTATGATGATCTAAGAACATATCATGAAGCTAGGTATGAGGCTTTGGAGCAAAAGGCCTCCAAAATGCAAAAATCAATCGGCAAGTTGAAGAAATTCATCAAAGATCTTATTCCGGAACTTGCTTCTCTTCGGACGAGGAATGATGTCCCCACCCCTTTATTATATTAGCATTTTCTTTCTTGTCCATGTTGTTTTGTAATTTTATGAACTATCTTGTAAAACTCTAAATTGCACTAATGAGATTTGCTTGTTTTTCTTGAAAGGGTTAAAATAACAAGTTGAAAATGGCTTATGGATAATCATGATATTGATGGAGTATTTGATGGTAAAAATATTCTAGTTTGGCATTGTTTGATAGATGGTATGAAGTACTTGATGGTAAAAGAGCTTCTTTTAATTTTTGCTTAAATGCATTTAAGTTGCCTTAATCATTTTGTTTAGATGGATAATTTGGGACATTTGTAATGTCTTATTTGTATGCACTACTTGATGGCTCTTTAATTTTTGCTTGATGGCATTCATAATGCCTTGATCTCTTATTTGGCTAAAATTATCTCAAGAAGTTACTTTGTTAAGCCTCTTATTTATTGGACATATGTTGAAAATTGCTTTTGGTGATGATATGAAAAACTTGGCTTAATCTCTTTTGCAAGGGCTATATACATTTTCTTCAAATTTTGACGCCCGCCAAGTGTTTGATAAAATGTTTCAATGAAAGATTCATCACCTACATGATTCTCTTATTTTCAAATGTCTTAAATTCTTATTGAGATCATGTTTTTGGCTAACAAAATGAGCTTATAGATTTCTTATGATACATTTCTCCTATTTTTCTTTGGATTCCAAGCTTAATTCTTTCAAAGGATGATAAATCGTATTGTTGGCGCACTTTGATAAATTTATATGATGTTTTTATTATCCTAACATTCTTTTTGATGATTCCAAAGGGGAGAAACATGATATTGGCTCGTTAGCTCAAAGAAGCTAATAAAAGTTTGTTATAAAAGCTATACGCTATGGCATCTTAAAAGCCATAAGTTGTGAATTATATTTAGTCAAATTGTTGCTTGATGAACTTATATACTTGTCTAATGATGTTTTGTTGACAGGGGAGCCTATAAGCTCTTGAACAATATGTAAAAGCTAAGCTTTTAGCTTATGGTTAATTGCTTTTACATTATTCTTGATGTCTTGTTGATAGGGGAGCTTGTGCTTATCTTTGGATAATATTTACTCCCTTACTTATTTGCTTATGTATTTTGGAAATTTTGGTTGCTTCTAAACGGTTAGATATTTTTACCGGAAAATCGTTTTAAAATTGTCCTCCTAATATTTCTAAAAATTGTTTTGGTTTGTAATCATCAAAAAGGGGGAGATTGTTTGATACATGTTTTTATCTTAATTTTGATGATTTTATTTTTACACCAAAACAATGTTTTTAATTGTTGTCCAAATACTCCTAAATGATTTAAAATGGTTTTAATATTTTAGTAGTATTTCTTCAAGTTTTATTTTAGATAAAATTGGACAACACTTTTAATGATTTTATGTTTATAAGTTTTTACTTCAAAACAAGGTTCTAAATGTTGTCTAAATACTCCCGATTGGTTTAAAATATCTTTACTAAATTTTTGGAGTATTTCTTGAGTTTATATTCGATAAAAATTGGACAACATTTCATCTCAGGGTCAACCGTCGCCGAGAGGGCAACCCGCACGAAGATGAATTTTGTAATGTAAAAATAAGACGGAGGAGAAAATGACCAGGTCGACCAGGGTGTCGACCGATCGTCGACCTGTCGGCCGTGCACAGGCATAAAAATTGAAACAGAACTTTGCATCTTTGAAAATCAATGAAGGGGACCGATTAGGGTCAAGTCGGCCGTCGACCGGTCAAGTCCCCCCGACCGGTCGTCTGTGTTATTTTTTTGTGTGTTCAAAGCGTTTATTTTCGTGCGGACCGGTCATCTATCTTTTAATGACAAATTTCGACCGTTTGACGGTAGACATCTTTTCCTTAAATTGTGGGATTAATTTCTAATGACTATATTCTTGATTTTAATTGTATTTTTCGTAGATTTTCAATCCCTAAGAGGAGCCTATGCTTGATCAATCATCTCCTATAAATAGAGGAAGTTTTGGAGCAACCAAGACAACTATTGAGATACAACACAACAAGATACACTTCAAGCAAACACTTGTTCTTCATAGTTATTATTCTTGTTGTAATTTTGTCTAACTTATCACTTTCACATCTTGAGGTCTAGGCTTTCATTTCTTAATTACACTTGCACTCAAATTGTAATATTCTTTATTGAGTTGTAATCTTGATTTTTGGTCATCATTCAACACAAGACATCCTTGTGAGTATTCTTGTGGTAAGAATACACTTGGGTGATTTAGGTGATAGGTGTTTCAAGAGTGTGGTGCTCTTGAGGTGTTGAAGAATTTGGTATTCTTCAAGATTGAAGATTGTGGTGATATTCAAAGGTGTCGTTGAAGGAAGATTGTGGTAATCTTCAAAGGGAGATTGTGGTAATCTTCAAATGTGGTGTTGTTGAAGAGTGTGGTGCTCTTCAAGGTGTTGTAAGTTGAATTTGTATTAATTTTGGTAATTAATAAAATTCTTTTTCTTTGAATCCATCCCGGATATCTTTGGGGTGGTAGAGTATTAGGCCCTAGGTGGGTTGAACCTCTATAAATCGGCGTGTGTTATTTATTCTCCGCACTTAGCATTTCGTCTTTGCTTGAATTTTCGAAAAGGGATAACGTTTTTAATCAACCCAAACTATACGGGTTTTTACACTTTGCAACCCGAACTTTGAAAAGTTCTTGATTGCAACCTAAACTCTACAAAATTTTACACTTTGCATAAAATTACGGTTTTACCCCTGGTTTCGGAAAGTTGGTTTGTAGTTTACACTCTAAACTTTAAAGTTGTTACACTTTGCAACACGGACGATAAATTTCATTGCATTTTCTTAAATACTCCCAAAGGTCTTGCGATCCTCGAAAAATGGTATCGAGCCTTGGTTTATTAAGAACTTTTAGTTAAATTTATTATATTCATGTAATTAACAATTGGTGAGGAGAATTTACTCCGAGATTATGGATCCGGACGATGTCGAGATGTACACCTTACAGGACATATCGTCAAATATTGACGATGTATGCACAAGAACACATTGACCAGGTTTCATATTGGGAATACCAACATGAAGAAAAGAGAAACGGAGAGCGAGCGGAAACCTTAAGCGCAATGCAAAATGCGGCGAGAATATTATATGCGATTTGGATGCTTAACGGACCACTATATGTTCACTTGATGAACCTTCAAGAAACAGTTCATGAAAATTCCCATCGAGAACAATGATTCGATGGAGTCACGGAGTGGAGCGAGATCTTCCAGATAAATCTAAGATCTCAGAAGATCTTAGAGAAATCGAAGACGGTGCGGAATTATGGCAACCGCCATATTCATCTACCGTCAAGTTCATCGGATCGAGCAGGATGGAGACAATGGTGAAATATCGGAAGGAAACTCTTGAACTCCTTCATGATATTCAAAAAACGAGTCAAGAACCTGGAGGAGAGGCCAGAGTTCATCCGGAGGAAGGAAGCGTATTGATTTTGGGGCGGTACCCTATTTACACCAAAAGGGAAACCAACCGAAGTCATACGAAAAATGACGGATGAGGAGAAGCTCATTGCTCTAATCAAAGGGAAATCCATCAAAAATTAGAAAGATGGATATGGAAAAGATGAATCTTAAAGATCTACACGACTGCGAGAATCCTTGGCGGGATTAGGTATTGTAGATTTAAAGATGAACGCGGTGAGAATCGGCTTTGGTTACCTATGACCCACAAGGTAGACCAATTCCTCCACCACCGCCACTAGTTAATCCTAACGTCGAAGAAATGCGGGTTCGCATCATGGAACTCGGGGCGAGAGGATGCCACATGTAGAGGATTTCACGGCGAGGGGAAGATCCACTTTCGGGGGCGGAGGTCGAAACCTCTTGCGGGAACCGGACAACCTAGGAAGGCGAATGTTTATCGGCGCCTTATGGAAGATCGCACCTCGACCCAATACATCCGTATGGGTTGATGTTAAATCTGGACATCCCGATTTTAAAAGCGAAGAAGTTCTCATTGATGAATGGGCTTGACTATGAGAATTTCGTGAGAACCCTCGATCTTACGAAGGATTCATTCATTTTACTTCTTGAAATGAGTCTTGAAGGATCGGTGAAGATTGCCTGGGATATGACCGATGCGATCACGAAGAGTTCGGTCACATCGGGGGAATCACTTAAAGGAATTGTCGATGGTATGGCAAAACTATTCAAAATCCGGTTTCGGACACGAGTTATTTCGAAGGATTAGAGGATGAAAAAAGAAAGAAATATAAACAAGCCCTCTATAGCCAAAGGATTCTTTGGATATTTGTCATATTGACGAATATATCAAGTTGTTCACCGAATCTAGGTGGAAATCTAAGATTGAGGAAAAAGAAGTTTGCATGCGACTATTCTTTGCAAGATCCCGAGTCCCGGAGAGAAATGCTTATCGGGAATACAAGGGTGGAGTCAAGTAGAAAGCGTGGCGAGAAAAATGTCTTTCCTAAAGGCAAGTTATCGAATGGTGTTATCAGCGACTCTACCACAGGGAATTACAAGAGATTAAGAGGAATTAACAAAGCGGTTCCTCATGTTGCGTGGATAATGATATCCCAACGGTTGTGGGAGGTCAAGGCGGCACAAGAAGAAGAAGGAGAGAAGCCATCCATACCGCCGAGGAAGCAACAACAAAAAAGTAGGTCTTCATGGAGACCTAGAAGGTTAGTCAAAACAAAAAGCCCGAAGTTATAAATCGGGGCAAAGACCGGCCAGCGGGAGTAGAACCTCATCATCGGGTTCTAATCAAGCAAGTACCAGTGAGAACCAGGGAGAAGAACTTTCAGACGAGCTCATACCCGAGCTAATGAAAGTTTGAGAGATTGTAATTGTTGGACTGCGGAGCAAGAGGACATATCTCAAAGCGGATTGTCCGGACAACGAAGTAAAGAATCAAAAGCGATTCGAGGCTACACCGAGAAATCGAAGAAGGCATCATCTATTATCGGGATTTAATACGGTGTATCAATTCGAGGATATTCCCTCGGATGAAAGCATCTATGAAGAAGAGATCTATTACGATGATGGAAGTGACTCGGCTCAGAATCGAGTGAAGAAGAAATTCTTTGACGATCGGGAGGATATGTCGGGATTCCTCTCTCACACGACGGTTTCTCATAAAACTCTTATGAGAATCATGAAGGAAGATCAAAGCTTCAAGTATATGATGGATTTACAATCGGAGCTATGGAAAAAGCATTGGATAAAATTGGGTTTCGTGTGAGAAAACACCAAATTATTCACGGGGTAACAATGGAGAACTTGCCATTAGATGGAGTTTGCAGGTAACCTAATCGAGATGCGATTGGTCCCTATTAGAGAAATACGGGGAGATCAAAAGCGAGTTAAAAGAGAAGTTGCTAATACACTCTCATGGATTCACATTGGAGCCATAAGAGTCATTATTAAGGCAACATTCAAAGAAGGAATAGATTCGCCACTCAATCTTGCTATTTTTGACAAGCGAATCTCACATCTCAAGGATTCATGCCTTGGAGCGATTCTGAAATTTGTATGCGGGAAAATTGGCATTTAATGTCTATCCTAGAATTGCATACAATTTGGGAGATCGAGACTTGATGAGAGTCCTAACCCTTCATCAAGATTTCAAAGGGTTGATTTGATGAAAGAAGGAAAGCAGGCCTTACTCGATCACATACAAGATTTCTATGCTCTCTCGAATACCCATCATTCAAGTATTATTGAGAAAGGAATTTATTGAAGTCCCAAGAATCTTTGAGGACTTTGCCAGGGTGGTGTTACGAGAAATCATTGAATCTCCAACTATTAAGGAGATTGATATGATAATTCAAGATCAACTTGATCTTCAACAAAAGTCGGAGTCTCGAGTTGAGCACAGAAGGATGTCTTTCGGCAAAGACGAGAATGGTGAGTAGTAGCGTTGGGAAGAAAGGAGACCAAATGCGATTCGGCGTATCCCCGATGTTTTTAAAACAACGGGAGAGTGAAAAATGTCCGAAAAAGGATGGCGAGAGGTTGAAGTAATATTCGACATCACTCAAAAGGATAACATTTTTCCTTGTGATGTTCTATATTATCTCCAACAACCAATCGTTGGAAGGTATCAAGGAAGCCTGAAGATAGGAGAAATTGAGCTTACTATCACAGGAGTGGCAGGAAAGATCCCAGAACAATTAATACTGGGAATTGAATTTCTTGAGGAGCATAAACCTTGGGAGAGATTACAAGATGGAATGGAATTCACAGTGGCTAATAAAAGATATAGAATCAGATGACCACTAGTCCATTCTCCATATACATTTCTATTGGAATGTTATATGCTGAATACAAAGCCGAGTATTTATTGCCTATATTGATTCAGTGGAATATGTCTTTGCAAAGCGGATGTTTTTCTAAAGAAATTGGAGAAGATTTACGGCCATTGCGGGAAGAGATTTCTCTAAAAGGATTCTTATCCTTGAGAGAGGAATTAAACAAGCGAGAAATAATGATCGGAGGAGCGGGCGTACCCGTGGTACAAAGTAAAGACGCCACCAATCTATTTCCATGACACAGTGCGAGATATTTTGCTAGGAAACAATTTCCTACAAACATTCAAGCGATTCACACGAGGAGAATGAGACAAGAAGACTTATTTTCACAACCTTATGTGATCATAAGATTATTGTCCAAAGATATGGGAAGCATTTCTGAGAAAAATGCCCATTAATTTTCGCGACAAGCGTGGTGATGAAGCCAAACCGCAATCCAAAAATGGCGGATCGAAGGAAATTTGGTGAAGCTTTATTATCCTATAGACAATTTGGTTCAATCAAAAAGGATCGAGAAGATATGGGATAATAACTTGTATTCATTCAGTACAAGAGGAGAAGAACGAGTCACTCAGGAAGCCATTCTGAGAATTATGGATGAGTCTAATGGAGAATCCACGAGTGATGTAACCATAGAAGAACAAATATCACTCGAGGATATCGAGAAGAAGATCAAAGGAATTATAATGAAGATCCTTTGGCTTGGTGGGATAAAACGAGCTTAAAGCATCCTTAAGGGTTAAACCTAGAAAGGAGTACGAGTTCGTAAGATTCAAACCAATCCTTATGAACCCGGGAGGATCGTGAGGATATGCGAGAAAATACTTAAGGAACATCTTGACCTTAAGTTAATTTCACCAGGAGTTTCTCCATACGGCTGATCCAGGGTTCTTAGTCGAAACCATGGAGAAATCAAAAGAGGAAAGCGAAAGACTTGTTATTAATTACAAGGGAATTAATAACATTCTGGAGTTAAGCGGATACTATATCCCAAGCGAGAGAACATCACGGTTAAGCGTATCAAAGGTGCAAGATATTCTCAAAGTTCGATTGCAAGTCCGGATTCTACAGTTAAGATGGAGGAAGAAAGTAAAGAAGTTTCTGACTTTCTCTACACCACAAGGACACTATATTTGGAGCGTGATGCCTATGGGATTGGCTAACGCACCCCGGATATATCAAAGAAAGATGGATAATCTATTCAAGGATTATTTCGGTTTCATGTTCGTGTACATTGATGATATTCTTATCGCTTCAAAGAACATGAAGGAGCATCTCAAACATTTGGAAATATTTTGGATGTTTGTCACAAAAAGGATTAGTGCTTTCGGAAAAGAAGGCGTGTCGCAACAAAACAGATTGAATTCCTAGGAATTGAAATCGATGAATCGAAATTATTCTCTGAGAATCATATTGTGGAAAAGATCGAGGATTTCGGATACTTTGAAAGACAAGAAGCGACTTGAGTTTTCTTGGAGTTGTTAATTTTCTTTGGAATGTTTATTAACAATCTAGCATACTACGAGGAAGGTGTTTAGCCCATTACTTAAAAAAGATCACGATATTCAAATGGGAAGATGAACATCAAGAAGGAATTAAGCAACTTAAAGAAGTTTGTAAAAGCTTCCAAAACTTGCGATTCCCCAAGACGAGGATGGAATCGGTTCTTTACACGGATGCCGGTGATGATTGGTGGCGGCGGTTCTTACGAAAGTCACACCAAAGCGAGGAAGTGCCATGCAGAATCTTGCGGCGGTTTATTCACCCCTAGTGAAGCAACTCGGTGGCATATTAACGAGAAAGAATTCTTCGATCGAAAGGCTTTTAAAAAATGGCCTCTATTTTCTTGGCTAAAAAGTTTACTTTAAAAATTGATAATTCAAGTGTCAAGGCTTTTACGAAAAACAAAATTGAATCAAAACGAGAGAAAAGGCTCAATTACTTAGATGGCAAGTGAATGTCAATATTATGATTATGATATTGTCATTATAAAATCTCATGAAAATATTCTTGCGATTTCTTGACACGAGATGGAAGGACGCGTTGCGCGAGGTCCTTAAGCGAGTAAGACATCTCGGGAAAACCTGGAGAGTCTAGAAGCGAGATTTTGGGGCGTTATGTCTCAATGCGATTCTTTGGGCGACTTCAACTTGGTGACGAGAAATCCGTTTCTAGTCAAATACGAGCATGCCGGTTCGCTCGAGGACAATTGTTCTTAGACCTGCAAAGGCCTCTCTTCCAGGCCGCATCTCTACGGTGCAAAAAGGGGCGAGAGAGTACGGGGCTCTAACCGGAGGTTATGGATTCAAGTACCATAATCACAAGTGTTGCGGGTGATGCATCCCCACGAGGTGTGTACAAAGCGTAGCGAATGTTGAAGCTCCGGTGTCACAACCCGAGTCTTCAAGTCAACCCAAAGACCTGCGGGGTAAAAGAGGAGAGTTGAATCTTAGGCCCGAGACAGGACAAATCTAAGGTTCAAGCGACGAGAATAAGATTTCTCCTATGCGGTATATCGGCGACAATGGGAGAAACTAGTTACAAGACAAGGTATTAACCGGAGAAAACAATGGTTGATATCTCGGCAAGTATCCCGAGTTTGGATGAAACCAGGAAGTCATCCAAATGAAGTACATGAATGGTATACTTTTGGAGCTTTAGCTTCAATCTATACCGTGTCACCAGGATTCGAAATTTCAAAATTACCAGAAATGGATTGGGAAGCGATTTACGAGACTGGGCAATAATCCACACTTGGCGTAGGTGATATTTTGGGCCTGTATTTTATAAGTGCGGCTCTGAACCAATGAGAAAGAAAGACTTTAATGAAGCTTTTCATTTCATCAAGCTAAGAAGACCAGGATGGAAATGCTTTAAAATATATTAAAGCTTCAGGAAGAAGGACCGATGTTAGTAGGAGCATTTTTTCAAGACGAAGCTTCACCAGGCGAGCATGGGGTCTTTGGGTTTGTCTAATCGAAATGGACAAAGTCAAATATCCATTTAAGTTCTTCCGAGTCGGCGAATGGATCTTTCCTTTTGAATTCGATTTGGATCAACCACGAGGATTTGCGGAGGAACTCTTCGAGACCAAAATGAGGATTCTCCTCGGGAAAACAAAATTCGGCGAGCAAAGAAACTTATCGGAAAGTCGTAACATGGCGCATGTTGGCCGTTGGATCGGCCAGGATCTGTCAAGCATGCCCCGAGAGAAGGAACCCGAGTTTGGGAAAGGTTTTCGACCCAAACCCGACCAACAGGACCATACAGCTGGAAAGGACAAGGGCCCAGCTCACAAGACGCGTTTTCCTCGGGGACCACGCAGACCAACTTTTTAAAAGATTCCCCGACAACCATCACATGGGTTGAGTCACGCGGAAAAAGAAGGAAGACAGCTGGCAAGCAATAATTCAGGAGTATGAGCGTAAGCGTGACGTCTTACATCTCCACAAGATTTGAAGTCCGAATTTCAAGTCCGGACTTACCTCTATAAATTGCAGGATTTGAAGGAAGCTGGGGACATCGAACATTTTCCTTAGTTTTCTTACAATAAAATTTGAGTGAAAAATTTGTAATATTTTGAGTGTTTTAGTTTTAAGTTTTATGTATTTACGAGTGGAAGCCTCAGCTATGAGAGGCTAAACCAGTATTCTCCTCCCAAAAGGAGATTACTAATGTAATAAATTTTTCTTTAAGTTCTTAATAAAATAAAAATTTGTTTTTGTTCAACATGTGTTCATGATGTACTATTGATCAATCCCCTTTGAAGAATTACTTTTACGCCTTGGAGTAGGAAACGAACTAAGGCTATCTTTGGCGGTTTTACGGAAGGAGTCGGATAACTTGCGAGATCATCTTCCCGAGGTGAGGTTGAGCAGTGAGCATTCGTCAAACGATCGGGGCGTGAATTTTCCGGTGGTGGCTTTGCGAACCACTTAACCGGTCTTTGTTTCGGTCGAAAAGAGGTATGAATTTTAAGGGATTTATTAATTTTACGGAAGCATGTTGGGCTGATATGGTCGTAATGGACTATTTTCATTTTCAATCTAAAGACCCAATTTGTATACGGATAAATACTTGAAATAAGATCTTGATTGAAGTATGTCTTGTTGAGTTTATAAGTGAAACGACATGATCCATTTAAAACCTACGAATAGAGACGGATCTAAGTAGGTGTAACAATGCCACGAACAAAACAAATTCTGAAATATCGGGTTCTTATTTCTCGAAAAATCCGAAAAACAAGTTGAGTAGGGAGTGAAAACTTTTTGATTATTGTATAATGCAATATATTTATCCTTATGGAGCAATACGCAACAAATTAGAGTTTAAAGGGATAACTAGAACTATTGTTATTAAAGAATAAAATCCTAGGGCAAAATGGTCCAAAAGTTGCAAAGAGTAATTATTTTCGTAGTTCGGGATGCAAAAGGTTAAAAATAAAAGTCTAGGTTGCGAAGTGTAAAAAGGGGTAAAGTTGGGGTGGTTAAAAATAATTATCTCTTTCGAAAAAAAGAGGGCAAAAACGAAAAGATGAAGATAATCTATTCACCCCCTCAGATTATCGTAGCGATTGGACTTACATGTTTCTATATTATTTTTTGGTTGTTTCTATATTTTTATGTTTTTTCATGCAATGGGTCAAAAATTGAATTGTGTTTTTTATTCATGATGTTTTTATAATATTTTTAATTTGTTTGGTTTTAATATTTCTTGTTTTATGTGTATATTTCTTGATTTTTATAAGACTTTAAGTATAAATGGATTATTTAACGAGGCAAAATTAATTTTTCACTGAAATTTTATTAAAAGAAACAAGTTAGAAACAATCTTGAAACAAAGCGTAAAAAAAGTCCGAGAATTTTGGCGGGAGCGTAAAGTTGTGTAAAAAGAAGGGCGGAAAGCGTAAATTTGGGTAAAATAGTACCGTAAAAACGTAAAGGCTAACATTGTCTCAAAAAAGTGGGGCATTTATGTCAATTTTCCTTTGGGAAAATTACATAGAATACCTTATTTCCGGTAAATATTCTATAAAATACGCTCCTATCACTTTACCTATTTTTTTCCTTTAATCTTTTTACGCTCTAACATATTTTTAATTATTTCTGCATTGTTTTATAGTTATATATGTTGTTTCGATGTTGTTTAAATTTGTTTCTTTGTTCTTTTGATGTTGTTTTTTTGTTGTTTCGATGTTTCAAAATAACTTTGACCTATTTTATGTTTTTTGTTCATGTAGTGTTTTGTACATTGTTTCTATTATTTATGTGTAGTATTATAATATTTTTAATTTGTTCTAATAATATTTTTTTCCCATGTAGTATTCAATATGTAAATACAGTTTTTACATATTTTTAAACTCTTTTTATTCATGTGGTGTTTTTTAATAATTTTTACGTTATTTTTAGGTTGTTTTAACACAATTTTTAATGTTGTTATGATGTTTCTTTGTTGTTTCCACGCATTTTTGATGTTTTAAATACAATTTTTACCTATTTTTAACTCTTTTTGCTCATATGGTGTTTTCTATATTGTTTTTACGGTATGCTTCTATATATTATTTTTGATTGTCTCCATGTATTTTATGTTTCTATGCATTGGGTCAAAAATTGAATTGTGTTTTTTATTCATGTTGTTTTTATAATATTTTGAATTTCTTCGATTTTAATATGTGTTGTTTTATGTGTATATTTCTTTACTTTTTATAAGATTTCGAGTATAAAATGGATTATTTAACGGGGGCAAAATTTATTTTTAATTGAAATCTTATTGGAAGAAACATGATTGAAACATATTGAAACAATCATAAAACAACAACATAAGAAAGTCCGAAAATTTTGGCGGGAACATAAATTTGTCCAAAAAGTATCGAGAAGCATAAAAAGCTGTCATTATTTCCGAAAAGTGGGGCAATTGTGTCAAAACCTTAATTTTTTAAAGGGTTTGTTGCCCACATAAGTCCTAATAAGTCATAATTTTCTTTACATTTTATGTTATTTAATTAATCGTGTTTGACCACACAATCTTCAAGGAGTAGTGGGAGCTAGCGGGCTTTGTAAATGCACATCTTGGCGTAGATCTATCATACAAGTGGCTCACTTCTTTTAAATCAAAATACTCCATTCATCTATTTACAAAGTGGGATACTTGTTATTGATCATCTATGAACCAAGTGTAATACACTTGATGTAGCATGAATATAGGTGGCTATAGTTATGGAATCGTCGGTTCGGTTCCAAAACCACCGGTTCCACTTTCTCCATGGTTCCGATTTCATAAACCGAGAATCCTTTTTTTTCTCTTTTGATAATTTTTGGTTTTTATGTAATTTGTCAATTTCGATTAAAAAAAAGAAAGGAAAAACATAAAAATAATTGAACTTAATATTCCTAATAATATTTAGTTTTGGATTTATTATTATTATTATTATTATTATTATTATTATTATTATTAATAATAATAATAATAATAATAATAATAATAAACCACGAGCTTGTAGCTCAAGTGGTATCGCTCCTTTATAAGGGTGTCAACCGAGGTTCGAACTCGTTATCTTTCGTTTCTTTGAAATTTATCCCTCCTCCAACCAAGACTCTAATTTATTAAAATAATGATAATAATAATAATAATAATAATAATAATAATAATAATAATAATAATAATAATAAAAATAATAAGTTATCTATGTATACTCTTAAGGTCTAGAGGAATCAAAGTTGACTTAGCTCACTTGCAATATTTGGTTTAAGACGTGTCTAATACGATTTGCGAATATAAAACATCATAATAAATATTTAATATTTCCTCTAGCGCATTTTTACCAAAAAATATAAAAATCATCGGTCATAACCTCAAAATCGCGAGTTAAAATAGCGGAGTTCCACATATTTTTAGACCAAGAAATCGAAAACAAAAACGGCTACACGGTTTCGGTTTTAAACGCGATTTCGATTTCATTTGGTCATCACTAATTTGCTAAGCATGGGAGTGTTTGTCATCACTAAAAAAAAAGTACTTAATTTTTGGTGGAAAAATCGATTAGTAGTGTTTGCAAATGCGGCTTTCTTGATTCTCGCCATCTAATCAAAATCTAAAAGAAGGCTAGGTGCTTTAGATTTTGGTTTGATATTTACAAACAAATAAATATTTTTCCAACTTTTCACCAAATACTCTTAACTTATGATGCTCAACTTCTAATTCTATTTTTGAACACTACCATTTTTTAATTCTCAAATATTTTACCTCAACTAAAATAAATCAATTTTTCTAAAAAGAACATATGTTTTTGCAAACACTTTCAAAATCTTTAAGAACGATTGGAATCACAATTTTTTATATAATTAATAATGCGATAAGATCTCTCATTTGTTTTTCTTTCATAAAGTGATCTATTGTTAACTTCTATTTCTATGTTAATAAGATTATATTATGAATAGGATGGGTTATTAGATTTTTAAACTTAATTTGAATAAATTATAACACTTTAATTGGATAATATTGGAATCGCGAATAATTTTATATAGTAAATGTGATAGATTCTCTAATTTTTTTCTATTATCATACGGTGAGGCAGAATGAACTAATCTCAACTATCCTCTTATAAAAATCAAATGTTAGATTAAATGGATTAATAATATATTAAATATTTAATTTAATCCTCAAAGGCAAAATTCTCAAAACGTAATTAGTTACTAATGCAATTATACCAAAACAGTTATAGAGAGAAAACCCGCACCATTCACGATATTCTACCATAACAAGCTTCTTGCCATATCTCCAAATCACTCTCAGAAAATTTCATTCCCATCACTATTGACGATATCTTAGAATTTATAGATAGAAAAGAAAAAAACACTGCAATATTATAGAGAATCGGCGAAAATCAATCAATGATTTTGATTCATGTCGATGGACAATCATCAATTGCGGAAGAAACTCCAACCAAGAATAACATAGATAGAGTAAACTATTATTTTCACGAAGTAAGATAATGCATAGAGACTTATGAAACGATGCATATAATTATAGAGATCTTTGCATAGTTGAAAACTATGCAACAAAAATCAACTATATACATTGTCTAAAAGCTATATATGCGAGTATAAAAACCTATATATACGAGTACATCATATTCAACTATGCATGTGTCATAAATTATGCGAGAAAAAATAAACTAATTATGCATTATCTATAAGATATCTATGCGAGTGTAAAAATACTAAATATGCAATACATATACTCAACTATACAAAATGTCATAAATTATGCGTGAAAATCAACTAATTATGCATTATCCAGGAAGCTATTTATGCGTGTAAAAAAACTAAAGATGCAATACATATACCCAACTATGCAAAGTGTCGAGAATTTATGCAACAAATATCAACTAATTATGCATTTTTAGAAGCTATCTATGCAACGTGTAAAAACTAAATATGCATTACATTATACTCAAATATGTCATAATGTCATAAACGAGTGCAATAAAAAATAACTAAATCGCATTATATAATATCTATGTATGCATCAAAAGAATCATAATTATGTTGGATCCAGGAAAAATTTTGAAAAAAAAATTTGTCTCCTAATTCCTAAAACAACTACATTAAATAAAGCGATTACAATCTCACCTCATAAAAGAAAAACGGTTTCACAAAGTCAAACTATACCAAAATCGATGGATAATAAAAATATCATTCTACCCTTAATCAATTAAAATAAATGAAAAATCACCTAAAAATTGGAAAAATCACAACTATAAAAACATCCAATGAAAGACTAAGATTAGTCCACCCTTTTGTCTCTCAAAAAAAAATGTGATCTCATTTTAACAATTCATATATATATATATATATATATATATATATATATATTGGATAATATATGGCTCATATGTTTCTATTTTTATACCCTATTTTCAATTTCATATTATTCATAAATGTAAAAATATGTTTGTTTGATGTATCTTCAATCAAAATAAATCAATTAGTACATTTATATTTCCTCTAAAATTTAATTATGCAATCATTCTCATATTTTTCAAAACTAATTTTAAACATTATGATTTATTGTTGTTCAATTACATTTACACCATTTCACTATCTCCCCATATACTCCATCCGTCCCAAGTATATAGTCCATTATTACTTTCAATATTTTAATAGTAATTTTCCATTCTTTTCTTGTTATAACCCTATTTAATATGCATATTATAATTTACATTATTCATTTTAATAGTAGTCCCATGAAATGCTTAAAGTCGATTTCATAAAATCAACACACACTTTTTTTCTTTAGCTAAATAGTATATACTTCCTCATATCATTGAGATGATACATAAATCACTCTACAATTATATATTACAAATTAATCATGAAAAACATTACATAAAACTGTATTTTCGTCAAGTATAGAAAGAAAAAGATTGGCGAAGAAAGCATTAATAAGTATTTCATCTTCTATTTTAACGGTATCAATATATGTCACGTATACATGATGACGTCATGTTTGTACATGTGACATTTACATATTTTACAGGATCAAATATTAAATGGAATACAAAATTTCAATTGAGGCAGGGATAGGCAATAATATAATAAATCTTACAAACCAATCAAAGCACGAGGAATACCTAGTATATCGCCAATTATCACGGCTTTCAGAAGTTTTACCTTCTCAGGGGTGAATGGTGGGTATCTTATATCAGCATCTCCAGCAAAACCTCGTCAGTAAAACGGACTTTTTATGGCTGAAAGCATCAAAAGAGAATTTTCCATGGTACGCTCCCATTCCACTTTCCCTACCCCTCCGAACGGCAAATTTGGCTCTGTAATCTGCACCAACAAATTTGTTAAGGTTGCATTTAGACTGAAATGATTTGGATTTGAGGGAATGACTTACGGAGATAATTTCAAATGACTCCATATAAGATGGAAAGAAATTGAAATCCACGAAGTAAGAGGTTATCCAAACAACCTAAATGGATTTGTTATGAAGAATTTGAAATCCTTAACTTCAAAGCCATTTATCCAAATGAAGCCTAAGATAATTCCAGTCTATATATCAAGTTGTATTCTCGTTGTTTTTCTTTGAGTAAACTACAAAAATATTTCCATAAGGTATCGCAAAATTACAAAACCAAATAAATAAATCAGTTACATCTTTCTAAATTACAAATATCCCATTACAAACATCTCTTAAGGTTAGTATTTACATAACAAATACACTCATGGGGCAATTTGTAATATAGACTATTTACAATTTTGAAAGATAGCCGAGTTTTTATTATAATTTGACTGAACCTCAGGGTATTTTCTGTAATGAACCCTTTTTTCTTTTGATCAGTGCATTGTTACCTATGCGGCATTAGAAAAACGGCATGAGAAAGACTTACATGAATAATTGTATCATTAATGGCCATACCCCCAGCCGAGCGTTTCTTATGAATTCCTCCTTGAGCTTTTCGTCATTTGTAAATAGATATGCAGCGAGAGGTTTTCCTTTAGAATTGATCAGGCCAATGCAATCCTCAATTTTGTCAACCTTCATATTGGAAAAAACAACAAAACAAAATCAATACAATAAAAGATGCCCTTAGCTAAAATAAATTCTCTTTTTTGCCCTTTGCTTTCACATAAAAGCAATGGTGTAAAAAAGCGCTAGGCGGCAGATCGGGGCCTAGCGCCTAGGCGGGGTTAGGCGGGACCAGGCGGAAAAGGCGGGCCTAATCGGAAAAAAATCGTAGGCGGACAAGGGGGGCCTAGCGCGTATGCGGGATTAATCGGGCTAGGCGGGAATTTTTACAATAGAGCATAAAAGTAGCAGCACCAAGATTTTTACAGTTAAAACAGTTTGCCTATTTATATTAACCATATTTGTGTTAACAAACTAGTGTACCACAAAAGTAATAAATATTAGAGATAATTACAAAAACTACCCTTGAGGATTGTATTTACCAAACAAATACCCTCTTCTGGAGAGTGTATTTTGTAGGATAAAAACAAATGTAAGGAGAAAGTTGAAATTTTAACTGGGTTTTTTTGTAAGTAGGTTAAATCTTAGGGTAGTTTTTGCAATTATTCCTAAACATTATTCATATAAAGTTGGTTCAAACTAAAATATAACAGAACCATATTAAGTTTTACCGTGACAATGGGAAGTATAGGACCAAAAATCTCCTCATTGATGATAAGGGAATCTTCTGGGGCATCAATACAACAGTGGGAGCAATCTTGCTGTAAAAATAGAAAGAAAAACAATAACAAATATATTTCTCATCTGTTAAAAAAAAAGGGCATTGCTGAAGAAGAAAAGAAGTGCAAAACCAAGTGTTTTCGAACTTACAGATTGGCTTTATCTCGTTGACCTCCGATAACTACTCTACCAGAAATCTTCTTGTCGTCCAATAACTTTGTTAAGCGGTCAAAATGGCGGGAATTTATAATGCTCGACAAGTCTTTTGATTGCATAGGATCCTTTCCGTAGAAGTTCTCGAGTTCAGATGAAATAGCATCTATCTGAGAGGACACATCAGAATTAGATCAAACAGAAAACTAACTCTCACATTTGTTGATAGGGATAATTACAAATACCACCTCTTGAGATTTAGCCTGATCACAAAAAACTCCGACTAACTTTCAAAATTATAAATAACCCCGAAGGTGTTATACCTCATTCGTGATGGTGCAATTTGTAAATAGAAACTGTTAATATAAAGAAATAAAGACCATATTATTATATCATTAATAGACTACCCTTTACATATATATATATATATAGGGTATACTCAACCAATACTCTAGTTCCTTTTCCTATGTGGGACAAAAAACAATAAAAATAAAACACTTCCTAACACTATTCCAACACTCCCCTTCAAGTGGAGCAAATATATCATATGCGCCTAGCTTGTTACATATATAATTAACCCGAGGACCTCGTGAGAGCTTTGGTGAAGATATATGCAAGTTTAAGCGACGTGTGAAGTGACCACTTCCTTAGCTAGCACCTTATTTCTCACAAAGCGACAAAGCCAACTTCAATGTGCTTAGTGCGCTCATGGAAGACTGGATTGGATGTAATATGCATTGCTACCGATTATCACAAATTAATGTCATAGGTTGAGAACTATTTACTCCAATCTCATTGAGCAAGCTGTTTCACCCAAATAAGTTCACACGTCGCAAGACCCATGGTGTGTATTCTAACTCGCATGAGCGAGCCACAATATTCTCGTTTCTTACTCTTCCATGATATGAGATTTCCACCAATGAAAACACAATATCCGAAGTAGAGCGTCTGTCAATTGGACACCCTCCCAATCCGTGTCGAGTAGCCAACCCCATTAATTTACCCTGTATCTCTGACAATTTACTTTCGGGGAGCATTCTTGATATACCGAAGAATACGGACTCGCATTCAATGGCTTTCGTGGTGAATTCAAAAGCGGCTAACCACACTTACAACAAATGAAATATTTGGATGAGTTATTGTAAGGTAATTAAGTTTGCCAACCAACTTCTATACCTTCCAGGATCGACATCGGTTCCCGCCGTTTGGTAAAAGTCGACATTTGGGTCCGTTGGTGAATCACTGAGTTTCGACCCAGTATTCCAACTTCTTCTAACATATCGAGGACATATTTTCGTTGGGAGATGAATATACCTTGATCCGATTGTGCAACCTCAATACCGAGGAAATAGTGCAACTTACCCAAGTCCTTAGTTTGGAATTGTAGATGCAAATAGTTCTTGAGGTCATTTATGCGCTGATATGATTGTGCAACCTCAATACCAAGGAAATAGTGCAACTTGCCCAAGTCCTTAGTTTGGAATTGTAGATGCAAATAGTTCTTGAGGATATTTATGCCTCTTGTGTCATATCCAAAGAATTATGATATCGTCAACATACATAATCAACAAAAGACATTTCCCGGAGGATTACCGGTAAAAGATGAATGCTCTACTTCACACCTTGTCAATCCAAAACTAATAACGACCTTTGAAGAGGCCAAACCACGCTCATGGTGACTATTTCAAACTATAGAGAGATTTCTTCAAATGACACACCTTAGCAGACTCCCCTAAGCAACAAACCCTGGTGGTTGCTCCATATGACCTCTTCCTCAAGATCACCATGGAGGAAGACATTTTTAACGTCAAGTTGATGAAGAGGATTTAACGGTATAACGATATAAATCCAACGACAACCCACAATAGATTTGCGGCGAGATCCACCAAGTCCCAAGTGCGGCTAGATCGTAAAGTGACATTTCTTCCAACATTGCCGCATGCAAACCAGGATGAGCAAGTCTTGAGACAGAGTGAGGAACAATAATAGAGGATAACGAAGCAACAAATGACAAATAGAAAGGGGATATAACATGATAAAAACAAAGTGAGAGATAGGGTGTTGAGTAGTGCAACGTCGGGTACCTTTTCGAAGAGCAATGGGTAGATTTAAGTCGGAAGGTGGAGCAGTTGAATCGGATCAAGAGGGCGTGGCGATGGCACCGGAGGCTGCGAGAAAGGTAGGGTTGTGCGATGGCGTCGTTGATATGGATGTAGATCGGGACGATCCGAGCGAAAAGAGGTGCGGAATAGGTGGGGGCAATGTAGTGAGAGTTAAAAAGAGTGTAGGAGGATTGAGAAGTGGAACATGAAGCGGTAAGTCCTCAATGACATAGTGTGGAGAATCGGAAGTTGGTCCATAATAGGGTTTAGATTCGAAGAATATGACATCAAAGACATATACGGGCGACTAAGCTCGGGTGAATAGCGGCGATAGCACTTTTTAATGTCGTGCATATCTAAGAAAAATACACTTAATAGAAAGCGAGGGCTTAACATACACACCCAAAGATACGGAGAGGTAAGGAATAGATAGGATCACGAGGCCACAAAGTAGAAAATGGGATTTCCATGGAGAATAGTGAAGCGGCATGCGGTTGATCGGATAACATCTATGAGAACTGCATCTTCTCAAAACGATGGGACATTCATATGAAGAAGAAGAGTACGAGCGATCTCAATAAGGTGATGGTTCTTTCGCTCACCGACCCCATTTTTTTGAAGAGTGTAAGCGCTTGAAAGAAGACCGATGAATAATCCCTTTAGAGGATAAGAATAACGAAAAAGAAGAAGAAAAATATTCCCAAGCATTGTCGGTTCAGTAATGTGCGAATACGAGAATTAAAGCGAGTAACAATATCATTGTAAAACAATTGAAAAATAGACAAAACTTGGATCTTTCATTAAAAATAACCAAGTAACACGAGAAAAGTCATCTATAAAGGTAACAAAATACCGATAACCAAATTTAGAGACATGACGACTAGGTCTCCAAATATCCGAATGTACTAACTCAAAATGGGCGTGCCGATTATTAAGACGACTAGGAAAAGAATTACGACTATGTTTGCTAATTGGCACGACTCACAAAAGACTTCTTTGACATAACTCAAACTAGGAACCATCTTGTGGAAGTTGGCGAGGAAGAGTAGCCAAAACATTTGTGAATGAGTGTAGTAGAGGAAACATCAACCCCGATAACAAACTTATCAACATCGAGGTAGTAAAGCCCATTAGCCTCATGCCCGATGCCAATCGCCGCCCATTCTCGGATCCTGCACAAGCACGAGAGGAAGAAGTAAAGATGACGAACAATGGAACATCGGGTAAGTTTAATGGAGAGAAGATTACAGGGAAATTGGGGGAAGATACAAAAGCAGGATGGAAGGGGTATAGAGGGAGTAGGTGTTGCGGATCACTACCCGGTGGCGGGGTAGAAGAACCATTAGCAAGGGTAACAGGAGATAGACAATTATTTGAACGAAAATTAAAGAGTAAGGAAGGATTCTTTGTTCATGTGATCGGGCGCCGAATCGAGAATCCACTTACCAAAATGAGGGGATAGATGAGACAAGAAAGCGCAAAGAAGAGCGTGGCATGGGAAAAACAATGTTGTGGAAGATCTGGGTGGCTGTTGTGAATCTTGAAGTTGAAGATCCGCAAATACTCGTGATTCGGATAAAGTGTAGGAAGGAGCGGCGGCTGGAGCGGGTACTTATGTTGAAATACGTGCTCTGTAGATGATGGGTTTGGTGATTCCACATGAGAGACATTGGGGGGGGGACCATGTAAATCCCACTAAGTTTCAATAGTATGACCCAACTATTGCAATGAGAACACCGAGGCGAGAGGTATTGCCTCGACCTCCCTCCCCGCCCTCTTCCACGACCTCTCTTGGGTTACGTTTGCCTTTGCTAGGATTCGAATAAACAGTATTGGTCGTTGTCGGGGTTAAACGATCTTAGTGAGAAGCCCGATTGAGAGCGGCAAACATATTAGTAATGGAGGGCAAATGGGCATGGAGAGAATCGAGAGCGAACAGATCAAAGCGAGAGGGAAGACCACGAAGCATAAGAACTACAAAGAAATGCTCACGATGTTGTCGATATGTGTCGATTAATGCGGTGGAAAAATTTCACTATACTCTGCCATAACACTCGAAATCGACCAAAAATAGACAACAAGACCTCTCTCATCAAGTTGAATCGTAATAAATCGAAATGACATCATAAATATCACTAATAGTGCTCGAATACATATTCATAATACGATTCCAAAAACTTTGCGGGATAGACATTCTTGAACAAGGTAATGTAACTCGGGTTCAATAGATCAAGCAACAAACTAGTAAGTTGAGCATCAACTTGATCCCAAAGACGGAGATCGGCTTTGGATAACTTGGGAACATCCTCGGTTAAATAATGAAAAAGACTTGTCCTCGAAGTCCGAACCACAATTTCACAAAGCGACCATCGATCGTAATTACGACCGTTGAGTTTGGTCGTTGTGATGTGAGGGTGCTGTGAAAGTGGGACAACAACGATAGGTGCATCCGACGGGCTATCTTTGTCACAGAGTAGTCATGACAAGCAAATAAATTCAAAAAACAAGGAAATGAGAGAAATGAAAAGGGTGTTTACCAAATCACATAAAAACACACATCTACGCTAGAGGGCGATGAACCTCTTTTTTTTATAAATAAATGAAGGGGTGACTAGCCATCAACGGAGAAAAATAAAAGTGAGTAGTATAGTTTGGAGAGAGGCGAAAACGCGAGCGGATTGAGGTCGGCCGATGGCGCGTGGCGACGCGGCGGGTGGTGGGCATGGAGCGGAAATCGGAGGCGAAGCGCGTGGTGGGTCGATTTGAGGAGAAAGGTGTATTGAGCAGAGATCTAAGTTTTTCTAGATTTAGGGTTTCTAGAAAAAAATTGGGGTTGGTGGTGGCGGTTGAGGTAGGTTTAGAGCTAATAACTTATGTATATGGCTCTAATACCATGTTAATATAAAGAAATAAAGACCATATTATTATATCATTAATAGAATACCTTTACATATATATAGGATACACTTTAGTACTCTAGTTCTTCTTCCTATGTGGGACAAAAAACAATAAAAATAAAATACTCCTAACACTATTCCAACAGAAACAAACATCAAGGAGGATCTATAAGACTATAACTCTGAGACATAACTTTTTTTCCCTTTTTCTTTTGTAATTAGACTTAACCTCAACATAGTATTTGTAATTATCTCTTAATGATAGAGTGCATAATATGGTTCTTCAATCAGATGCGACTGCTTACCAGTTTTGATGCATACTCTTTTGTAGTCATTACAT
This sequence comes from Rehmannia glutinosa, assembly GCA_016081115.2. NCBI lineage: Eukaryota > Viridiplantae > Streptophyta > Magnoliopsida > Lamiales > Orobanchaceae > Rehmannia > Rehmannia glutinosa. Next base: position 769,336 of record JABTTQ020001270.1, read on the forward strand.
AATCAGGCGCAACACAGGTTTGCCCATTGTTGCATCCCCACTTTCCTGCGATAATTCGTCTTGCTGCAACCTTTTGAAAGTTTCACAACTTGTATGACGCTAATAACATTTAATTTAATAAACTGATAATTACAAATAAAAAAATAAAAAAAATTCTAAAGTTGGGGATAATTACAAATAAACCCAGAGGTTTTGAAAATTGCCAAAACCCTCTTGAGGTTTGATTCCGTCTTATATTTTCCCCTTTATAAGCAAAAAGAAAAAAAAAAAACAAATTTCAACCACCCCACTAACATTTATAAAAATATTATAGTTATCCCCTAAAATTTAAGAAAAATCAAACCGGTGAGTTTTCTTGTAATTTGAAACATCTCTGGGTTTTATTGTAATTAGTTCAAACCTCAGGGTGTTCTCGTAATTATCCCTTTAATAAACGACATTTTCTGATATTGGTTCAGCAGAGAGGTTTGGTTTGGACAACTTCTGATAAATCGAAAGACTTACTTTTAAATTGATGTCTGAATCAACCACCGCTGGACATTTCCACCAAGCTCCAAAACCACTGGTGTAAGATGCTTTGTGGCAGCAGCTAATATAATGCGTCCAATCTTACTATTCCCTGTAGAGTTACTCGAGGAATAAACCAAAAGGACTTCATACATTTTGCTGATATTCATATTGTGACATGAGTGGTAGGCAAAAACGTATTTTTAGACTTGTAATTTGCCAGCTTTCAGAATTTGGTACAAATGGTCCAAATTTCATCACATACGTCACTGAATTTGGGAAGTTTGTACAAAGAAAGATTAACAGTTTTTAAGGTGAACTTCTGTGTTGGTTGTTTTCATAATGAATTTGCTAAAACATAAAAAATCTTCCAATCAACTTTCTTTCCTCAAAACACACTGAAAGATGAATAAGAAATGATTTATGCCACAACAAATTATGAGCTCAATTACAGCTTCCAATCCTTTTTTGTTCTTCACTAATAATTAATTAGGTATATAATAGTAGGCATATCAAAATTCCAAAAGACTTTTTTAGCCATTTATACATGATAGTACAAATATAAACATATATATAGATTAAAAACAGGAATAATTACAAAAATTACCCGAGGTTTGGGTTAGTTACCAAAAAAAAAAAAAACAGTGTTTGAAAATTAAAATAAAAAACCTTGAGGTTTGATTCTATGTAGTGGGGAAATTGCGATATTTTTCAAATGTAACGGGGTATTTGAAATAGTTTGCTTATGAATGGGGTAAAGTGTAACATAGATTCAAACCTCACAGGATTTTTATAATTTTCGAAAACATGTGTTTTTTTTTTTTGGTAATTAACCCAAACCTCAAGAGACACGAGTAGTTTTTGTAATTACCCCTTAATAATATGAATGGAAAAAAGGAGGCATTTGGTTTTGTGTCTTTGAGAAAGCCTAGCAGACACATACAAAATTACAAATACATATATTTGTAGAGAAGAAAGAAAATTTTAGCCATTATTATAATCTTCACTAAAACAATTTTTTTCCCAAAATGAAACAGATTTGAGAGCATAAATCCGTGTGAAGCTGCTTTCAGAAGAAAGATAATATTTTTGGTCCCTATATGACTTTGGCAATTGGCAGCATTAAGAAGTATATAACAGGGGAATGATTGGCTTCATTATTACCTGTGTAAAATATTTTATCCCATCTTTGTTCAAGCAACACAGTCGTTTTGGGCACACCACCTTCAACAACTTTCACAGCTGATGGATCCATATACTCCCCAAGAAGTTTCGATAGCAATGATGACGTGGCAGGGGCAACCTCTGATGGCTTCAAAACAACAGCATTACCAGCTGCAATAGCTCCGATGACTGGTTCAAGTGACAACTCTAGGAAGCAAAGGAGGCCAAAAAGAAGCCATTTTTAATTGTGCAAAGTCCAGGGAAATTGCAAAATTAGTACCTATATAGTTATAGAGGGTGTAATGATATTGATTCGAAAAACATAATATAGATATAATTACAAAAATAAACCTGAGGTTCAAGCTAATTTAAAAAAAAAAAAAACAGTGATTTTTAAAATTGCAAAAGATACCCTTATGTTTGATTTCGTCTAATATTTTCTCTCCTCATAAACAAAAAATATTTCAATATCCCGCCTGATATTTGTTAAAATATTACAGTTAGCCCCTAAAATTTAAGATAAAATAAAGCCTGAGGGGGCTTTTTGTAATTTTGAAACATTTCTGGGTTTTTCATATTATATAATTGTACTTATATAGATTATTCATTGATAAAAATAGTCCTATTCAAATTAAATTGGCAATAAGACCCTATAATTATTAAAAAATCTTAATAGTGAGTCCCAATTAAGCTGGATATCGCACGCGGGAAAAGAAATGTGACAGACATATGAGGAAAAAGGCTGGGGGTTTAGGCATTCTTGTCAATTTTTTTTTACGTGGACAAAACCTATCTTAATTAGTGCATACTTAGGAAAAACCTTCAAAATTATCATTAATCTAATTTAAAATTTCAACATGCATTAAATGTCAAAATATTAAAGTCGAGTTAAGTTTCTCATTAAAAGGAATTTATTTTTTTGCCAGGTAGGCATGCTTTAGTACATATATTCAGTTCTTTCCTCCAACAATGCACCACATCATAAGCTATGCTTTGTCCACGTAAGGAAAATTGACCGAAATGCCCAAAATCCCCCAAAAAGTACGGCACATGAAATTTCTTGACTTTTTGCCACACTCCTATAGCTACGATGCGAATTTTGCAATTTCTCGCAAAGTAACAAGTCACTCACTATGTTATCAATTCATAAAGCAAATGCGAAAAACTTAAGCTCGATTCTTGTGAGGTAAGAAATATTCACACTAATCACAATAAGAGAGAACCAACTTACTAAATGGATAGTTCCACGTTGATATAACTAATACGACACCCAAAGGCTCGACACTATTTGATTTGGTGTTGATGGGAAATTGATCATTGATGTTTTCACCGCAACAAAAATCACCGAAATACAACCTCTTTAACCAACAACCAAGAGAGGCATAACAAATTGGATAATTACAAAAATATACCCTAAGGTTAGTGTAATTACAAAAAATTCAGAGAAATTTCAAAATTACAAAATAAAAAAATGTCAAGGTTTGATTTTGCTTAAAATGTAAGAGGATAAATGTATTGCTTTTGCAAATGTAAAAGGAACATTTGAAATATTTTTGCATATGAAGTGGGTAACATGTAATACAAAATCAAAATCTGAAAGGGATTTTTGTAGTTTTCAAAAATCTATGAGTTTTTTTGTAATTACCACAAACCTCATGGGTAGTTTTTGTAATTATCCCTACGAAATTTAAGCTTTGAATCAACTATAAAGTTACTTTTTCTGGCATCATCCATCGATTTAATTCCTTCAATGCCAACTCGCATGATGATGATACTCCATAAACCTGCATGATAAAAGATAAAGGTTAGTTACAAAAAAAAAAAAAAAAAATGAAGAGACAATAAGATTAAAAACATAAATCACCATGGATTACATTAAATGTTAAGTTCCACATGAAAGGTAACACAGAAAAAGCATTGTGCCAATTCTTCAGCAGACTAACTACATTTTCAACGTTACAAAATTAACCATACTAGAGTCTGAAAATGAGGTGCTATAGAGTAACAAAATTTGAGATGAAAATATTATTATCATTGGACTACAGTACGCACGGGAAGCAGAATAGTTAAAAACTAAAAATAGAAATAAGGAATAATTACAAAAACTACCTTTTAGAATGTTTTAATAATAACCCTTGAGGTTTGATTTTGTGCAAAATGTAAGGGAGTAATTGTAGTAGTTTTACAAACGTAAGGGGGCGTTTGTAATGTTTTTATTTATGTAGGGAATAAATATAATATAGAAGGTTTCTTTTTGTAATTTTCAAAAATATCTGGATTTTTTTAACTCAAGCCTCTGGGTAATATTTGTAATTCTCCCTAAAAATAACATAATGGATGTTCTTGAACTAAAATAACCATGTTTGGAAGGAAATCATAATAAATAAATAAAATACCTTTTAAAATATTTTAATAATAAAACATACTTTCTTCAAAAAGTTTTACTTTAAAATAATTATGGAGCATCTTTAAATTTATTAAATTTGCATATCCAAAATAAAATTACAAATATTGGAGGGGGTCCACAATGTGACTTTGTGATATGAATATCAATACAAAATATTAATTCTTAAAGAGGTCATTTTAATTTGCTCTCCAAATTATGCGTGTGTTTCTATTTTACCCTCTTAAATTTGAATTGTTCTATTTCACACCTTGAATTTTGCAAATTGTTAGACTTAGTCTATAATTTTCAAATTTACCCATTAACTTTTATGAGTATTTTATTTTGTGATCCAGAAAATAGTATCATAACCACCGGCGGACCGAGGATAGCCCCTCAAAATTTTCCAAAAGTTCATTTCCCCACCCTAAAGTTTTCATAAAAAGAAATTGTAGTTAAAATATATGTATTTGCCCCCATCCCCCCACCCCCAAGAAAAAAAGATTTTGATAAAAAACTTCAAATAATTGTCTTTTACAATGAAAAAACTCATTAATTATAGCTAGTATATGAGTATTTTTATCATTGTTTAAATTTACAAACTCGATCCGATTTCCCCCAAAGTTAAAATCATGCGTCGTTGTTGATCATAATCTAGGTTTATTGATGAAATTTACTATTATATAATATTATTTGTATATTGACTAACGATGATGCTATTTTGAGAGATATTTGATTCAAATAATGGTTCGAGATATATTAACTACAAACAATCCACCAATAGTGAGAGGTAAATTTGAAAATTATAGATTATGTGCAACAATTTGCAAAGTTAAGAGTAGAGATGACAATGGGTCGGGCCGACCCAAGCCGAGCCCATCAGACTTTCGAAATTTTTCAGGTCGGCCCGAAATTGGTCGGGCTGTGGAAATATTTGGCTCAATCCAACCCATATATGAAACGCATTTATAATCAAAAGCCGGGCTAAGCTCGGCCCACAGGCCAAATGGTATTGTCTTTCTTGAGCCTGAAAAACTACGGCCCGGCCCGGCCGAACTGGATTTTACTACCTCTAATTAAGAAGTTAAAGTAAAACAATTTAAATTAGAGGTTAAAGTAAAAACAATTTACAGTTAAGTGGGTAAAATGGAAAAATAAAAATAAAAAATCTGATGAATTGATTCCAACCTCTTGAGAAAAGGCTTCGGGCTCTGGTTTGTTGAGGTCAGAACGCAGAGCTTCCAAAATGTCTTTCTCATGGTGAGTCGTGATTCTGAGAAGCGATTTCAACTGTGAAACTCTCCACTCCACACTCTTCGTCTTCCCGCTGCTGTAAACTGATCTCAGATCCTGCGATACCCTCTCCACACTCTGAGCCGTCCGATTAACCACTGGAACAGCCGTAGGATGAAACAGTGAAACATTCATAAGGATAAAATTTCAGAAACTGGAGGTAAATTAAAACTCTACAATTCTGCTAACGAGTAACTATATACGATGGGAATTGAGAAATCAACCAGAAAAAGTAGTATTAATGGAGAAGCGAAACGAAAAGGACAAATAATTATGAAGATAATGCACATAAATCGAAAGAGAGTTGACCTCGCAATTGGGGGAAACCTAGGAAAATCGAACCAGAGAGAATCGCGGCGCAAAACCATTATAAAAATACCCACGTTTAATGCTATTATTTACACGAGCAGCATAAAATATTTCAGAATTTGGAGCAGGTGGTGATTTAAATTTGTTTTAATCGTCGACGGATCAACTGAATATCCAGGTGTTTTTATACTGATTTCTTCTCTCTCTCTCTCTCTCTCTCTCTCTCTCTCTCTCACACACACACACACACACTGTGTGTGTAACTGTGTAAGAATTAAGATAGTGGGCAAGCAAGGCCCAATGTTCTTGAAATTTTTATTTTGTTTTATTTTTTAAAAGGGTTAACCGCCCTCATAACACGAGGGCTATTTTATTAAACTAAAGCTAATTAAAAAATAATAATTTAATTGAATTTTACTTTATAATTTGAAAATACATACATCATTTTTTGGTGCGACTGATTTTTGCTCAAAATTGAAAAATACTTTAATTTAAAACCACTTTAACAAAATAATTGGATTAACAAAACATCAATTGTCTTACAATTGGAATCAATCATCAATCGAGTAAGCGTGGTTTAGGTTTTATTATACAAAGTTGATGTTTTCCTAGTCGATTTGTGTTTTAAATTCATTATAAATTCAAGCTTTTTTCAAATTTTAAGCAAAAAATAGTTGCAGTCCAAAAAATGGTGTATATATTTTCAAATATGCAAATTAAACTAATTTTTTTAAAACTGAAATTATAACTGAAATTAATTCAATTAAAAAATATGTTTTTTAAAATTTTTGAAAAAAATAAAAGATAAACTGAGAATTCTCAAATTTTATAAAAATAAAAATTGAGCACCTCTGTTTTCACCTAATATTTTAATTTTTTTGTTTTTGGCCTTATTTGGTTAATTAAATTTTTAGATAGCTTTAGTTTACTAAATTGGCCATAAAAAAGTAGTTTATCCTAATAGTTGTCCGTTTAGTCCAAAACTCGATAAAATTAGAGTTTTTTTAGAAACGATAAAATTAGAGTTAGATTCGCAATATTAGTGGCTCGACAAACTCCTCAACTTTCTTGCAATGTTATTTGATTCGGATCCAAATAACACGCTCAGAGTTTTGTGATAAGATACAGAAAAATACAATTTGAATCCCTTTTGTTAAACACTTTGATTAAACAATAGCTTAAATAATTGATACATCACCTGAAGTACCTTTTTTCTTGGAAAAAAGACACTAATTTACGCCCCCAACTTTTTTTTGAATATTTTTATGCTTCCGCATGTTTTTATGTTTTTTTGCAAATTTTTACGCTTTATCTATATTTCCATTATTTTTTGTTTATGTGTTATATTTTATATTATTTCTTATTAGAAATTGTTTCTACGTTTTTATATTGTTTCTTGGTTCTTTATATATAATTTATGTATTGTTTCGATGTTTCAATGCAACTTTTGCTTATTTTTACTCTTTTTTTGTTCATGTATTATTATTTTTATATTGTTTGATTTTTTATGGTTTGTTTCTATATAGTTTCAATGGTGTTCTCTTTGTTGCTTTGTTGTTTCCATTTCGTGTTTGATATTTCAATACAATTTTACATATTTTTATGTTGTTTTTCTTCATGTGTCGCTTTACATATTGTTTTTGGATTGTTTTATATCTTTTAACGTTGTTTTTTTTTTTTTTGTTTGTTTCCTTATTTTTTCGTTGTTTCAATATAATTTTTATCTATTTTATGTTTTTCTCACTATTTATTTTCTATATTTTTCAATACAGTTTTTAATGTTATTATATTATTTCTGTTAAAATATAATATATATTTAGTTTCTTTATTTAAGTGTAGTCCTTTTATGGTTAGAATTTTAGTCCTTTTAGGTTTAGGTATTCTATTTGCTATATAAGGCTTCCTTTGTTTCTTTGTAATTCACTTTTGATTTTGCATAATAAGAATACAAGTATTTTATAATTTCTTTGATTTCAACATGGTATCAAGAGCAAGAAAATTTCGTTCATTTTTCTTTATGGCTCGTTTTCTAGTTCGGATTTTGCTTTGTTATCGTTAGTTTTGGGTTCCGATTTGGTTAGTTTTTATTTGTTTTTGGGGTTACATTTTGGGGATCTTTTTGTTCGTAATGTGTTCGTAAGTATGACTCTCTTCAAGCAATTAGTGTGCAATTGGATGGGAAAAATTATTCATATTAGAGTTATGTTATGAAAAAAAAATTGCGAGGTAAATCTATGTGGGGTTATGTTATTGGGACAAAGGTTAAACCTACGAAACCTGGTTTGGATGGTGCGCAGATCCTTTGGAGGCTTGGGAAGCGGAGAATTCAAGATTATTACTTGGATTAATAATTCGGCCGCAATCTATAAGGGTTGATTGGCGAAGTATGAGACCGCAGGAAGTTTGGGTCCATCCGCACGGTTGTATATACACCCAACTTTGCCAAACAATATCAATTGAGGTGATCTTCGCGCTTTAAAACATGAGGATATGAGTATTCGTGGAGTTTTATTCCGCTACGCCAGATTTGTGGGATCAATTGTCGCCATCGAATCTGCCGATTTGCGAGCTTTTGCGCCCTATGTTACATGTCGAGAAGAACAACGATTGGTGCAATTTTTGATGGCTCTATGTTCGATTTTGAGGGGTTACGTGGTAGTATTTTGCATCGAAACCCATTACCTTCAGATTGGGTGGTCAATGAACTTTTAGTCAAGAAATACGGCCGGACTCACGTTGATAAGGGATCGTTTCAACATCTAATGCATCGTTTTTTTGCCGTACCACAAAAGCCGATTAATAATAATCCCAATCGGTGAATTCGAGGACACATTTGGATGAATGTGCATTTTGCCACCAAGAGAATCATTGGAAGGCTCAAGATCCCATGTTATTGAATAAAGGTAAACCACAATACCGAGATACCAACAAAGAAGAAAGAACTCCAGGTTCCAAAGAACAACGAGCTTCACGTCCTCCACAAAGAAGAACCAAAGACCATCGCCATCCCAATATCCTCTTGACCATCTCCGCCGAGCAATGCATCGCCACATCATCATTGGATCCGTATATATTTGAGCGATTTCAAAAGTTCATTGCCTCACCCACATGCTATGTCCGCTTCATCAAATATAGGTTTGTCTCATTCTAATTCTTCGTATGTCTTCACTCTTGTAGATCTTAGATTTTGGAGCTTCCCATCATATGTCACCTAGTATGTCGTCTTTTGTCTCTTTGTCTCCTAATCCGCCTCGTGTATCGATTCTAATCGTTGATGGTACTCCAATGGCATTAGCGAGGAATTGGTTCCATTGTCACACCTTGTTTTTCCATTCCTAATGTTTATTATGTTCCTAATCTCACTTGAACGGTTTCGGTTAGCTTGATTATGTGTGTCCGGTTACTTAGTCTTTTTTTTCTTCTACTTGTTCTATACAGACCCAGATCTCTGTTCGATTGGGACAGCCGTAAGCAAGGAGGACTTTATGTTTTGGATCATTTCAAAGTACCTCGGAGGCTACAACTTTTAGTATGGATTTGTCATCTTTTCGTTTGAGTTGTTTGTCTTGATTTTTACTTATGGCATTCTCATTTAGATCATGTGTCCGCTTCGTTTACGATTTTTAGTTTCTACCGATGTCTTAGGTAGGGTGGCCAAATGGAACCGAAACCTAGGGTTCCAAACCGAAACCGAAGGCGTGGTCAATCGCTTCCTAAACTATAATCGTGGGTCAATGGTTCTAAAATCGAAACCGAGTAAGTGTAGAGATTGGTTCCGAGTTCAGTTCCTAGGTCTCAAAATCGTGGAACGCTCGGTTAGAACCGTAAATGGAACCGTGATGGAACCATTTTTTAAGGTTAAAACCAAGCAATCTTGTTTTGGTAAATACATACTAGAAGAAATGTAAAATATTTATTATGATATTTTTAATATTGCACAACGATTACTTAGGGAAAAAGTAAACGTCCAAGGGTTCCTCTAGCTCAAATGTAGAGCTAGAGGAACATATATTTAACTACTTCTTTCGAGTTTAGTGAAACAGATATTGAAGACTTTGATATTTTGAAATGGTGATCACAAAGAACTCAACCTTATCCAATCCTCTCAATCATCGCAAAAGAGGTTTTGGCGTGTCCCGTTTTCAACTATTGCGGCAGAGAGCAAACGTTTAGCTCGGTGGAAATATTTTGGATGGATCACACTCGTGTTTGCATCCCGATTTCTTAGAAGCCCAATGTTTATTTAATGATTGGGGTAGAGCGGAGAGACGACCACAAGGATTAGAGTCAACATGTGACTTATCCGATTGACACGGACACAAATACAACCGAACGAGCGGAGAAAATAGGAGTGATTGATCAACGCCACGGCCTAAAAGGTAATGAGGGTAAAAAATAGGTAAGCGAAGACGTGGACTTTGATTTCTCTATACCCTATGAGGATACGTAGACAACTTAATATTATTATTTATACTAAGCTCAAAACTTAATATTATTATCAATATTAAGTGCAAGTCCTTTTTTTTTCCTTTTTCTTTTTATTTTAAGCTAAATTGCTAAATATTTTTCTAAATAAAATTTTAAAAAAAAGGTTAGGTTTCTTAAGGAACAGGAATCGTATAGAACAGTGTTTTGGTTTGGGAACCGAATCGGCGGTTCGATTTTGGAACCGAAACCGTGAGCATAAGGTTCGGTTCCGGTTCCGGTTCCTCAAATTGGAGGAACCGTAACGGCAGAATCGAACCGAAATCGGCGCGATTCGGGCGCGTGGCGTGTCCCATCTTAGGAGATTTGAAATCTCATGATATTTCTTATTGTAATGATTGCAAACCGGTAAAATTTTCTCGCTTTATCTTCCAATAAAAGTGTTTCGGTTTCGTGCACCTTTTGATCTTATCCATTCGATGTATGGGGACCTTCCCTATCAACACAAAGGGTGGATCTCGATATTATATTTCGTTTATTGATGATTACACACGTTATTGTTGGGTTTATCTTATGAAACAACGCTCGATTTTTTCAACATCTTCGCAACTTTCGAAAGCACTTGTGAAAACCCAACATTCAGCCACCATAAAGTGTTTTTGTTGTGATTTGGGTGGGGAATATTCTTCAAATGCTTTTCTTACTTTACTTGCTTCTCGATGGTACGATACAACAAACATCTTGACGGATACCCCTAAGCAAAATGGTGTTGCAGAGAGAAAACATGGACATCTTGTAGAAACCGCTAGTCTCTTTTGTTGTCCTGCTAGTGTTCATAGTGTTTTTTGGGGGAAGCATTTCTTAGTGCTACCTATTTGATTAATAGAATTCCTACTTCGAATAATTTGAATTTGACACCTTTTGAGAAATTGTATGGGTATGCTCGATTATTTGTCTTTGCGGCGTTTTTGGTTCTACTTGCTTTGTCCTTCGACCTCAAGTTGAACGTACTTAAGTTGACCCGGTTTGCTTTATGCGTTTTTCTTGGTTATGGGGAAGGCGGAAAGGTTATCGTTGTTTTGATCCGATTAGCGAAAAAAATATGTCTCGCGTCATGTAGTGTTTCTTGAACATACTCTATTCTTTTCTCGTCCCGGTGGCTCTCATTCATATGACCACTTTTCATGGTGACGAGTCCACTACTAACTGTTCTGCAGGTCCGTACATTGACTTCCGATTCGGATGTGACCGATTCTCTCCGCATCGATGATGTCCCGTCAACTTCTCCATTGCGGCTCATGATGTTGCTCATCGTCAATCCACACGTGTCCATAAGTCTACTAAAGTTACCAGATTTCGTTTACTTTTTGTTATTCTAGTTCATTCGTCTCTTTTTGCCCTATCTTCATCGTATTTCCGGGCCTTCATCCTATAGAGATGTGATTCGTGATCCACTTTGGTAGGATGCTATGGCCGAGGAACTATCGCTTTGCATTATACTCATACTTGGGACTTAGTACCTTTGCCACCGGAAAACATGCAATTGGATGTCGTTAGGTCTACAAAATAAAAACAAAATCTAATGGGTCTATTGAAAGATATAAAGCCCGACTGGTTGCTAAGGGTTATACTCAGGAGTATGGGATTGATTATGAGGAGACATTTGCGCCTGTTACAAAGATGACAACTATTCGTACCCTTCTTTGCAAATCGCATTGGTTGTCGATGGGGTATATCTCGAGATGGATGTAAAGCATGCTTTTTTGAATGGTGATCTTGTTGACGAAGTATACATGCAGCCTTCTCCTGGTGTTGCCCATCAACCAGGTGAAGTTTGTAAGCTTCAGTAAAGATCTTTATGGCCTTAAGCAAGCCTAGAGCGTGGTATGAAAAGTTTACTTGTGTTGTTACTTCTCTTGGTTTTCGACCAAGTGATCATGATTCAAACCTTGTTTGTCAAAAAAGTACTACAAACAGTCGTATTTTACTTGCTTTATATGTTGATGATATGATTATTCTTGGTGATGATATTGATGGTATCGAAACTTTGAAGTCTGCGTTAGCTCGTTCTTTTGCTATGAAATATTTATGTCCGCATCTCCGTTATTTTCTTGGTATTGAGGTTGCCTCTTCCCCAGGATTATCTTTTGTCTCAATCAAAGTATATTCGATATATTTGAGCGTGCACGACATCGATAGCAAGATTGTTGATACTCCGCTTGAGACTAATGCTCGATATTCTCCCTTTGATGGTTCTCCTTTGTTGGATCCCGTTTATATCGCATGTTGTTGGCGGTTTGGTTTATCTCACGATTACTCGCCCGATATATTGCACATCTTTGTTCATGTGGTTAGTCAATTTGTTCTTCTCCCCTCTACAGTTCATCACATGTTGTTCTGCGTATTCTTAGATATCTTTGGGAACTCGGTTTCAAAGTCTTTACTTCCGTCTAGTTCTTCTCGGAGCTGCGTGCATACTCGATCCGATTGGCCGGGTGATCATACGATCGCAAATCTATCATCGCTTTTTATGTGTTTCGGGTGACTCTCTCATTTCTTGGAAGAGTAAGAAACAAGATGTGGTTTCTAGATCTTCCACGAAGTTGAGTATCATGCCATGACAACTACGCTTGTGAGATAGTTTGTTACGTTGGTTGCTAGCAGAGATATGGGTGTTTTTCTTGATCGTCCCCCATTCGCCGCATTGTGATAATAAGAGTGCTATCCAGATTGCCCGCAATATAGTTTTCCATGAGAGGACTAAACATATTGAGATTGATTGCCATATTATTCGACATTATTATCGACGGGTATCATCACATTGTCTTTTGTCTTTTCTTCCGTGCGATTGTTAATATGTTTACAGGCACATTCCTCTTCGTTTCGTTTCTTGTTTGACAAACTCTCAATGCTTCTTGCGGTTGCATCGTGAGTTTGAGGGGGAGTGTTAAAATATAATATATATTTAGTTTCCTTATTTAAGTGTAGTCTTTTATGGTTATGATTTTAGTCCTTTTAGGTTTAGGATTTCTATTTGCCTATATAAGGCTCCCTTTGTTTCTTTGTAATTCACTTTGATTTTGCATAATAAAAATACAAGTACTTTATGGCTTTTTGATTTCAACAGTTTCTTGGTTGCTTTCATTTTGTTTTCGATGTTTTGGATGCATTAGATAAAAAAATAAATTTATATTGTTTCTATTCATGTATCGTCTCTATATTATTTTTAGTGTGTTTTTGTTTTAAAATGTGTTATTTATGTATATATTTTTGATTGTTTATAAAATTTCTAATATAAAATTGATTATTTAATAGTGACATAAATTATGTTTCATTGAAATCTTATTAATGGAAAATAAAACAATGTTAAAATAACGTCAAAAAGTCCACAAAAACACGCAATGTCCCGAAAAAATGCGGAGTGTGTAAAAATACCGGAAGAAAAAAAAAAAAACAAGAGCGTAAATGTGTCTTTTTTTCATGGGCAATTATGTAATTATCCCATAAATAATTTGATTATTGCTGAATTTTCCGTTATATGAAATTTGGGCCAAGACAGATCCGCTTCATCGTTTCGATTTGTTATGAAGTTAAACAAATTGGATCAAATTGAAAGCAGGCCCATTAAAAACCATAAGAAGGCTCACAAAGATCGTCATTTTAAGCCCGTCCATATTTAAACTTTTCTTTATTATTTTTTACCAAACACGGTAGATTTTATTGCATAAGCAACTCACACAAACCTACAAATATTGTCCACTCGCACAAAGCCACCTCGCAGTACCGAAGGCAAGGGGAACTCAACACATTCAACAAAACAAAAACTAAAACACCTCCAAAGGAGGACTAGAGCACTCCCAAAAGGAGACTCAAACATCAAAACCCACCCACACACACAAAAATCCGGACACGAGCAACCACCACAAACTACAAATTAGACAGACTTGGCTATGAGCTTCGATCCTTCAACCAGGAAAAACAAAATTGACAAAACCACAACAACAAAAAACCGACAACACAAAAATATAATCTATATAATATGGGCAAGGCCGAACAAAGTCTATCCCCCTCTTGATCCGCGACGACGCCCACCACCGCAGCCCACCACCGAGCCATGGTCTAACTCTAACTCTGTTGCCCGCCTCCTCGAGATTCTCCGAAAGCCCGGATCTCGAACATAAACATCAAGGACGGTCGGATCTAGAAGAAAAAAACACATAGGGCAAAAGAGTTTGATTGGCGACTAGACGTCGCCGATTGTCTTCTTTGTTTGCCGACAAGGTGATGGTGGGGATGGGGGAGACTTTAGAAGATGAAAGGGAGAGAGAAGATTAACGGAGGTTTTGTGCTCTTTTTAGAGAGAGGCGAGAGGAAAGATGGTAGAGAGAGAAAGATTTGAATGTAATGCACATTCCAGTCCATATTTAAACTTGAAAAATCAAAATTTGAGATAATTGCCCACTTTATTTTACCAATTTCATCGCAGCCGATCGAGGTTTCGATTCTCATCGTCGTGCCAGCGAGAAATCGTTGGCGATTTGCTCACATGCATAGTAACATTCTCCGAAATTTTGAAAAATACTTGAATAAAACATAATATTTTTATACGATGTTGAAATCCCGTATATATCTTTGAAATAATAATGTGACAAAATTTCCCGAACTTCTTCATTAATAAAGCGATTTATTCCCCATTTTTTCCAATTTTAACAAAATTATTTTATTTTAATTTATTTTCTAATTTTAAATATACTTTTATTAAATAATATAATTTCTAAAAATAACTTATTGAGAATATTCCCACCAAAATGTATAATTTTCTATAGAATAATTAAATATTTAGATCGATATATTCCCGAACTAATCACGTATTATAGAAATGAATTTTGTCGTATAAGCGATATTTTGTCGAATCATTTCCAAATCATCCCAAATAATACCCAAGATACGAATTTAAGGGTTTACGAATCATTCCCGAATCCGAAATTTGCGACTATGCTCACAGAGTCACAGGTACTTAATAAGAAAGCATTATCGAGTTAAGGTGCAAGCTCATGCGCTCATATTTGCATGCATCTTTTTGATATTTGCTCATTACTGATTCAGAATGGGATCAACTGAAAAGTGCTATCAGTAGGTCAGTAATTTTTTTTTGAGTCAAACATTTAAGTGGCACATGTCATCTCGGGTGTAAACAAATCAAATCAAGTCGAACAAAGTATTGTTCAAGTTCATTTGAATTTTTATCAAACTTCAAAAATTGTGTTAGAGATTAATTTAATTATTAATCGAGTCAAGCTTGAATGAACTTTAATCTAGTTGAATAGGAATTAAGCTTGAGTAACTTGATATTTTTACACATATTATGTTAATCTTTTACCAATCGAGTCAAACTCCAACCGAGCTTTATATTTTATGGAAAGAAAAATTGTGTTCAAACTTGATTCGTTATGTTATCAAACCAAGCTCAAACGAACTTTGAATGATCGATCTCGGGTTGAGTGCATCGGGCAACTTGATTCGATTTTCATCCCCTATAGTCATCATTATATTATCGCCTGGATTTTACCAATTCTGGCCATTTTAATGTGTCAAACGTGATAAGGAAACTATTGCCTTTTAAACCTTTCCCCCACCGCTGTGAAAACATGCTAATACTACGGAATAATTACAAAAACACCCGTGAGATTCAAGCTAATTACAAAAAACCCAGAATTTTTTAAAAATGCAAATAAAAACCTGAGGTTTGATTCCGCTTATATTTCTCCATTCATAAAGAAAAATATTTTAATTTGGTATAATGTTTTCATAACCTTGAGGTTAGATTCTTTAGGCTTCAAATGTATCAAACCGCCGTGACAATTTCAAACTAATCCCATTATCAACAAGCCAAGATGACCAAATCACTGAGATGGACAAACAATCAATAACCACATTATCAAAAACCCCAAGAAGCATAAAAAGCTCTAGCAGTTTCAGCTCTGCTATGTATATACCCTCCTAAATCCAATCATGGTAATTCCACAAAAGCATCAAAATTCCTAGTAAAGGAATCGAACAGAAAAGAGAATACAAATACAAATACATCTCCAAACTGAAACTCAATTTAATTTACATTGTCAACCCTAAAGACCAAAATGAAAAAGAAAGCACTAAATTACAGATATATAAAATCGAAACTCACCAAAAAGTTATGATAGATGAAAGCCCTAGGCTCCCACGAAAGAATCTCCGTCCATTGTTCCCCTTTCCCCAATCCTTCTCCTTCATTTTTGCTGCTATCATCACCCCAACCAATTAAAAAATAGAAATAAAAAGGCATTAAAAAAAACAAAAAGTCATTAAAAAAGTTTACTTGTCTAATTTCAAACGCTTCAATTTGATCCGATCGCCGATGGGTGAAGAGTCCTCGTCCGAGCCAATGGGGAGAGAGAGGATTCGAGGCCTAGAAGCATCAAGATCACTACTGTGAGCATTAATAGCATCGACAGCACCAAAACTACCGTGAGCTTCCAAAATGTCTTTCTCATAGCGAGTCGTGATTCTGAGAAGCGATTTCAACTGTGAAACTCTCCACTCCACACTCTTCGTCTTCCCGCTGCTGTAAACTGATCTCAGATCCTGCGATACCCTCTCCACATTCTGAGCCGTCCGATCAACCACTGGACCAGGCGCCATTGGATGAAACACGGAAACATCCATCGGATAAAATTTTAGAAACTGGAGGTAAGGTAATTAAAACTCTACAATTCTGCTAACGAGTAACTATATACGATGGGAATTGAGAAATCAACCAGAAAAAAGTAGTATTAATGGAGAAGCGAAACGAAAAGGACAAATAATTATGAAGATAATATACAGAAATCGAAAGAGAGTTGACCTTGTAATTGGGGAAAACCATGGAAAATCGAACCAGAGAGAATCGCGGCGCAAAACCATTATAAAAATACCCACGTTTAATGCTATTATTTACACGAGAAGCATAAAATAATTCAGAATCTGGAGCAGGTGTGATTTAAATTTGTTTTAATCGTCGACAGATCAACTGAATATCCAAGTGTTTATATACTGATTGTGCTCTCTCTCTCACTCTCATTTTATCTCTCTTTTTTTTTTTTTTTATAACTTATTATGTTTGACTATCTCGAGACAACAAATCCCAGGATCCTCATTCTTTCTCCTCATTTTCTCTCTCTGTAAGCAAGATAGTCGGCTAACATTTAGCAAGACCCAAGGTTGTTGAAATTTTTTATTAAGGGTTTATTGCCCACAAAAGTCATGGGCCAAGGTTGTTTGAATTTTTTGGGAGATTACATAGAATGTCATCTTTTCGATAATTATACCTGAGAAAATACGCTCCTATTATTATTTTTCTTACGCTACATGCATATTTTTTTTTGATTATTTTTACGTCTTTTTTGGTTTATTTTCAAAGTATTGCTTTATAGTTATACATGTTATTTCAATGATGTTTAATTTTTTTATTATTTTTTTGTTGTTTCGTTGTTTCAAAACTACTTTCACCTTCTTTATATTATTTTTTGTTCTTGTATTGTTTTGTATATTGTTTTTATTATTTTTGTGTTGTTTTATAATATTTTTAATGTTGTTCTAATAATTGTTTTTTGTTTCTATGTAGTGTTCAATGTGTAAATACAGTTTTTACCTATTTTTAAGCTTTTTTTATTCTGGTGTTTTTTAATATTTTTATGTTATTTTTGGGTTGTTTTAACACGATTTATAGTGTTATTATGATGTTTCTTTGTTGTTTCCATGTACTTTTTGATATTTAAATACAATTTATACCTATTTTAATTCTTTTTGATCATATGATGTTTTCTATATTATTTTTGGTATGTTTCTATATTGTTTTTTTTGGTTGTTTTCATATTTTTTATGTTTTCATGCATTGAGTCAAAAATTGAATTGTATTTTTTTATATTTATGTTGTTTTTATAATATTTTTAATTTGTTTGGTTTTAATATGTGTTGTTTTATGTGTATATTTTCTTATTTTTTATAAGACTTTGAGTATAAATAGATTATTTAACGAGGACAAAATTAATTTTTTCACTGAAATTTTATTAAAAGAAACATGTTAGAAACAATCTTGAAACAAAGCGTAAAAAAGTCCGGGAATTTTGGCGGGAGCGTAAAGTTGTGTAAAAAGAAGGGCATAAACGTAAATTTGGGTAAAATAGTGCGGAAAACATAAAGACTAACATTGTCTCCAAAAAGTAGGGCATTTATGTCAATTGCCCTTTGGGGAAATTACATAGAATACCCTCTTTCCGGTAAATATTCCATAAAATACGCTCCTATAACTTTACCTATTTTTTTTTTTTTTCCTTTTTACGCTACAACATATTTTTTTTTAATTATTTTTACGTTTTTTTATTTATTTTTTGGTTCCTGTATTGTTTTATAGTTATATATGTTGTTTCGATATTGTTTAAATTTATTTCTTTGTTGTTTCGATGTTGTTTCTTTGTTGTTTCGATGTTTCAAAACAACTTTTACCTATTTTTTATGTTTTTTGTTCATCTATTGTTTTGTACATTGTTTCTATTATTTATGTGTTGTATTATAATATTTTTAATTTTGTTCTAACAATATTTTTTTTGTTGTTTCCATGTAGTGTTCAATGTGTAAATACAGTTTTTACATATTTTTAAACTCTTTTTATTCATGTGGTGTTTTTTAATAATTTTTATGTTATTTTTGGGTTGTTTTCACATGATTTTTAATGTTGTTATGATGTTTCTTTGTTGTTTCCACGTACTATTCGATGTTTAAATAATTTTTTTTACCTATTTTTAACTCTTTTTGCTCATATGGTGTTTTCTATATTGTTTCTGATATGTTTCTATATTGTTTTTTGGTTGTCTCCATGTATTTTATGTTTCTATGCATTGGGACAAAAATTGAATGTGTTTTTTATTCATGTTGTTTTTATAATATTTTAATTTCTTTGATTTAATATCTGTTATTTTATGTGTATATTTCTTTACTTTTTATAAGATTTCGAGTATAAAATGGATTATTTAACGGGGGCAAAATTTATTTTTAATTGAAATCTTATTGGAAGAAACATGATTGAAACATATTCGAAACAATCATGAAACAACAACGTAAGAAGTCCGAAAATTTTGGTGGGGACGTAAATTTGTCCAAAAATGTATCGAGAAGCGTAAAAAACTGTCATTATTTCCGAAAAATGAGGCAATTGTGTCAAAACCCTAATTTTTTATTAAGGGTTTGTTGCCCACATAAGTCCTAATAAGTCATAATTTTCTTTATATTTTATGTTCTTTAATTAATCGTGTTTGACCACACAATCTTCAAGGTGTGACTGGGGGAGCGAGCGGGCACACTATAAATGCACATCTTGGTGTAGATCTATCATACAAGTGGCTCACTTCTTTTAAATCAAAATACTTCATTCATCTATTTACAAAGTGAGACACTTGTTATTCATCATCTATGAACCAAGTGTAATACACCTGATGTAGCATGGATAGGGGTGGCTATGGTTCTGGAATCGTCGGATAGGTTCCAAAACCACCGGCTCCACTTCCTCCATGGTTTCGATTTAGAAACAGAATCGTTTTTCTTTCTCTTTTGATAATTTTTGGTTTTATATAATTTGTCAATTTTAGTTAAAAAAAAAGGGGAAGGAAAAAAGAGAAAAATAATTGAACTTAATATTCATAATAATGTGATAAGATCTCTCATTTTTAGATTATATTAAGAATATTAAGTTAATATTAGAAATAATGTGATAATATCAAGTTAAATATTCTTAAGTTAAAATAATCATAATTGAACTTAATATTCATAATTATTAAGTTAATATTAGAAATAATGTAATGAATATTCACAATTGAACTTAATATTCATAATTATTAAGTTAATATTAGAAATAATGTAATAAATATTCATAATTGAACTTAATATTCATAATAATGTTAACTTCTATTTCTATGTTGATAAGATTATATTATAAATTGGATGGGTTATTAGATTTTTAGACTTAATTTGAATAAATTATAACACTTTCATTGGATAATATTGGAATAACGAATATTTTTATATAGTAAATGTGATAGAATCTCTAATTTTTTTCCATTATCATACGGTGAGACAGAATGGACTAATCTCAACTATCCTCTTATAAAAATCAAATGTTAGATTAAATGGATTAATAATACATTAAATATTTAACTTAATCCTCAAAGGTAAGATTCTCAAAACATAATAGTTACTAGTGCAATTATACCAAAACGGTTATAGAGAGAAAAACCGCACCATTCACGATATTCTACCATAACAAGCTTTTTGCCATATCTCCAAATTACTCTCAGAAAATTTGATTCCCATCACTATTGACGATATCTTAGAATTTATAGATAGAAAAGAAAAACACTTTGCAATATTATAGAGAATCGCGAAAATCAATCCAATGATTTTGATTCACGTCGATGGGCAATCATCAATTCTGAAGAAATTCCAACCAAGAACATAGATGGAGTAAACTATTATTTTCACAAAGTAAGACAATGCATAGGACTTATGAAACGATGCATATAATTATAGATCTTTGCATAGTTGAAAACTATGCAACAAAAATCAACTATATATGCATTGTATAAAAGCTATATATGCAATATAAAACCTATATATAAAAGACACTATATTTAATCGTGCATGTGTCATAAATTATGCAACAAAAATAAACTAATTATGCATTATCTATAAGATATCTATGCTTTGTAAAAATACTAAATATGCAATATATATACTCAATTTGTACAAAATGTCATAAATTATGCACCAAAAATCAACTAATTATGCATTATCCGAAGCTATTTATGCGAGTGTAAAAAAAACTAAAGATGCAATACATATACCCAACTATGCAAAGTGTCAAGAATTTATGCAACAAATATCAACTAATTATGCATTTTCTAGAAGCTATATATGCAGTGTGTAAAAACTAAATATGCGAGACATTATACTCAAGTATGTCATAGTGTCATAAACGATTGCAACAAAAAATAACTAAATGTGCATTATATAATAGCTATGTATGCATCAAAAGAATCATAATTATGTTGGATCTCAGAAAAAATTTTGAAAAAAAAATTTGTCTCCTAAAACAACTCCATTAAATAAGGTAGTTACAATCTCACCCCATAAAAAATGGTTTCAAAAAGTCAAACTATACCAAAATCGATGGATAATAAAATATCATTCTACCCTTAAATCAATTAAAATAAATGAATCTTTGGAAAAATCACAACTATAAAAACATCCAATGAAAGGCTAAGATTAGTCCCCCCTGTCTCACCAAAAATATGTGATCTCATTTGAACAATTAAAGGAAAATCCATCATAAACTAAAAGTGATGGATATGGAGAAGATCAATCTTAAAGATCTACATGACCTGGCGAGAATCCTTCGGGATTAGGTATTGTAGACTTAAAGATGAACGCAGAGATGGATCATCTTTGGTTACCTATGACCCTCATGGTAGACCAATTCCGCCAATTCCATCACCGCTCGATGTAAATCCCAACGTCGAAGAAAGTGCGGGTTCAAATCATGGAACCCAGGATGAGATAATGCATCACGTTGGAGATTTCACCGGGGGGAATGAAACACTTTCGGGAACAAGAGCTCGACCACCTCTTGCGAGGAACGCGAGTACCTCCCAGAAGGCCAAACATTCACTAGGACGCTTTACGGAAGATCGCATCTAGATCGAAACATCCATATGGATTGATGCTAAACTGGATATCCCAAATTTCAAAAATCGAAGTCCTTATTGATGAATGGGCATCAAAGAATGAGGATTGCAAAGCAGTATCCTTGATCTTACGAAAGATTCCTTCATTTTACTCCTTGAAATGAGTATTGAGGATCTGTAAAGTGCATGGGATATGACCGATGCGAGTACGAAGAGCGGTCACATAAGGAGAATCACTGAAAGAGATTGTCGATGATATGGCAAAACTATTCAAAATCCAGTTTATCGGCACGGGTTACTTTGAGGGATTAGAGGATGAAAAAAAGAAAAAGATATAAACAAGCCCTCTATAGCTTGAGTTACATGATATTTGTCATATTAATGAATATATCAAGTTGTTCACCGAATGGGTGGAAATCAAGATTGTAGAAAAGGAAGCTTCACAACCTATTCTTGCAAAGATTCCGAGTCCTTGGAGAGAAATGCTTATCAAGGAATACAAGGATGGAGCAGAATTAGATACTGAGACATATTGTGGCTAGAAGAATGTCTTTCTTAAAAGCCAAGTTATCCGAATGGTGTTACCAGGCGACTCTATCTGAGGAATTATAAGAAATTACGAGGAATTAACAAAGCGGTTCCTCATGTTGTGTGGATGATGATATCCCAGCGGTTGTTGGGAGGTCAACCAAGGCGACACAAGAAGAAGAAGGAGAGAAGCCATCCATACCATCGGAAAGCAACAACAAAAAAGTAGGTCTTCATGGAGACCTAGAAGGTTATGATCAAAACAAAAGGCCCGAAGTTACAAATCGGGGCAAAGACCAAAGACCAGCGGAGTAGAGCCTCTTCATCAGGTCTAATCAGCGAGTACCAGAGAACGCCAAGAAGAACTTTCAGACGAGCTCATACCAGGGCTAATGAAAGTTTCAAAGATCGTAATTCTTTGGACATACGGAGCAAATGGGCATATCTCAAAGATTGCCCGATAATCAAAGACGAGTCGAGTCAATTCGAGGCTACACCCAAGATCGAAGAAGTTGTCTATTATCAAGATCTCATACATGTGTATCAATTTGAGGATATACCCTTAGATGAAAGCATCTATGAAGAAGAAAATATATTCGACGATGGAAATGACTCCATTTAATCGAGTGAATAAGAAATTCTTCAACAGATTTGCCACGAAGGATATGTCGGGATTCCTCTCTCACACTACAGATTTCTCGTAAAACTCTTATGAGAATTATGAAGGAAGATCCAAAGCTCGGATATACGATGGTTTTACGATTGGAGTTATGGAAAAGGCTTTGGATAAGTTTGGGTTCGAAACAGAAAACACCAAATTATCCATAGAGTAACTACTACGGAAGAATTTGCCATCCCGATGGAATTTACTAGTAACATGGTCGAGATGCGGTTGGTCCCCTACCGCGAAGTTCGAGGAGATCAAAAGCACAACGAGAGAAGTTGCTAACACACTCTCATGGATCCATATCGGAGCTATAAGGGTTATTATTAAAGCAACATTCAAAGAAAGAATAGATTCGCCACTCAATCTTGCTATCTTTGACAAGTGAATCTCAAATCTCAAGGATTCATGCCTTGGGGCGATTCTGAGAAATTTGTATGCGGGAAAATTGACATTTAATGTCTATCCTAGAATTGCATACAATTTGGGAGATCGAGATTTCAACAGTGGTCTTAACCCTTCATCAAGATTTTAAAAGAGTGGATTTGATGAAAGAAGGGAATAGACCTTATTCGATCACATACAAGATTTCATATGCTCTTTCGAATACACATCATTGAAGTATTCTTGAGAAAGGAATTTATTGAAGTCCCAAGAATCTTTGAGGACTTTGTCAGGGTGGTTCTACCGAGAAATCATTGAGTCTCTAATTATAAAGGAGATTGATGTGAAAATTCAAGATCAACCAGATCTTCAACAAAAGTCGAAGTCTCGAGTTGAGCAAGGAGGATGTCTTTCCAACAAGACGAGAATGATAAGTAGCGATCGTTGGGAAGAAAAGAGACCAAGTACAGTTCAACGTATTCGGATGTTTTCAAAACACAGAGAGTGAAATGTCCCGAAAGATGGAGAGAAGTGGAAGTAATATTCGGCATCACTCAAAAGGATAATATTTTTCCTTGTGAAGTTCTATATTATCTCCAATAACCTATAGTTGGAAGGTATCAAGGAAGCTGAAGATGGGCGAAATTGAGTTGACTATCACAGTATGCGGGAAAAATCCCGAGCAATTAATACGGGAATTGAATTTCTTGAGGATTATAAACCTTGGGAAAGATTACAAGACAGAATGGAGTTCACGGTGGCGAGATAAAAGATACGAGAATCGAGATGAGCACTAGTCCATTCTTCATATACATTTCTATCGGAATGTTATATCTTTGAATACAAGACCGAGTATTTCGCCGCCTACATTGATTCAAAGTCTTAGGAATATGTACTACAAAGCGGATGTTTTTCCCAAAAATATTGGAGAGAATTTGCCGACTATTGCGGGGAAGAGATTTCTCTAAGAGGATTCTTATCCTTAATAAAGGAATTAAACAAGGAGAAATCATGATCGGAGGTGTAGGCGGTACCCCATGGTACAAAGTAAAGACGCCACCAATCTATTTCCATGATACATGAGCGGATGTGTTGCTACGAAACAATTTCCTACAAACATTCAAGCGATTTTACGGGGAAAATGAGACAAGAAGACTTATTTTCACAACATTATGTGATCATAAGATTATTGTCCAGACTGCGGAAAGCATTTTTTGAGAAAAATGCCAATTAATTTTCACAAGACAAGCGTGGTGATGAAGCAAACTCCGAAATCCAAAAATGGCGGATCGAAGGAAATTTGGTGAAGTATTATTATCCTACGCAACAATTCGGTTCGAATTACAAGGATAAGAAAATATGGGATAATAACTTGTATTCATTGAGAATACAAGAAGAAGAAACGAGTAACTCGAGGCTATTGCGGGCGATGATGAGCCTAATGGAGAAACCACGAGTGATGTTACCATAGAAGATCAAATATCACTCGAGGACATCAAGAAAAAGATCCAAAGGAATTATAATGAAAATCCTTTGGCATGGTGGGGCAAGAACGAGCTCAAAACATCCTTGAAGGTTAAATCGGGAAAAGAGTACGAGTTCGTGAGAATCAAACCAATCCTTATGAATCGGGAAGATTGTGAGGATATGCAAAAGATACTTAAGGAACATCTTGACCTTAAGTTAATTTCACCAGGAGTTTCTCCATACAATGATCCAGGATTCTTAGTAAAACCATGGAAGAATCAAAAGAGGAAAGCAAGACTTGTTATTAATTACAAGGGGATTAATAACATTTTGGAATTCGGCAGATATTATATCCCAGCAGGGGAACATCGGTTAATCGCATCAAAGGTGCAAGATATTCTCAAAGTTTGATTGCAAACGGATTCTACCATTAAGATGGAGGAAGAAAGCAAGAAGTTCTGACTTTCTCCACACCACAAGGACATTATATTTGGAACGTGATGACTATGGGATTGGCTAATGCACCCCACATATGTCAAAGAAATATGGATAATCTCTTCAAAGATTATTTGATTTTATGTTCGTGTATATCGACGATATTCGATCGCATCAAAGAACATGAAGGAGCATCTCAAACATTTGGAAATATTTTGGATGTTTGTCACAAAGAAAGGATTATTGCTTTCGGAAAAAAGGCGTGTAATCGCAAAAAGACAGATTGAATTCCTCGGAATTGAAATTTATGAATGGAATCATTCTACGTAATCATATTGTATAAAAGATACAAGGATTTTCCAGATACTAATGAAAGACAAGAAACAACTTGAGTTTTCTTGGAGTTGTTAATTTTTGCGAGGATGTTCATGAACATTCGGCATATTACATGAAGGTGTTTAGCTCATTGCTTAAAAAAGATGCATTAGAAGATGAACATCAAGAAGGAATTAAGCAACTTAAAGAAGTTTGTAAAAAGCTTCCAAGGCTTGAGATTCCCAAGACGAGGATGAAGCGGTTCTTTACACATATGCCAATGATGATTGGTGGGCGGCAGATTCTTACTAAGATCACACCAAACGAGGAAGTGTCATGCAGATATTGCGGTTTATTCACACCATGAAGCAAACAGATGACATATCAACGAGAAAGAATTCTTTGCGATCGAGAAAAGGCTTTTAAAAAATGGTCTCTATTTTTATTGGCTAAAAAGTTTACTTTAAAAATTGATAATTCAAGTGTCAAGGCTTTTTACGAAAAATAAAATTGAATCAAAACTAGAAAAGGCTCGATTACTTAGATGGCAAGTTGAATGTCAATATTATAATTATGATATTGTCATTATAAAATCTCATGAAAATATTATTGCAGATTTTTGACACGAGATGGAAGACGCGTTCTTTGATGAGGTCCTTAAACGAGTAAGACATCTCGGGGAAAACCTGGAGAGTCTAGAACGAGATTTTGGGGCGTTATGTCTCAATGCGAAGTTGTTGGACAACTTCAACAGTGACTTGATTCTAGTCAAATACGAGCATACCGATTTCGCTCAAGGACAATTGTTCTTAGATCTTGGCTGCAAGTGGCCTATCTCCAGGCCGCATCTCCTACGGTGCAAAAAGGGGCAAATATAGAACGGGGCTCTAACCCGAAGGTTATGGATTTAAGTACCATAATCACAAGTGTTGCGGGTGATGCATCCACGAGGTGTACAAAGCGTAACGAATGTTAAAGCTACGGGGTAAAAGAGGGAGAGTTGAATCTTAGGCCCTGAGGCCAAGGCAAATCTAAGGTTCAAACTGACGAAATTAAGATTTCTCCTATGCGGGTATATCAACGACAATGGGAGAAACTTGTTACAAGGAGAGATATTAACCCGAAAAAACTATAGTTGATATCTCGGCAAGTATCCCAGGGTTTGGATGAATCCGAAAGTCATACAAATGAAGTACATGAATGGTATACGTTTGGAGCTCTAACTTCAATCTATACGGTATCACGAGAATTCCCAGAAATTTCGAAATTACCAAAATGGATTGGGAAGCGATTTACGAGACTTGGGCGGCAATCCACACTTGGCCAAATGAGACATTTTGGAACTATATTTTCTAAATGCTCCCGAACCAAGAAAGAAAGGCTTTAATGAAGCTTTTCATTTCATCAAGCTAAGAAAACTGGATGGAAATGCTTTAAAATATATAAAAGTATCTTCAGGAAGGACGGTATTAGTAGTAGTATTAACATGATCACCACATATGATCAATCATACGATCATAAATGATTGGTACTCATAGGATTGGAGTATAGGCCATTCTTCACTTTCCTTTAAGCGAGGATGGTGCACATTGCTTGGTCCTTCACAAAACAAAACATTGGGTGAAACTCAAAATAAACATTGTTATCTTTGGCAAATTGTGAGACACTAATAAGGTTCTTGGTAATTTGAGGAACATGTAAAAGATTATTTAAAAGAAAACTAGTGTTTAAAGAATTAAGAATTGAATTGTCAATATGAGAAATGGTTAAACTGCTCCATTACCAACATGAACCTTTTCATCTCCATGAAAGTCGGAGGCTATGTTGATTTCCAATGTCATATGTAACATGATTGCTTTCTCAGTCGAGTCGTGGTACCATTATCAGGACCAAAATCCATTTGATTTCGGAAGTCATATTAAGAAGATATGTTGGAGCTTAAACCATGATTTCCTTGATTACGAGAACTAAGGCGAGGATGAGTGTTGCTTTGAGCATAGTTGTGAGTGGAATTATTAGGCACATAGTTGAGATCAACCCTATAAAAACATTTTTAATTTGTGTGGTTGGTTCTCAAACATATATGGCATCTCAATCCACCATTGTGTCTGTAAGTCAGCGGCTACGATAATCTAGAGGGGGTGAATAGATTATCTCCATCTTTTCGATTTAGCCCTCTTTTTCGAACCGATAATCTAGAGGGGGTGAATAGATAATCTAGAGGTGCGAGAATGTAAACAACACACGTCGATTTAAAGAGGTTCAACCCACCTAGGGCCTAATTCTCTACCACCCCAAAGTATATCCGGGATGGATTTCAAAAAGAAAAAGATTTTATTAATTACCAAAATTAATACAACACCAACTTACAAACAATACCTTGAAGAGCACCACACTCTTCTTCAACACCACCTTTGGAGATTACCACAATCCCCTTTGAAGATTACCACAATCTCCTTCAACGGGACCTTGTGAAGATTACCACAATCTTCAACCTTGAAGAATACCAAATTCTTCAACACCTCGATAAAGAAGATCACCACAATCTTCTTGCACCTATCACCTAGATTATCCAAGTGTGTTCTTACCACAAGAACACTCACAAGGATATCTTGTGTTTGAATGATAACCAAAAATCAAGATTACAACTCAATAATGAATATTGCAATTTGAGTGCAATGTGTAATCAAGAAACGACTGAGACCTCAAAGATATGAAAGTGATAAGCTAGGCAAATTTACAACAAGAACAATAACAATGAAGAACAAATATTTGCTTGAAGTGTATCTTGTTGTGTTGTATCTCAATTTGTTGTTTTGGTTGCTCCAAAACTTCCTCTATTTATAGGAGATGATTGATCAAGTATAGGCTCTCTTGGGGATTGAAAATCTCTGAGAAAAATACAATTAAAATCAAGAATATAGCTGTTAGAAATCAATTCCACATTTTAAGGAAATTTGTCTTTGTCAAACGGTCACATTTTTCTTTGTCAAAAGATAGAGCGGACGGCCGCACGAAATAAACGTTAGAAAAATGCACAGCAAAATAACACAGGCGGCCGTCGGCGTCTACCTCGGCCGGTCGACGCCGACTTCAACCGGTCCCCTCATATCTTTGGAAGAAGAAAACGTTCATGTTTCAAGAAGAAACGTTCAGGTAAAGGCGGCCGGTCGACCGGACCGGTCGATGCCAGCGGCCGGTCGACGACCGTTTTACACTTCCGTCTCAATTTTTGTTCCAAAGTCATCTTCATGCGGGTTGCCCTAGGGCGACGTGGTCGACCTTGAGGCAAAATGTTGTCCAATTTTTATCGAAAATAAAACTCAAGAAATACTTGAGAATATAGTAAAAACATTTTAAACCAATCGGGAGTATTTAGACAACATTTAGGAACCTTGTTTTGAAGTAAAAACATATAAACGTAAAATCATTAGTAGTGTTGTCCAATTTTATCTAAAGTAAAACTTGAAGAAATACTCAGGAAAATATTAAAACCATTTTAACCATTTAGAAGTATTTGGACAACAATTAAAAACATTGTTTTGGTGTAAAAATAAAATCATCAAAATTAAGATAAAAATATGTATCAAGCGATGTCTACCTCCTCTTCCTTTGAAAGGAGCTGCCTCATCTTCCTATATGAGTCCGAAAAAGATGAATTGCCTCTTCCACGGCTTGTTTGATTATTGTATCCCCTTTTTGGAGTCCGAGAGGTAAAGTTGATAGAAGCACTTCCTCCGGACTGATTTGTAGGGCATTAAGACTCTCAATCTGCTTTCAAAGCTTAATAACATGGCATGAGTCTCCATAAGACTACATGGTGTGATTAGAGGTGATGGAAACAAGGACATAATTGTATTCTTTGCCAAGGCCACTTAAAATGTATAAGACCGATCTTTCTCATCGATTTGGTTCTCTGTGGCGGCTAAGACATCACAACATGATTTTATTTTATTGAGATACTCTATCATCAGGCATATTGCCTTTTCTCAAAGATTTGCGGTGGAGCTATATTGCAAAACCTTAGCAAGTAGTTTGGCTAGCAAAATTGGTTTTGAGGGCATTCAGGATAAGCGAGTAAGTTTTCAAACCAATTGTGGTGGTTAAAATGGACTTAGATAAACTAGATAATAACCAGGATGCAAGAATTTGATCTTGCACGAGCGAAGGTATATTCGGGATTAATGCTTCGAGAATCACCTTCGAGGTATTTGGATGGAGGAACTTTTTCACCGGATAGAAAATCCTCCAATCCATAACCAAGCATATTTGTGGATATCTCTTGTTCCCAAATCAAATAGTTTGATTCTGTTAGCTTCACACTACTAGGTTGATTGAGGATGAACCACTGGGCGTGGTGTAGCTTGAGTTTTATTTGTTTCTTTGGTAGCCATACGAAAATGAATTCAAAAAAATTAGAGAAACAAAGAAAGACAAGCAAGGGCGGCATGTACTATCATCTTTGCTTCGATACCATCTTTGAAAAAGTTTGGTAAATCATATCTAATGAAAGCGGTAAAATAAGAGAAATGAAAAATGATGGAATATAATAACAAACTCGATTTCTTGATAATGAGTACATCATTACGAGTTCATATAAATAAGCACTAGAGAATGTACTAGAATGACACATGCTAACATATAATTGGCTATCACTAAAATCTATCCAAAAGGAATCTTATAGTGAATGGAATAGTGTACTCAATCCTATGAGTACCAACGGTCGATTTCTATGATCACTATGATTGATCATATGTGGTGATCATGTTAATTTACCTTATTCGACAATTTTAATGAGAATGTATGCTCTTCTTGTTTACAATCCAAAAGTCATAGATTACCTTTTAATGATTAAGTCTATTTATTCTCGAGCCTTTTCAACTCATCCATACAGATCTTTGGGGACCAAGCCCTGTAAAATCTGCTCATGGTTATAATTACTATGTTAGTTTTATTGACCATGCTAGTAGATATACATGGTTTTATCTCTTGAAAGCTAAATCGACACTTATGAAACCTTTGTTAACTTTAAAGCTCTTGTTGAATATCAGTTTGAGAAAAAAATTAAAATGATCCAAAGTGATGGTGGTGGTGAATTTATTGCATTATCAAAATTTCTTAAAGATCATGGCATCCATCACAGAATTTCTTGTCCCTATACACCTCAACAGAATGGCTTAGCTGAAAGAAAACATAGACACATTGTCGAAGTTGGCCTATCCTTAATTGCTCAGTCAAATTTGCCTCTTAAATTACGGCCCGAAGCTTTCGCACGGTATGCCTATATTATCAATCGCATTCCTAGTAAAATCCTTAGCTATTCCTCTCCTTTTGAGTTGCTTACGGAGGACATAGGCCGGACTACACTTCCTTGAGAGCATTTGGATGCCTTTGCTATCCACATTTGCGGTCCTATAACAAGCACCTGTTTGGAACTCGTAAGTAAACATTGTATATTCATTTGTTATGATACTCAATATAAGGGATATAAAGTCCTATTACCTAATCACAAAATTATCATTACTAGAGATGTTGTGTTTGATGAGAGTATTTTCCACTTAAAACCGATCATGACACTACTCCTAAACAATTGTATGTTGTGGATTTACTTGACACATAACCTTCTTGTTATCTTCAAGCATTGCAGTTCATTTGAAACAGGCTATGATGCAGGAGTACAATGCCCTATTGAGAAACAACACATGGTCTCTCACTGAATTACCCCCTGACAGAAAACTCATTGGATGTAAATGGGTATTCAAAGTGAAAAGAAATGTTGATGGTTACATTTGCCAAACACAAGGCTCGATTTGTGGCTAAGGGATATACTCAAATGATCGGCTTAGACTACACCGAAACTTTCGATCCAGTCATTAAGCCACCCACAGTCAGAGTTATCCTATCTATTGTTGTTTCCAACTCATGGACAATCAGGCATGTGGATATAGATAATGTCTTTCTCAATGGGGACATTGACACTGATCTATACATGGAGCAACCTCCCAGATTTGAACAAGGAGGAGGGAAACACTTGGTCTGCAGATTGCATAAGTCTCTCTATGGGTTGAAACAAGCTTCTAGAGCTTGGTCTTCTAAACTTGGCAAGGTTCTGTTTTCTCTTGGCTTCTTTATCTCTAAGGTGATCCATCCTTGTTTTATAAGCACAATGGAAAAAGATGTATCATGGTTTTGGTCTATGTAGATGACATTTTTATTACGGGCAACAATTCATCAGAGATAGAGAATCTAATTAATCAACTGCAGCAATCATTCTCTCTCAAAGATCTTGGGGTTCTTAATTATTTCTTGGGGATTCATGTTCATCATACTCACTCTGGAAGTCTTTTTCTCAGTCAAGAGCAATACATTAAAGAAATTTTAGCAAAGGTTGGGATGGAAAAGGCAAAAGGAATTAACACTCCAATGGTTAGCAGACCTCTTCTTTCTAAATTTGATGGTGAACCTCGAAGGATCCTCGGTTATGCGAAGCATTGTAGGTGCATTGCAATATGCTATTGTTTATTAAGAGGTGTACATAGTCAAAATAATGCATTTTTGGGTTTCATCTCGGTTGGCCGCGCCCACTCTCTCTCTCTCTTACTTTCTTTCATTTAGTTAGGCGTGGTAAAGTCAGACCATATATAACCTATAGTGTTAATAAGGTTAGCCAATATATGCAAAATCCATTGAGCTCTCACGGAAAGCAATCAAAAGAATTCGAGATACTTGGCGACTACTATGGATCATGGATTACTGTTCAATGCATCTCACATTCAACACTTGACTGCATTTACTGATGCAGACTGGGCATCAGATTTGGATGATAGGCGATCCACTAGTGGGTATTGTGTTTACCTTGGCAAAAATCTTGTGTCATGGAGTGCCAGGAAGCAGCACACGGTATCCAGTTCTAGCACAGAGGCAGAATACAGGAGTCTTGCAAATGTGACTTGTGATATAATTTGGTTGAGATCTTTACTTGGAGAATTAAAGCTTGATCAGATGAAGGCCACAACAGTTTGGGTTGATAATCTTGGTGCAGTTGCATTGTCTAATAATCCTATACTTCATTCACGCACAAAACATTTGGAGCTTGACATGCATTTTGTTCGGGAAAAAGTAAGAGATGGTGTTATTTCTGTTAACCACGTTCCCAAGATTGATCAAGTTGCAGATTTATTCACTAAACCAATTTCTGGACAATTCTTCACTAGGCTTAGGAATAAACTTAATGTTGTTCCTAAACCCAAGTTCGAATTGAGGGGGCATATTAACATGATCACCACATATGATCAATCATAGTGATCATAAATCTGACCGTTGGTACTCATAGGATTGGAGTACACTATTCCATTCACTATAAGATTCCTTTTGGATAGATTTTAGTGATATCCAATTATATGTTAGCATGTGTCATTCTAGTACATTCTCTAGTGCTTATTTATATTGATTGTAATTATGTACTCATTATCAAGAAATCGAGTTTGTTATTAGATTCATCATTTTTCATTTCTCTCATTTTGTTGCCTTTCATTAGATATGATTTACCGAACTTTTTCAGCAAGTAGGAGCATTTTCTGAAGATGAAGCTTCTACCAGGCGAGCATGGGGTCTTTGGGTTTGTCTAACCGAAATGGACAAAGTCAAATATCCATTCAAGTTTTTCCAAAATTCAACAAATAGATCTTTCCTTTTGAATTCGATGATTTGGATCAACCATAGGATTTGCGGAGGAACTCTTCGAGACCAAAAGAAAAATTCTGCGGGAGAATAAGATTCCGACAAGTAAAGAAACTTACAGGAAATTCTATAAAATGGTCCATGTTGGCCGTTGGATCGACAGGATCTATCAAGCATACCCGACGAAGGAACCCGAGTTTGGGAAAGGTTTTCGACCCAAATCCGACCGACAAGACCATACAACTGGAAAGGATAAAGGCCCAGCTCATAAGACGCGCTTTCCTCAAGGACCACACAGACAATTTTTTAAAAGATTCCCGACAACCATCACATGGGTTGAGTCACGCGGAAAGAAAAGGAAGACGGTGGTGAGGCAATAATGCGAGGATATAGCGTAAGCGGTGGACGTCATAAGTTTCAACAAGATTTGAAGTCCACCTTTCAAGTACCGGATTTACCTCTATAAATTGCGGGATTTGAAGGAAGGTGAGGACATCAAACATTTTCCTTAGTTTTCTTATAATAAAGTCCGAGAGAGAAAATTTGTAATTTTTGAGTGTTTTAGTTTTCAAGTTTTATGTGTTTTCAGTGCAAGCCTCATCTATGAGAGGCTAAACCTAAGATTTTCCTCCCAAAAGGAGATTACTAATTTAATAAATATTTCTATAAGTTCTTAATAAAAAGAGGCTTTTGTTTCAACATGTGTTCATAATGTTCTACTAATTCATCCCGTTTAAGAATTACTTGTACGCTGGAAGTAGAAAGCGAATCTAGGTTGTCTTGAGCACGATTGCTAAAGGAGTCGGATAACTTGCGAGATCATCTTCCATAAGGGTGAGGTTGAACAGAGAAGGAACTATTTGTCAAACGATCCGGGGTAATAATTTTATTTGGTGGTGTTGCGAGCCATCTCACCTTGGTCTTTGTTTCGGTCAAAGAAGGTATTAATTTTAAGGGATTTATTAATTTCTTGAAGCATATTGGGTCCGATATGGTCGTAATGGACTATTTTCATTTTCGGTCTAAAGACCCAATTTGTATACGGATAAATTCTTGAAATGAGATCTTGATAGAAGTATGTCTTGTTGAGTTTATAAGTGAAACCTGATATGATCCATTTAAAACCTCACGAATAGAGATGGATCTAAGTAGGTGTAACAATGCCACGAACAAAACAAGTTACGAGTTAAAATACGGATTTTTATTTCTCGAAAATCCGAAAACAAATTGAATATGGAGTAAAAATTTATGTTTATTGTATAATGCGATAGATTTATCATTATGTAGCAATTTGCCACAAATTAGAGTTTAAAGGGATAACTATAACTATTGTTATTAAAGAATAAAATCTAGGGGCAAAATTGTCCAAAGTGTGCAAAGAGTAATTATTTTCATAGTTCACTATGCAAAATGTTACAAATCAAAGTACGGAGTTCGAAGTGTAAAAAGGGGTAAAGTTGAGGTGGTTAAAAATAATTATGCACTCATTCTCATATTTTTCAAACCCAATTTTAAATATTATGATTTATTGTTGTTCAATTACATCTACACCATCACACCATTTCACTATCTTCCCATATACTCCATCCATTCCAAATATATAGTCCATTATTACTTTTTGAAATGTCCCAACTATAGTCCATTATTACTTTCTACATTTTAATAGTAATTTTCCATTCTTTTTTTATTTATAACCCTATTTAATATGCATATATTACATTATTCATTTATAATAGTAGTCCCATGAAATGCTTAAGTCGATTTCATAAAATTAACACACTTTTTTTTAGTAAAATAGTATATACTTCCTCATATCCTTGAGACGATATAGAAATCACTCTACAATTATATATTACAAATTAATAATGAAAAACATTACATAAAAACCGTATTTTCGTCAAGTATAGAAAGAAAAAGATTGGCAGAGAAAGCATTAATAAGTATTTCATCTTCTATTTTAACGGTATCAATATATGTCACGTATACATGATGACGTCATGTTTGTACATGTGACATTTACACATTTCACGAGGATCAAATATTAAATGGAATACAAAATTTCAATTGAGACAGGGATAGGCAATAATATAATAAATCTTACAAACCAATCAAAGCACGAGGAATACCTAGTATATCGCCGATTATCATGGCTTTGAAGTTTTACCTTCTCGGGGTGAATGGTGGGTATCTTATATTAGCATCTCAAAGAAACCTCGTCTTAAAACGGACTTTTTATGGCCGAAAGCATCGAAAGAGAATTTTCCATGGTACGCTCCCATTCCACTTTCCCCTACCCCCGACGGCAGCAGATTTGGCTCAGTAATCTGCACCAACAAATTTGTTAAGGTTGCATTTGGTGAAATTATTTGAATTTGAGAGAACGATTTATGGAGAGAACTTCAAATAACTCCATATAAGATAGAAAGAAATTGAAATCCATGGAAGTAAGATGTTATCCAAACTACCTCAATGGATTTGTTATGAAGAATTTGAAATCCATAACTTCAAATCCATTAATCCAAATGAAGCCTAAGATAATTCCGGTCAATACTACCAAAATTGTCCCTAAAGTATAGCAAAATTACAAAAACAAATAAATAAATCGTTACATATTTCTAAATTACAAATATCCCCTTAATTTATTACAAACATCTTTTAAGGTTAGTATTTACTTAACAAATACAATCGATGGGGCAATTTGTAATATAGAAACAAATATCAATGGGCTATTTACAATTTTGAAAGATAGCCGAGTTTTTATTATAATTTGGTGAACCTCGGGGTATTTTTCGTAATGAACCCTTTTTCTTTTGATCGAGTGCATTGTAGGGGTGTCAATTTCGGACCCGACACGCAAAACCCGACCACGAACCTAACACGAAATTAATGGGTATGGGTCGAAGGCTTCGTGGGTCGGGTCAAAAATGGGTCGGACCGAATAACCTACCAATTAAGCGAGTCGGGTTAGTCAACCTACTACGACCCATTTAACCCGTTTGTGAATTTAAAAGAAAATTAAGTAAATAATTAATTGTAGGAAAAAACAACAAAAAGGACATATTCTTAAAACTTAAATGATAAAACCTCCTTAATTATGTATTTGTTATTATTATGTATATTTTTTGAATATTTTCCTTAAAATATGATCGATGTGTTATGTTATTTATGCAATTATATTATTTCTTTTTGTATATTGTGAATTGGAATATTTTTTTTTATTGATTGAATAGTGTATGATAGTTATTGATTTTTTAAAAAAATTATTCGGTTAAAACTATTAAATATATATGAAAATAATTTTATTAGATGGGTCACACGGGTTGGGTCCGGGTTACTGTTAAATAAGCGGTCGGGTCGGGTTCAAGATTCGACCACGAATAATTAAACAGTCGGTGCGGGTGTTTGTTTTCGACACGCGAACTCGTGAACCGGACCCAACCCAAATTGACACCCCTAGTGCATTGTTACCTATGCGGCATTAGAAAGACGGCATGAGAAAGACTTACATGAATAATTGTATCATTAATGGCCATACCCCAGCCGAGACGTTTCTTATGAATTCCTCCTTGAGCTTTTCGTCATTTGTAAATAGATATGCAGCAAGAGGTTTTCCTTTAGAATTAATCAGGCCAATGCAGTCCTCAATTTTGTCAACCTTCATATTGGAAAAAACAACAAAACAAAATCAATACAATAAAAGATGCCCTTAGCTAAAATAAATTCTCTTTTTTGCCCTTTGCTTTCACATAAAAGTAGCAGCACCAAGATTTTTGCAGTTAAAACAGTTTGCCTCTTTATTTTAACCATATTTGTGTTAACAAACTAGTGTACCACAAAAGTAATAAATATTAGAGATAATTAGAAAAACTGCCCTTGAGGATTGTATTTACCAAACAAATACCCTCTTCTGGAGAGTGTATTTTGTAAGATAAAAACAAATGTAAGGAGAAAGTTGAAATTTTAAAAGATAACTGTGTTTATTTGTAATTAAGTTAAATCTTAGGGTAGTTTTGCAATTATTCCTAAATATTTGTTGGGAAATTATTTTGTAAGATCTTGATGAATGTCATGTAAAACTTAGAATAGGAAGTTGGCACCCCATTTTTGTTGTAAAGCGCATTGTAATAGATAGAGTGGTCGAATTTGAGTTAAGTCGATCTATGCCTAAACATGCAAGAAGACAACCGGAGACTAGAAGGAAGACTCATTGCAAGGCGGTGAGTATGGCAAAAAGAGAAGACGTGAACTCGATTGAAGGTGCGGTGAGATGCGGTGAGTGAAGTATTAGTCAAGTCAACTCAAGATGACCAAGTCTCGAGGTTGAAGTGTGAGAAAAGTCATCAAATGATTGGAAGGCGACTCGAAGTCACCTGGGGATGTTAAGAAAATGCGGTCAAGTCAAGACAATCGAAAGAGATCCGTTTACGTAAATCAAGAGAATTACTTAAACAAGTAATACATCCATTCGCCTTTCTTGAAGTGCTCGAGTTCGAAGCGCGCAAAAGGAATAAACCAATGGGAAGCACTGCACCATGTCGAACTCGAAAAGCGAAGAATCATAGATACGAGGAAATGGAAATTCCAAGGATCGCAACAAGACAAGCCAACGACCACAAGTGACTTACAAAAATAAGCTTATTTTTCAACGGATGATTTTTGAAAGATCACTATAAAGGTGAGGAACACCGAGAGAAGGTTATCTCGAACCACGAACATTCAAGCAAACATTTGAACTATAACCTAAGATATTCTCAAATCATTCAAGATCAATCCTCAAGCTACATTACGAAGGAAATCAATCCAACACTCACTTGTGAAGGAAAGATAACTTCAATCGGTTGAAGAGGAAATTTTTGAAGAATCAAAGGGGTCTACATTCCACGGAGGATTGTAGGAAGGTTGAGTCGAACCGAGTCTCGGGTTTTGGAGGCTTCGTGATCAAATCCAAGAAGCGAGCAAGTGGTCAGTAGTAGCAAAGCAAGCGCCTGTGAAGAAGTTGAGTCGCACGAGAAGCCGGTGCGTGACCAAGCGCATCTCGATCGAGTCCCAAAGGATCAAGTCATTTTGTGTGATCAAGACATGTCTGGGATCATTAACCACTCGTATATTGATCAATACTTAGTGGATTCCTCCGGGAGTTGGAGAAGAGAGGAGTAGAAGAATTACCCCATCTTCGAACCTCTATAAAAACTTATTGTGTCATTTACATTTCAAAGACTTTAATTTTCGCATCTTATTTTATCTGCGATAACTTTGCTATCCAATTGATAATCAATCGAGTGCTAAAACCAAGTATTAAAACAAACTTAACCAAATTCAAGGGTGTTAAGTCTTCCGCTAAAAACAAATCACGGTAGAGTTAAGTCTTTAGTCAAAACAAAGTGAGTTATTCTATCAACGGCTCGATCAGTGTTGAATGACTAACTCTGGCGATTAATTAACTTAGTTGTCCATCAAGGACACATCCGTGAAGTATTAACTCGAATATTTAAAAGGACTAATTTGAAAAGTTGGTAAGGTTTATTCAACCCCCCTTCTAAACCTTACACTCACACCCCTTGGGATCTACAAGTGGTATCGGGCGGTTGGTTCATTGAGCCTTCCGCGATTTAGTTCTTGAACTAGATCTCCAAATTTTTCAAAGTCTGTTTTAGTACTTGATCTCTCAAAACTCTTTTTACCAAAGAAAAGTTATTATCATGGAAGCAAATTTGACACGCATCCCTATGTTCACAATTGAAGAATTTGATGATTGGAAAATTCGTATGCGAGCTCATCTATCAAAGATTGTAAGGAGAGCTGCGGCTAGGGGGTGATCACGGTGCGGTTTAGGCGGTTTTTTCAATATTTTCAAACCGAATTGCTAAGTGCGGTTCGGCTACAAGTTTGATTTCAAGTCACGGTTTTTAGAATAAAACAAACATGCGGTTTTCAACGGTTTTGGCGGTTTCGATCGGTTTTGCGGTTTTAACGTACAATAAGTGAATATTATATAGAACAATCAAAATGAGCAAAACAACTTATCAATTCGATAATTAAAAAGTTAAGAATATGTTGTAATTGCTTAAACTGAATATTATAACAACTTCAATAACATATAATAGTTGAATCTAATAGAAATATGGAGTTTTTGCAATCACTAAAAAAAAAGTATTTCTTATATTTTGGCCTTAAAAACCATTTTTAGTATTTTCAAGTATCAACTTTTGCTTACAGTTCGCTTCATTTAGTCATAATCTAAAAGCTTAATCTAAAAGTATGGAGAGGGTGCTTTAAATTTCCGTTTATGCTCTTAGTTTAATTTTTACAAATAAATAAGCACCTCTACAAAGTTTTCATCGAACAATAAATTGACTAATATGCTCTCCCATAACTTGAATATTTCAATCTCCAATCTATATCCATAACAAGAAATGAAGGCTTTGATGTTTAAACTATTGAGTAAATTGACTAATATACCTATAATACACAAGTGAAAATAATTAAATATGACAATACATAATCATACACAAATATACTATAGATTTAGAGAAATGTAATGACATATATAGAAAATATAATATATATATATATACTTGCGGTGCGGTCGGTGCGGTTTGAGACTTCAAATTGTAATTGCACCATCTTATGCGGTGCGGTTTAGACTAAAAATATTAATCACGGTTTTCCAATAATTAAGCGGTGCGGTGTGGTGCGGTTTGGTTGGTCGGTTTTGCGGTTTTTCGGTTTTTGTTGATTTAAGCTGCGGTGAAGGTGAAGAGAATGTTGCTCCCGGACGGCTATGGTTGAAAAACCAAGAGTCGAATGGACAAATAATGACAAGAAAAGATATAACTTGGACAATGTGGCAAGGACATTCTTTACAAAACCTTGGACAAAGCTATGTTCAACAAAGTCAAATCATGCAAAACGGCTAAAGAAATGCGGGACAAGCTAACATTGATTTGTGAAGGCTCGGAAGCAAATCAAGGAAAATAAACTATATGTTCTTTGTACAAAAATTTGAAAATTTTAAAATGCTTGCAGGAGAGACCTTGGATCATTTGGATGCTCGGTTCAAAAATTACCAATGAGCTATCGCACTTGGAAAAGAATATACACGACGAAGGAAATGTGTATGAAGATTAAGAAGTCTCGGTGAATGGGAAATGAAGGTCATGGCACTAAGGCATTCCATGGACCTATCCAAGACATCCAACCATGAGCTATTCTCGGATCTCAAAGCCTACTGCAATTTGGTGAGAAAAAAGACCGAGGAGGAGGCAGTAGTGCCCAAAACAGTTGCTCTAATTGTTAAGGATGGCAAGAGAGTTGAGGTCAAAAAAGTCGTTGACCAAGAGGAAATAGCCACGATGGTTAAAAGGTTTAACAAGTTCTTTAATAAGAACTACAAGAGAAAAGGCGAATCCTCAAAAGACACTCAGCTCCTCCAAGTCAAGGGAAGATAGGCCTGACCAAGAGAGCGAGAACATCAAAAAGTTGAATATCAAAAGTGACAATCCAAGAATGGAAAGAGGCGATCAAAAGGTTGAAAATCTATCTTTGAATGAGGCAACCACGACACTACGCCATTGATTGCCCATATCCTGTAGTCAACAAATACGGGGAATGAAGAAGAAAGAAAGGTCTTGAGAGAAAGAACAAGAAAAGAAAAAAGCGATGTTGGCTGCAGAGATCTTTGAGACGCCCAAGTCAAGAGACGGTGATCCAGAGAGAGTAGTGTAGTGGTGACTACTCAGTGACTACGAAGAAGAAGCCTCGATCCGTTTGATGGCGAACAAGACCAACTGACTCAAGAAGATGAGGTACACTCTAATTCATCACACTCGATTCTAGTGATAGTGATTGTGACACACACACTTCATCACCCACTGATCTTTATGATTCATTAGGCAAAATGATGAAAGACTTTGAACACATTAAATCCTCACACACACTACTAAATGAGGAAAACAAAGATACTCAAGAACAAAACTCACGGTGACTAAGGAGCCGAGTACTCTAAGTCAAATAGGATGAGAATGAAAGTCTAAAGATCGAAAATGCTAAGCTAATAAAGCGAGAGATAGTTGCTATAGAAAAGAGGGAAAATGACCTTAAAAATGTGATTGCCTCATTCACTAAGGCATCTAAATCATTGGATGATCTTATTATGAGTCAAAGAGAATGTGGAGACAAGACAGGCTTAGGATTTAATTCCTCGTGCTATGTCAAGCTCCAAAAGTGATTTTGGAAAAAGGATCTTCAAGTAATGAAGTATCTCAAAAATCCAAAACTCTAAATGGTGCACACACATTTATTCAAAGCACAATCACAAGCAAAGCGGCCTTGGTTATAAAGGAAAAGGAAAACGGCCGATTGAGTGTCTTTGAGAGGACAGTGAGAAGAAATCGGTAGAGTTCCTCAAAGCAAACTCCAAACAGAAATACTCGTAAAGAAAAAGCAGAGCTACCAAAAACCCTAGAAGTTCTATAAAAGAAACACATATGAAGGGAATGGTAGAAAGTACTCAAGCAAGTGATTGGAATAATGTGAACTATCGGCAAAGACAAGGAATATAAGTCCAAATGGCCATTTCAAAGGTATAAGAGCTTTCATCAAAGACACACACATATGCACTAGGCACTACACTCGAAATATCACAACTACCCAAAGAAAGCGATTGCTAAAGCACACACACAAGCATACGGACAAAGAGCGGATGTATGAACCAGAACCCCCAAGCAATTTGCCAAAATCAATTATGATTATGGCACTAATAGATGGCAACCCCCCAGAGTCAAATCATTTGGCTATAAGTTGGTTGGATCATCTTACAATAATAACCCCTCGGGACCCGGACAAGTATGGGTACCAAAAACTTAATTTCCTTGATTGCGAGGTTGAGCAAGAAAGTCTTGAGGAACCTGGTACATGGATAGTGTACATTCCGGACATATGACAGAAACAAGAAAAATGTCAAAATTCAAGGAAGTCGAGAGGTGCAAAAGTCATATTTGGAGAAATGAAGCTCGGGGAGAAATAAGAGGCATTGGATCCATCAAGAAAAATGGATTAGAAATCACGGATGTTGCATATGTTGAAGGACTCAAATTCAATCGCTAAGTATTAGCCAACGCGTGACAAAGGCTACAATGTTGGATTGACATGGGTACATGCCAAATCAAGAACACCTGAATCCAATGAGGTTGTGTTGCAAGGATGCGAGACAAAAGAACATGTATGTGGTAGATTGGTCAATGCAACACCAAACACTTGTCTCTTAGCAAAAAACAGTAGAATCAAGTTGGTTTGGCAAAAAAGTCGAGTCACCCGAATTTCAAAACAATTAACAAGCTTGCGAGAAGCAATCTAGTGGAATTACTTCCGGACTCGATTATCTGAAGGAGAGTAAATGTGATGCATGTCGGAAGGAAAACAAATCAAATCATCATTCAAAGAAAAGACATGTCTATCTTCAACAAGAATATTGCATGCTACATATGGATCTATTTGGTCGATTGAACCAAACTAGCATAAGTGGGAAGAAATGCACTTGGTGGTAGTAGATGACTACTCAAGATATACATGGACAATATTCATGTGTAAGAAGAAAGAAATCCTACGAAACTACCACACGGTGATGAAGAGGATTCAAAATGAGAAAAGTCGGACCATTATCAAAATAAGATCTGATGCCAGAATCTGAGTTTGTCCATGGTATAATAACTCGATGTATTGTATTGAAAATGGTATTGGTCATGAATTATCTGCTGCAAGGACTCAAAGCGAGAATGGAGTTGCGAAAGAATGAATAGAACTCTCAAAAAAGCGGCCAAAGGACCATGTTATTTGAAGCGTGGCTACATAAAAGATTTTGGTGAA
The DNA here is from genome assembly GCA_016081115.2 of Rehmannia glutinosa. Classification (NCBI taxonomy): domain Eukaryota; kingdom Viridiplantae; phylum Streptophyta; class Magnoliopsida; order Lamiales; family Orobanchaceae; genus Rehmannia; species Rehmannia glutinosa. The sequence continues at coordinate 812,504 of JABTTQ020001270.1, forward strand.
AGCGATAAACACGATATGCTATACTCAAAATAGATGCATGATAAACAAGACGGTGACAAAGACTCCTATGAGATTTGGACAGGGGAAGAAAGCGAAGTGTTGCATATTTTAGAATATTTGGATGCAAATGTTTCATCCATAACAATGGCAAAGATAATTTAAAGGCTTTTGATGCTAAAGTCGATGAAGGTATCTTTTTGGGATACTCAATTTGAAAGCAAAGCTTCTGAGTACTCAACAAGAGGACTATGGTTACGAGAGGAATCCATTCATGTGGTGTTTGATGAGCAAATGTAAATGGAGAAGACATTGAAGAGTCGAGTTGATAAGTTGAATCAACCAACCATGCGAGAAAAGAGTCCCTATCTTTCAAGTCAAGTTTGGAATTATAAACCGAGATGAAGATGAGATAGTGAGTCTCAAAAACAGTTGGAAAATCTCCAATTAAGTGATGATGAGAGAGCGATCAAAGCAATACACAGTGCAAGACGATCGAATCCGCTAACTTACTCCAACCGATGTAAGATGGCCGAGAGACCATCCACCGAGAACTAGTCATTGGAGATGTAAGAGAATGTGTCAAAACAAGATCGAACTCAACAAGAAGCAATGTTTACCGCTTCATCTCACAAATAGAGCTAAAGATGTGTCACAAGCATTGGATGACACACATTGGATTCAAGCCATGCAAGAAGAGTGAATCAGTTTGAAAGAAATAAAGTGTGGGAGGCGGCTCAAAGACCTACCCATCAAAATGTTATTGGCACTAAATGGGTATTCGAAACAAGATGAATGAGGAAGGTTACGTGGGGTAAACAAAGCAAGATTGGTAGCCAAAGGATATTGCGAGAAGAAGGAATAGATTTTGATGAAACTTTTGCTCTGTAGCAAGATTAGAAGCTATAAGGATGTTTCTTGCCTATCACGACCCACAAGAATTTTATTGTATATCAAATGGATGTAAAGAGTGCATTCTTAATGGTTTATTGGAAGAAGAAGTATATGTTGAACAACCTCCAGGATTTGAGCGAGAAGACTCTTGGAGATAAGGTATACAAACTCAAGAAAGCTCTATATGGATTGAAACAGGCACCCGAGCATGGTATGATACATTATCACAATTCGACTAAGAATGGATTCACAAAAGGAAAAGTGGATAGAACACTCTTGAGAATTTAAGACAAGAAGAGCATCTTGCTTGTTCAAATATATGTGGATGACATCATTTTTGGATCCACAAACAAAGAGTGTGTGATAAATTTTCAAACCTCATGCAAAGCAAATTCGAAATGAGCATGGTGGGAGAGCGACATTCTTCCTGGACTCCAAGTGAAACGGTGAAGGATGGAACCTTCATAAGTCAAACAAAATACACGAGAGATTTAATGAAAAAATTTGGTATGGAAGAGAAGTCTTGATAAAAATACCAATGAATACATCATCAAAATGGACATGGATCACGAGATGGCAAGCTCAGTAGATCAAACAAGATACATAGCACTTATTGGATCATTGCTCATCTTCGGCAAAAGGGCGGACATCACCTTTGTCGTAGGTGTATGTGCAAGATTTCAATCTGCTCCAAAAGAAAGCCATATGCTATGCCCGAGAGGATCTTGAGATATTTGAAAGGAAGCGAAGTTGGTTTATGGTATCAAAGGAAGGTGAATTCAAGCTAATTGGCTATTCGGACTACATTATCTTTGGATGTAGAGTTGACGGGGAAGAGCACCTCGAGGCACATGTCAAATGCTTGGAAATAGGCTAATTTCTGGTTTAGCAAAAAGCAAAATTCAATAGCCACCTCCACAGGTGAACGAGAATACATAGGCTGCAGCATTTGTTGTGCCCAAGTCTATGGATGAGACAAAGAAATTGAGAGACTATGAAGTTGAAGAAAAGGAAATTTCAATCATGTGTGATAACACAAGTGCAATGCAATCACTCAAAATCATGTGTTGCACTCAAGAAGCGAAGCATATTGATGTCACATATCACTTTATAAGAGATCATGTTGAAAAGAAGGACATCACCTTGGAATATATTTCAACCGATAAGCGGTTGGTGACATATTCACAAAACCATTATGTGAGTCAAGATTTGAAGAACTCGAAGCATGAGTTAGGATTAATTGAGATGAGTTGACACTAAGACTCAAAGAAAAGAAATGAAACACGAAAAGAGGAAAAAGAGTTGAACTCTTAAATCGCTAAGTGAATCACCAGTATCGGAAAAATAGGCATCAGGAGTTAATTGACGGTGAGTATTTACATGCGAGGAGAGAAGAGTTAAATCGGCTAAGGGTTTCGAGTCATTTATGAGCAAGTGACAAACACGCAATCGTTTTTACTAAGCGGGAATGTTTTTAAGAATGACGTCAAAGATAATTATGAGCGTGTCTGACAGCAAAAGCCGCACACCAAGCTTATGATTGGATATAAATGTTGTCGCGTTAAATACGAGACATTAAATGCAAATCGGCGTGCAAGATCTAAGCCGTTGATTTTGATCACATTTCAAAAACCACCCGCACGTCCTTTCATGAACCATACTTAAACCATTTCGTCCGTTTCTCTCTCACTTTACCAAAAACTATTCATCTCTCTCTCGAAAGCAAGAGCAAAATTTTCTCTCAAAACCCTTTCAATCCTCGAGATCATTTTCTAAAGTTTCGTTCGGTAAAATGCGAGAAATGGCATCCACTCATGATTTTGTCAAGCTAGGAAAGCAAATCCACATCGGGTCCACTTGTGGATTTCGATGGTATGGTGAAACAGGGGTCCGACGACACCCTAGTGAAGAAGATTCTTTGAGAAATTGGAAATGTATGGTTTGAAACCGTTTCGACGTTGGAGTTTCCGATGACCTATGTGGAAGAGGTCGCGCTTTCTACGTGAACGCTAAGGTTCACGATGAGGGCATCAAGTCCTCTGTTCATAGAAAGGAGTTCATCATCGCCGAGGATTTGGCGAACAACGCTTGTTATTCTGGCGGAATGAGTGTCGGAAATTAATGAAGGCGATGTTGACTTCGCCGCTTTGCTTGGAAAGAAGTAGCCAAGTCCTATCTATGAGAAAGTAGTCTACATTGCTAATAAAGAGGTGTGAAGGAGGAACTACCACAAATTCTTTGGACATCGTTGCCAAATGCATAGATATCAAATTTGGCGGCTTTGACACGGTATCCAAAGCAAAGTTGATCGTAATGGTTGCGATCATTGAAGAAGCGAGTGAAAGTGGCCGAGTTTGTCTCACAGCAGACTCTGCCCGAACATTGGGAACAAATCCTTCGAGGAGGATGGAACGTTTGGAGGTTCCACAGGATACGGCCAGTGATTGGCGGTGATGGGAGGTAAAAGGAGTCCTCTTCGACATGGAAAGACGTTCCATGTAAACAAGAGGATGTTGAGATCAAACCTCTCGGCGCGAAGAGAGAGCCTACGTTAAGAGAGCGACAGTGAGGGAATCGGTGACCACGAAGATCTGATTGTCTCCTCTCCTCCAAAAAGAAAAAAGTGCTCTCTGCGGCCGCTAAGAAAAGGCTGTTGCCCCCACGTGAAAGAAAAAGAAATATGTTCCCGCCCTGCAGCTAGGAGTCACTGCCCATGATGATCGTGTCTCCTGCCCTGTGGCCGCAGGAGAAGGAATCTCAAATACCTTCCTGGTCGTCAAGAAAAGGAGAATCGATAAGCAAGACGGTCGGCTCCTCGAGAAAAAGACAACAACACGGCCCCGCCGCCGGGACTCGGAAGAAACCTTATCCGAACCGTAAATCCCCCCGGTACAAACAAAAAAAGAAGAAAAAGAATTTTCAAGCGTTCGAGCTTGAAAAACCTACTGAGTCCACCACTCGGTGGAGAAGATAGCTTTGGAAACTATTTGGAGAAGTAGAGTCTCGGATGTGATCGATGAAACGGCCAATCTGCTTGAGGCCGTCAGAGAGGCAACTCAAGACTCAATGTAAGACGAGCAAATGAAGTCTGCTACCTTAATACACGGAAACGAGGGCGCAAGAGAATGATGAAGACGATGTAATCATGTACTCTCCATTGTATCCAGACATCCAAAATCGTCTGCGAGAGTGGAGAAAATGGAAGTTGAGCCTATCCAGTGCGGTTTGAAAATCCGAGTTCATTCTTTGAGGAAGAAGAACTCTTGAGGTTTCTTGAGGTGGACCGCGATCTTTGCAAGCCCTTGATGAGGATAATTGCATCAATATCCTGCGCAGATTCGAAAAAAAGAAAAACGAAGCGGGCTAAAGCGGTGAGGATGCGAGGCACGTGAGAAGGCCAAAGATCTTCTCTCACCTGGCACCACCGATCATACACACCCTCACATTGGCGTCTATCGAAAGTGATGAGGATCGGACCCTGTTCTTTGAAAAACAAAAGAGTTGCAAATGCAACAAGCAATGCAAGAAGAACTCGGTGGAGGGACCAGGATAGTCCTCCAAATCACGGTGAAATAGATCCTATGGGAGTGGTAAAGATATCACACTGTTGTTGTTCTTTGCCACCACTTCCTAGCTCATTCGGAGGAAAGTGTTAAGGGAAATGGCGATGAAACGGGATAGTGGGGACCCCGGTCGAGCCAACCCCTAATGAAGGTGTCTTACCACCGCCCCAATGGCCGAATACTCGGTGGGAGCATGAGTCCGGAGACGAGTGACCTCATTCAAGTCACTCGGTGGTGTGCCGGTGGCGAAACTCCCTCCATTGCGGCAAGGTCGGAGGATGTTGCGGTGACTCCACAATGAATTTAGGAGGCGAAGTGGAGAAGGAACAATCACGAGAATACACAGCAAGTTGTCTTTGGCGAGGCTCGAGGCGATTGTGGCCAGATCTCGGTGAAGTGCCAATACAATCTCTGCAGCTAATGACGATCTTGATGCGGTCGAGGCACGAGGAAGGAAGCGCCGTGGGAGTTAACACTGGCGATGAAAGTGCAATCCATGGAGTTGAGACTCCAATGGATGCCACCTCGAAGATCCCAAGACAGTGACACTTTGTCGAAATGGATGTCGAGCCTCGCTGCGAGTTGAGACTGCGCAGGAGGTAATGAAGGCCAACCCGGGAGGTTGAGACTTCATTTGAAAGAGAAACCGAGAAAACGAGAACATCCCTCCCCGCTATCATTGATCCATCGAAAGGAGATAAGTGCGCTTCACGATTCCCAGGATAATCCTCGATGTAACCTTTGCGGGCTCGGAATGAGACGATGAAGGTCGAGTCATCCCCTGTGGATCGATCCAAAAGACTCGGTGAGGATGTTCCAACCACAAGTAAGTCGACCTCAAGCACTACTCGCCAAACATTCAACTTTGATGATGAGCCACCCATGGAAATCTCATCATCGTCCGATGACGCTCCGATAAGGCCGAGGGACCGGTCAACTCATTTGGAAAAACCAATTGAGACCGAAGGCTGTTGAGACAGATGAGGCTCGGCAAAGTAAGGTCGGGTCCACTTCACAAAGACCACACCACAACAAAAGAGTCCAGCTGCGCAAGCTCCCCCTGCGGCGGCAGTTCGACTCCCAGAGGACTTCACGAGCACCACTTATCATTGAACAAATTCGATTTGCGTGATGATTCTTTCATAGAATCATTTCCGCTCTCTCCGGAGGTACCGACCTCCCGAAGAATTAGACAAAGATTGTGAGCGCTTCCACGGACTGATCTGTCATTCCATCGACACGCCCATTGTTTCGCTAACTATGACTTTTGACTTGGCCGTCACCAAAAAAGGAAGCGGTGAAGTTCGGAAGGTGTTCAAAGCCCTATTTGTTGAGATTGAACGGATGGAGAGACACCAGCCTCGGCCGGGGACAGTGGATAACGGGAATGCCAACCTACTCACGATTTGAGAGGCATCATAGTCGGGATCCGGGAGGAGTGGTGGCAACAAGCTGAAGAACAATGCGTGTGGAACAAGCTCGATATTTCGAACATTGTTCAACAAGTTGTTGGTCCGGCGAAATGAGAATCCGATCAAAGACAAAATTGCAAGAGCACATTGAACAAATGCATGAATCTCACACTCCGAGATAAAGCTGCTGCGTGAGCAAAATAAGAACGAGCTCTGCGTGTGGAAGAGAACATGGATCGAAAATTGGTCTCCTCAGCCGATTTGAGATGAAGTTGGTAGCAAGTGAATCCAACGCCACCCGCTCCGAGTTCCGTGCGGCTTACTCCGCATGGTCAGATTGACGAGAACTCAACTATCAGACTAGACTTCCCTTGCTAGCTTGTTTCAGGGGTTCTCTCTCTCCTTTGATGATGCCAAAAAGGGGAAGAGGAATACCTAAAAAAATTTGAAGGGATCGTCGGAATGAGAAGGAAGAAGCATCTGTGAAGGGAAAGACAATCGAGGAAGTAATAAGATAGAAGAAAAGGAAGTCTGTTGAAAGGGAAGGTTCGAAAGATGTGACCTTGATGATTGCTAAAACCCCCAACAAGGTCTTGTCACGGTGATATTATCAACAAACTCCCGATGACTCTGCCACTCCAACACTCTTTGTACAATGGTTTGAAAAGAGAAAGACGATTGAAGCGAGGGATGAAGGAAGTGGAAGGAAGGATGAATGCCCGAGTTATGGATATTTCGAAACAACATGGAGGCATTCAATAGGCGGAGAGACACCTATGCCATTTGAGATCGGAGGCGAGGCAAGATCTGTTGATGAATTCAAGACGACGCGCATCTCGAAGGTTATTTCGCAAACATGTCCATGGCTCGAGCACGGGATTTATCTTGGGAAAAAGGTCTCACACTATGTGAAGAAGGCGATATGTAGCAAACCACTGGCGATCCTCTCACTGGGAAAAAGAAGGTCCCAAGATAATACACGCCCGAGGAGCGGAGGAAGAAGCGATGGTGGAGGAAGAGGTTTTAGACCTTAACTCGCTAAAAATATTGAGTACATAGATCCGGCAAGAAAGGAGGGATCTAGAAATTGGTGGATTTGATGAAATAGCTAACCTGCAAGTGGCAAAGAACAATCTTTGAGTATGTTAAGCGAATTGAAGAAGAAAATAAAAGACAAACTCAAATTTGTGTGGGAGGAAAGACAAGAAAAACTAAGAAGAGATGAAGGTTTGCCGAGGAAGGGCGTATGAAAATAAGAAGGTCAAGATGAGAAAAAGGTCGAGAAGATAGACAGTGAAGAAGATAAAAAGAAGGAAGCGGCGTGAAAGGAGATGAAGTGTTGATGTCCACCCTTCATGTATTTTACTATGTAAATACACTTTATATAAGTCTTACGTACATTGAATAAAATTATGCAATTTCTATACGTGAATAGATATAGAACAACATGGTTAGTCTAAGTCCCGTTTAATCTACGATACAATTTCTTTTTGGCTTAAGCTCGATACACTGTAAACAACTATGTAAAGAACAAGAATGTTATGATCAATAAAAGATCGATTCTAAACATACATTATGTGATTACGCATTTGTCCGTATGTATCTTTGTTGTTAAATAATTGTATGAATGTTTTAAGTTTTGGCATCATCAAAAAGGGGGAAATTGTTGGGAAATTATTTTGTAAGATTTTGATGAATGCCATGTAAAACTTAGAATAGGAAATTGGCACCCCATTTTTGTTGTAAATCGCATTGTAATAGATAGGGTGGTCGAGGTGAGTTGAGTTAAGTCCATCTATGCTAAACATGCAAGAAAGACAATGGAGACTAGAAGAAAGACTCATTAAAGGCGGTGAGTATGGAAAAGAAGAGAAGACGTGAACTCGATTGAAGGTGCAAATTTGAGATGCAATCGAGTGAAGTATCAATCAAGTCAACTCAAGACGACCCAGTCTCGAGGTTGAAGTGAGAAAAGTCATCAAATGATTGGAAGTCGACTCAAGTCACCTGGGGATGTTAAGAAAATGTAGTCAAGTCAAGACAATGAAAGAGATCCGTTGTACGTAAATCAAAAGAATTACTTAAACAAGTAATACCTCCATCATTGCCTTTCTTGAAGTGCTTTCGAGTTCGAGCGAAGCGGGCAAAAGGAATAAACGAAGGAAGATCGACACTATGTCGAACTCGAAAAAGTCAAGAATCATACGAAATGGAAATTCCAAGCGCAACAAGACAAGCCAACGACCACAAGTGACTTACAAAAATAAGCATATCTCTTCAACAGGCGGATTTTTGAAAGATCACTATAAAAGGCCGAGGAATAACTCGAGAGAAGGTTACGAACCACGAACATTCAAGCGGACATTTGAATCAGTAACCTAAGATATTCTCAAATCATTCAAGATCAATCCTCGAGCTACATTACGAAGAAATCAATCCAACACTCACCTGTGAAGGAAAGATAACTTCAATCAGTTGAAGAGGAAATTTTTAAGAATCGGGTCTACATTCCCAGGAGGATTGTAGGAAGGTTCAAGGTCGAACGGTCTCAAGTTTTTGGAGGGCTTCGTGATCAAATCCAAGAAGCTTGAGCAAGTGGGCTGTAGTAGCAAGACAGTTGCCCTGTGAAGAAGGCCGAGTCGCACGAGAAGCCAGTGCGTGACCAATGCATCTCGCATCGAGTCCCAAAGGATCAAGTCGATTGTGTGATCAAAACTTGTATACGGGTCGTTAACCACTCGTATATTGATCAATACTTAGTGGATTCCTCCGGGAGTTGGAGAAGAGAGGAGTAGAAGAATTACCCCATCTTGAACCTCTATAAAAACTTATTGTGTCATTTACATTTCAAAGCACTTTAATTTCGCATCTTATTTTATCTCACGATAACTTTGCTATCCAATTGATAATCAATTGAGTGCTAAAACCAAGTATTAAAACAAACTTAACCAAATTCAAGGGTGTTAAGTCTTCCGCTAAAAACAAATCACAAAAAGTAGAGTTAAGTCTTTAGTCAAAAAAATTTGAGTTATTCTATCAGCGGCTCGGTCAGTCTGTTGAATGACTAACTCACGATTAATTAACTTACCTGTCCATCAAGGACACAAGCTGTGAAGTATTAACTCGAATATTTAAAATGACTAATTTGAAAAGTTGGTAAGGTTTATTCAACCTCCTTCTAAACCTTACACTCACACCCCTTGGGACCTACAATATTATTCATAAAAAGTTGGTTCAAACTGAAATATAACAGAAGCATATTAAGTTTTACCGTGACAATGGGAAGTATAGGACCAAAAATCTCCTCATTCATGATAAGGAATCTTCTGGGGCATCAATACAACAGTGGGAGCAATCTTGCTGTAAAAATAGAAAGAAAAACAGTAACAAATATATTTGTGTTGCTGAAAAGAAAAAAGTGCAAAACCAAGTTTTTTGGAACTTACAGATTGGCTTTATCCCGTTGACCTCCGATAACTACTTTACCAGAAATCTTCTTGTCGTCCAATAACTGTGTTAATCGGTCAAAATGGCGGGAATTTATAATGCTCGACAAGTCTTTTGATTGCACAGGATCCTTTCCGTAGAAGTTCTCGAGTTCAGATGAAATAGCATCTATCTGAGAAGACATATCAGAATTAGATCAAACAGAAAACTATATTAACTCATTTGTTGATAGGGATAATTACAAATACTACCCCTTCAGGTTTAGCCTATTACAAAAAAAACTCCAATTATCTTTCAAAATTATAAATACCCCGAATGTATTATACCTCCTCCTTGAGGGTGTAATTTGTAAATAGAAACAAATGTCAATGGGTATCTGTAAATTTGAGACATAATTTTTTTTGTAATTAGACTAAACCTCGGAGATAGTTTTGTAGTTATCTCCTGTTGATAGAGTGCATAATATGATTCTTCAATCAGATGCGATTATTTACCAGTTTTGAAGCATACTCTTTTTGTAGTAATTACATAATCAGGTGCAACACATGTTTGTCCATTGTTGCATCCCCACTTGCCTGCGATTATTCGTCTTGCTGCAACCTTTTGAAGGTTTCACAACTTTTATGATGCTAATAACAATAAATTTAATAAATGATATTTTCTGATATTGGTTCCGTAAAAAGGTTTGGGTTGGACAACTTTTGTCCCAGACAACTTTGATACATAGAAGGATTAATTATACTAACCCTTAAACTATGTGAAGTTTTGCACTTTGCCCCCTTAATTTTTTTTACCCCTAAACTTAACATTTTTGTACCACTTTTACCACTACCCTCTGAGGAAAATACTAAGTTAGGAGGTAAAGTATTACAAAAAAAAAAGTTTAGGAGGCAAAGTGAAAATAACTTACATACTTTAGAAGACGAAGTGTAATACTCTCGGGCAAAGACTTACTTTTAAATTGATGTCTGAATCAACCACCGCTGGACATTTCCCACCAAGCTCCAAAACCACGGGTGTAAGATGCTTTGCGGCAGCACTTAATATAATGCGTCCAATCTTACTATTCCCTGTAGAGTTAATTGAGTCGAATTCAAAATCAGAACTCTGTTTCTAGTTGCAAAGTTTTTTCAGACCAACGACAACAATTAATATATTGAGGTAATTTTATTTTCCCCCCAAACCATTGGAGTTTTTCTACTTTGCCCACTTAACCTTGAATTGTTCTGCTTTACCCCATAAACTTTGCAAATTGTTGCACTTCGCCAATAATTTCCAAATTTACCCCTTAACCTTTTATTTTGTCATCTCGAAATAATGGCATAGCCTATTGATGAAATTTACTATTATTTAATAATATTTGTATATTGACTAAAGATGAGAAGATTTTGAGAGAAAATTAATCCAAATAATTGTTCAAGATGTAATGACTATAGACAATCGGTGAGGGGTAAATTTGGAAATAATAGGCTAAATGCAACAATTTGCAAAGTTCAAGGTAGTAAAGTAGAACAATTCAAAGTTAAGTGGACAAAGTAAAAAACACGAATAGTTTGGGGGCAAATTAAAATTCTCTCTCCTCAATTCCTATTATAATTTAATAATAGGGTTAGTTATACTAAACCCTCTAAACTATGCGGGTTTTGAACTTTGCCCCCTTAACATTTTTGTAACATTTTATCCCCTAAACTTAACATTTATTGTACACTTTACCACCTCTACGTGGGGTATGGTGTGAGAAAAATACTAAGTTCGGGGCTAAAGTGTTCGAAAAAAGAGTATAGAAGGCAAAGCGAAAAAATTTGCATACTTTAGGAGGAGGCAAAGTGTGATTTAACCTTTAATAATATAAAGTAGAGATAGGGCTATGTTCAAAAGACATGCATCATTTCATCTCCAAAAAGAGAGAGAATAAACCATAAGGACTTCGCACATTTTGCTGATATTCATATTGCCACATGAGTAGAGAAGGCAAGAACGTATTTTCAGACTTGTAATTTGCGCTTGCAAAACTTGGTACATATGGTCCAAATTTCATCACATAAGACACTGGACTTGGGAATTTTTTCAAAGAAAGATTAACAATTTTAAGGTGAATTTCTGTGTTGGTTGTTTCATGACAAATTTGCTAAAAAAAAAATCTTCCAATCAACTTTACACTGAAAAATGAAAGATGAAGAAGAAATGATATATGCCACAACAATTTATGAAATCAGTAACGACTAACGACATCCAATCCATTTTTGTTCATTACTTATTAATTAGGTATATAATAGAAGGCATATCAAAATTCCAAAAAACTTTTTCTGCCATTCATACAAGATAGTACAAATATAGACATATATAGATTAATAATAGGGATAATTACAAAAATTACCCCTAAGCTTTGGGTTAATTACAAAAAAAAAACAGAGATGTTCGAAAATTAACAAAAAAACCTTTGTGGTTTGATTCTATGTTAAATAACTTAAATGAAAGGGGAAAATTGCTATATTCTTACAAAAGTTGGTGGGGTATTTGAAATGTTTTGCTTATGAAGGGGTAAAGTGTAATCCAGAATCAAACATCACAGGGTCTTTTGTAATTTTCAAAAACAAGTGGATTTCTTTTGTAATTAACTCAAACCTCAAGGTAGTTTTTGTAATTATCCCTTAATAACATGTATGAAAGAAAAAAGGAGGCATTTGGTTTTGTGTCTTTGAGAAAGACTCGCACACACATACCAATACATACATTTGTAGAGAAGAAAGAAAATTGAAGCCATTATAATCTTCAGTAAAACAAATCTTTCCCCAAAATCAAACAGATTTCAGAAGAAAGATAATAACTTTCTAATGCAGACAACATCCCCTTATAAACAAAATAATTGTTTTTTGTCCCTATTTGATTTTGACAGCATTAAGATTTAAGAAGTAACATATAATAGGTGAATGATTGGCTTCGTTATTACCTGTGTAAAATATTTTATCCCATTTTTGTTCAAGCAACGCAGTCGTTTGGCACACCACCTTCAACAACTTTGACAGCTGATGGATCCATATACTCCCCAAGAAGTTTCGAGAGCAATGATGACGTGGCAGGGGCAACCTCTGATGGCTTCAAAACAACAGTATTACCAGCTGCTATAGCTCCGATGACTGGATCAAGTGACAACTCTAGGAAGCAAAGGAGGCCAAAAAGAAGCCAGTTTTAATGGTGCATAGTATTGTCATAGGGGTGTAATGATATTGATTCCGTTTCAAAAAATATGAATATATGTGTAGATTATATAATTGTACTTATATAGATTATTTATTGATAAAAATAGCCCTATTCAAATCAAATTGGCAATAAGACCCTACAATTATTAATAAATCTTAATAGTGAGTCCTAATTTCGCCCGGAAAAAATGTGACAGACATATGAGAAAAAGACGGGATTTTGGGTATTCTTGTCAATTTTGCTAACGTAGACAAAACCGAACTTATTTAGTGCTTAGGAAAAACCTTCAAAATTTTCGTTAATTTAATTTTAAATTTCAACATGCATTAAATGTCAAAATATTAAAGTCGAATTAAGTTTTCGTAAAAAATAAGTTTTTTTCCGTTTTGCCAAGTAGGCATGTTTTAGTCCATATAATCATTCGGTTTCCTCCATCAATGCACAACATAAGTTATGCTTTGTCAACATAAGCAAAATTGACCGTAATGCTCAAAACCCCCCAAAAAAATCTGGCACATGAAATTTCTCGGGCGAAAACTTAAATATGAACATGACTATTTTTGCCACACTAGCTATAGCTACGACACCAATTTTGCAATTTTTGCAAAGTAACAAGTAACTCACTATGTTATCAATTCATAAAGCAAAGCGCAAAACTTAAGCTTAATTACCGTGAGGTAAAAAATATTCAGATTAATCACAGAAAGAGAGAACCAACTTACTGAAAGGATAGTTCCACGTTGATATAACTAATACAACACCCAAAGGCTCTGACACTATTTCAGCTGTTGATGGGAAATTGATCATTGATGTTTTCACCTGCAACAAAAATTAGCGAAATATAACCTTTTTAACCAACAACCAAGAGAGTCATAACAAATTGGATAATTACAAAAATTACCCCTCAGGTTAGCTGTAATTACAAAAATTCAGAGAAGTTTCAAAATTACAAAAAAAAGGGATAAATGTAATACTTTTACAAATGTAAAAGGGGACACTTGAAATGTATTTGCATATGAAGTGGGTAAAGTGTAAGGGATTTTTATAATTTTCAAAAATCTATGAGCTTTTTTGTAATTACCACAAACCTCAGGGGTAGTTTTTGTAATTATCCCTAAGAAATTTAAGCTCTGAATCAACTATAAAGTTACTTTTTCTGGCATCATCCATCGATTTAATTCCTTCAATGCCAACTCGCATGATGATGATACTCCATGAACCTGCATGATAAAAGATAAATGTTAGTTACCCAAAAAACAATGAAGAGACAATAAGATTAAAAACATAATTCACCATGGATTACATTAAATGTTAAGTTGCACATGAAAGGTAACACATAAAAGTATCGTGCCAATTCTTCAGCAGAATAAATACATTTTCCACATTACAAAATTAACCATACTAGAGTCTGGAAATTAGGTGCTATAGAGTAACAAAAATTTAGATGAAAATATTATTGTCATTGGACCAAAAAAAATTGTAAAGTACACACGGGAACCAAAATAGTTATAAACTAAAAAAAATAAAAATAGAAATAAGGAATAATTACAAAAACTACCCTGAAGTTTTGGGTTTTCTGAAAATTATAAAAACCCTTGAGGTTTGATTTTGCGCTAAATGCAAGGGAGTAATTGTAGTATTTTACAAATGTAAGGGTGGCGTTTGAAATGCTTTTGTTTATGAAGGGAATAAAGAATAATCTGAGAATCAAACCTCAAATTTATTTTTGTAATATTCAAAAATATCTAGGTTTTTTTAACTTAAACCTCAGTGTAGTTTTGTAATTCTCCTAAAAATAACATAATGGATGTTCTTGAACTAAAATAACCATGTTTGTTGAAGGAAATCGTAATAAAATAAAAAAATACCTATTAGAATGTTTTAATAATAAAACATACGTTCTTCAAAAAGTTTTACTTTAAAATAATTCTGGAACATCTTTAAATTTATTAAATTTGCATATCCAAAATAAAATTACAAAAATTGAAGGTGTCCACAATGTGACTTTGTGATATGAATATCAATACAAAATATTAATTCTTAAAGAGGTCAATTTTAATTTGCTCTCGAAATTATGCGTGTTTTTCTATATTACCCTCTTAATTTTGAATTGTTCTATTTTATCCCTTAAACTTTGTAAATTGTTGCATTACTTAGCCTATAATTTCCAAATTTACCACTTAACTTTTACGATTATTTTATTTTGTGATCCCTGAAAATGGTATCATAGTTTAAGTTTATTAAATAAAATTACTATTAAATAATAGTGTTTGTATATTGACTAAAGATGATGATATTTAGAGAAAACTGATTTAAATAATTGTTCCATATGTATCAGCCATAGACAATCCACCAGTAGTGAGAGGTAAATTTGAAAATTATAGGTTAGGTGCGACAATTTGCAAGTTAAGAGGTTAAAGTAGAATAATTCAAAATTAAGTGGGTAAAATAGGAAAGAAAAAAATAAAGAATCTGATGAATTGATTCCAACCTCATGAGAAAAGGCTTCGGGCTCTGGTTTGTTGAGGTCAGAACGCAGAGCTTCCAAAATGTCTTTCTCATAGTGAGTCGTTATCTCGAGAAGCGATTTCAACTGTGAGACTCTCCACTCCAAGGTCTTCGTCTTCCCGCTGCTGTAAACTGATCTAAGATCCTGCGCCACATTCTGAGCCGTCCGATCAACCACTGGAGCAGGCGCCATCGGAAGAAACGTGGAAATAGCCATAGAATAAAATTTTAGAACTGGAAGTAATTAAAACTCTACAATTCTGTTAACCAGTAACTATGATGGGGAAATAAACCAGAAAAAAAAAAAAGTAGTATTAATGGAGAATCGAAACGAAAAGGACAAATAATTATGAATAAAAGGTACGGAAATCGAAAGAGAGTTGACCTCGTAAATGGGGAAAACCATGGAAAATCGAACCAGAGAGAATCGCGTCGCAAATCTCAGAACCATTTTTCTAGTAAATCTGAAATACCCACGTTTCAATTTGAATGCTATTATTTACATGATGAGCTTAAATAATAATTTTAGAATGTGGAGCACGCGGTGATTTCAATTTATTTATCACTGAACATCGATGTGTTGTCTGTTCTGATTGTTCTCTCTCTCTCTCTCTCTCTCTCTCTCTCTCTCTCTCTCGGCAAGCAAGTTCCGAGTCTACATAGGCCGAATTTTTAAGGAGCTGTTATTTGCACCCCATTTTTTATAAGAGTGGTCTTGTATTAACACCCCCAAAATCATAAGTAGACCCCTTTTATATAATTTCAAAAATGCCATTAGTTTAAAAGACTACGCAATCTTTCTTAAATAAATAATTTCCAATACACTTCATCTTCCTCACACTCACCCACGTTCTTGTAAAAAAAACCGATTTTTTTTTTGTAAACCCTAGATTTTTAAACACTCACATTATTGAAAATATTTAATTTTGTCGAATAATATAAGTATATCCTTAATTTTGCAACTTAAAAGTGTTTGTTATTTTTTCATTTTTACAAATTGAAAATTTCTTGTTGAATAACAAAAGTGCGATATTTGGCACGATCGCGGTGTAGTTAAAATTTTTCGTGTGGCACGATCGTAGTTACTTTTCGATTGTGCCTTATGGCACGATTGAGTATATCATCGTGCTACCCATCGTGCCATCCGTCGTCTTCTTCCCCAAACTCGGACAAAACCGTAGAAAAAAAAAAATTTGTAACTCTATAATCAAACAAATACAATTACCCAACACTTATACCCGATAATTACCCAACTAATTCAACTATAAGTGCGAAATTAAATTAAAGTATTAAATTAAAATAAATTAGAAAATGCATAATCTAAAAGATATTACATATTTTTTTCGTTGTCGGAACAAAAAAGTTTGGTGGAATTTCTCTGTCGCGTCGCCGCGCCTTAAGTTTATCATTTTGGGTGTATTTGGGAGGGAAAATAAGTGCAAGGGTAAAATTGGAAAAAAGGGGTGAACTCATCAATTATGTCATATTTAAAAAAGTAGGGGATAGCGTCTTAGAAGGTGGGTGTCTTTCATCAAAAGAAGTGCGATAGCGTCACCCTTCTTATAAATACACTTCACTCCCTATTTTCACAAATTTAGAATGATTAGTATATCCTTATGGTCAAAAAAATACACTCTACCACTTTTTTGAAGTGTGGATGCTCGTGCCACATCTTTTACATCGGTTTTCTTAAAGAAAACCGATGTAAAAATGTGACACGTGCCCTATTTTAATACATGGCACGATCGTGCCACACTTTTAAAATAAGGCACGATCGTGCCTATTCGAACAAGGGAAAAGAATGCACGATCTTGAAACAAAAAAATCCAAAAATTATAACATCATTTGAACCCAACCTTAAAACCTTTAATCTAGAGAAAATTGTAATATTAGTCCCACAAGATTTGGGGACGTTGCGATTTTAGTCCCATAGTTTGCATTTTTGTTCCAAAGTTTTGTTTTTACACAAATATAGTCCCATAAGAATCTAAAGTTGAATTTTTGTACCATGGCCGTTAAAAAACTAACGGAGAGTGTCTTCCACCCTTTAAGTTGTAGACAAACATTGCGATAATGGTCCCATATAAAAGTTAAACAATACAATTTTAGTCCCATTATTTGTAGTATGGTCCAAAAATTTTTTAATGCAAAATAGTCTCATACATAATAATCTAAAATTATTTTTATAGCATTCCATTGGCATTTGATCTTCAAATGATAGTAAATGTACAATTTTATAAAAAAAAAACTAATATATATTATTTACTAGTATATTTGTACTATATTTTTATTGAGCTTAATATCGTAAAAAAATAAGATAATGCACACGTAACCCTAAAAGATAGCGTTGTCGATGAGTTTGCTCATGTAATTGAAATCCTGAAATTCTTAATTTATAACAAAATACCTAATTTATGGCGAAATTAGGAATAAACGTAAATTTTATATTATTAGGGGATTTTTCTTTGCAGGACCTTTCTACAACCTTTTTTGTTACAAAAAAATAAATTCTAGTTTCGCCTATTATTTGTTTTGTGAAAATATTTTTATTGTATGCATGAGGCACACCAAATAAAATTAAATATATGAAGTGAGTGGGTCAATTGATCATACTTTCCAAAAACATGTATGAATAGGGGGATCTAGGTCTTTTATAATCTTAATGGACTAAGTCTCGATTTGAGCAAACGTCAAAATCAACATCCATATAATTTGGTAAGATTATGACTAAAATTGAGTTTTTTTATAATTAGAGAACTAATTTGCAAACTATACATTTTGCGAAATATTTTTGCAACCACCAATCGATTACATGATTAATGTTACAAATTTTCTCAATTAATAAATATAATAGTTATTTTAATTGATTAAGATTTTATCGTAATTTTTGATTTTTAACTAAATGATGATTTTGAAGTTAAATAAAAATTCAAATGACAAATAAAGGAGATAAATTAGTTTAGATTTATCTATTTTTAATATTGTTTTTGGGATAAGCGCATTTTTGGTCTCATATGATATGAAGAGTTGCGTTTTAGTCCCAATTGCAAAGAAAATTAAGGTGGGACCGAAATTGCAAAGAAATTAATGGAAAAATTAGCGTTGAGACTGATTTTGTAATAAAACCATTCTAGTATGACTATTTTGAATTCATAGTACCAAAATTGCAATTACTTAAATCTTATCGGAATAATATTGCAATTTCCCCATTAATCTATTAAAAATGACATATTTTGCACTTAATACTACAATTAAAATAGCACGATAGCAAAAAATAAAAATTAGCAAGCTGAAATCCTAGAGAAGAAAAAAAAAAAACTGGAAAAGAAAAAAAGATTGGGTGTATTTATAATGTTTTTACGGTAAGGGCATAATAGTCATTTTAAGTTATTTTAATTTTGTGAAAATCGGGGTGAGTGTATTTTTAAGAAATTGAGGTGCAAATAAGCGGCTCTCATTTTTAAAGAAGAAAAAAGGCCGAAGGTTCTTGAAATTTTGTATTTATTTTGATTTTTTTTTAAAGGGAGGTCTTTTGTCAAAATTCGTGACACGGGGCCCCAAAATACCAAACACGCTAGAAAAATCCAAAAACAATCAAAAAGCCAAAACCCTAAACCCAAACCCAAGGCAAGAAAAATTCAACAGCCTCTCTCTCTCTCTCTCTCTCTCTCTCTCTCTCTCTCTCTCTCTCTCTCTCTCTCTCTCTCTCTCTCTCTCTCTCTCTCTCTCTCTCTCTCTCTCTCTCTCTCTCTCTCTCCATCGGAGCAGCCAACCCACACCACACAAGTCTCCATCATCGATCACTCACGGGGAGCGATCTCCACAATGCAAACTTTTCCACTTTGTCCCTCGTCTTTATTTATAGCTAATTTGTGAATCACTATGCTTTCTACCAATACAAACCAAGAAGTTCGAAGGTACCACCAAGAAAGAAGAGAATCGAGTAATATGTCTCACATCTTTTTGTGTAAAAATTATGGTCCTTCTGTTATAGTGATTGTTTCCTATAAAAAGCGGACGTTCAATTCACATTTGTGTTATTACTTTAATATTCTTTTAATTAAAAGTGATATTTTCTGTTGAAAACTCATTCTTTTAGATCGAAAAGTGATATTCTCAATCAAGAAAATTAATGTTAATTGCGGTATTTTGTAAATAAAAAAAAAGTGATATTTTTGTAATAAAAAGTAATACATTTAGAACACAAAATGATATTTTTTTGTCAAAGAGAATTACTAATGCGTTTTTTTTTTTTAATTAAAAAGGTGACTTTTAATTGGAAGAAAATAGTGATACTGATCCTTTTTAAGAATAATATGATACTTTTATCCGAAAACCAATACTTTTAACCGAAAAATGATACTTTTTAAATTACGATAAAATAGTAATATTTGCACTATTTTGTTGAAGAAGATGGCGATTTGCTCTGTGCTCACATGTTCTTAATAAGAAAACATTAACGAGCACTTAATATTTCACTTTTTATAGTTTCTGCAGGACTAAAATTGAATAGAGATTCACAATACGTGAACAACATATCTAAAAACCTTGACGTTTAATGTGTGTTAATTTTACAAATAAAAATTATTAACATTTTTATTTTATTTTATTTTTCGAATCGAGTTAAGGTGCAAGCTTAATGCCCTCATACTTGCAAGTTGCAATTGCACATTTACATCAAGTCGAACTTTAGTCGAGCTAAATAGCAATGGAGCTTGAATAACTTGATATTTTTATATATTATGTTAATCTTTTACCAACCGTGTCAAACTCGAGCCAAACTTTATATTTTATCGAAAGAAAAGCGTGTTCAAACTTAGTTCATTATATTACCGAATCAAGCTCAAACGACTTTGAATGGCCGATCTCGAGTCGGATGCCAATTATCGAGCAGCTTGATTCGATTTTCACCCTATAATCATCATTATATTATCGCCTGGATTTTACCATTTCTGGCCATTTTAATGTGTCATAAACGTGATAAGGAAACTATTGCCTTTTAAACCTTTTCCCCTCCGATGTGAAAACATGTTAATACTAAGGGATAATTACAAAAACTCCCCTGAGATTCAGGCTAATTACAAAAACCCAAATATTTTTGAAAATTTAAAAAAACAGGTTTAATTCCATTTACACTTCTCCATTCATAAACAAAAATATTTCAAAAATCCCCTAATATTTCTAGAAATATTATAATTACCCCTTAAAACTTAAAACATGATCAAACATGAGTTTTTTTTTTTTTGTAATTTTAAAACATCTCTAGGTTTTTTAAGTAATTAGCCCAAACCTTAGGGGCTTTTTGTAATTATCCCTAATACTAATAAGTTTGCTTTTTCACACGTTTAACAGCTAGAAAACATGTTAATACCAAATATTCTGCAGTTGTAAAGGGTGAAACTGATTATTTGGTTATGCACACTGACATCTAAATGAGTTCATTAGACTGATATTGGGCAAAATATAATTTTTTCGGCAATTTTTTTTTGGTCCTTTAACTTACACCACTTTGACATTTCATCCTTTTTCTTTTTACTTTTGACAAATAGTCATTTTTCTCAACAAAAAATTGAGATTTGGTCCTCTTACCTGCTATAGCAGGTTACTTTGACCTGTTGAGCTGATGTGGTATTTTTATTTTCAAAGTTTTTAATTTTCATTTAAAAAATAATATTTAAATCTTACATGGCATCCTATATGGCCTAAATGATGGAAAAATTAATTAAATGAAACAAAAAATTTGAAAAATATGAAAATATTATCTAAAAATTCTGAAAATTATTTTAACAAAATTTAAAATTATTTGACTTTTTGTAACAAAGTTTTAAAAAATTCAAAAAACCATTTTAAAATCTAAAAATTAAAAAATTCAAAAAACCATTCAGATACTTTTTTATAAAAATTTCAAAAAGTCTTTGTTTTTAATCTATTTTCAGATTTTTAGACAAATTTTCACTTTTTGAACAATTTTAAGCGTTTTAAAATAGATTATAATATTTCAAATAAATTTCAGATTTTTTAAAAAGCAGTTATAGTTTTTTTGACAATTTTCATATTTATTTTTTGTACTTTTAAAACAATTTCGATTTTTTTCTATTTTTAGTTTTTTACAAAAACTATCAGATTTTATATACTTTATTTTTTAGATTTTAATTTTTTTAATTTTTTATAAGTTTGTTACAAAAATTCAAATAATTTTTAATTTTAGTAAAACAACTTTCAGAATTTTTAGATAATATTTTCAGATTTTTCAAAAAAAATCTTTTATTTAATTAATTTTTCCATCATTTAAGCCAATTAGGATGCCATATAAGATTTAAAAATTGCTTTTAAATGAAAATTAAAAACTTTAAAAATAAAAATGCCACATTTCAATAGGTCAAAATAACTGCTATATCGGGTAAGAGGACCAAATCTCAATTTTTGTTGAGAAAAAGACTATTTGTCAAAAGTAAAAGAAAAAGGATGAAATGTCAAAGTGGTGTAAGTTAAAGTCAAAAAAAAATTTTGCCAATTTTTTTCCTAGCCTTTTCAGCTTGTACCAGGAAAGATGACAGAGACACAAAAGCAACTAAAAAAAGGCATATTTAATATTTAGCCACAAATACAATACAATATCACCAAAACTTGAAATTACAGCACAGACAAAGGGCCAAAATTTTTTTTTTTTACTTATTACAATTTTTCTTTTTGAGTACATATCTTGAGAGGACGGATTCGAACCCGAGACTTATGGTCTGAGCATGATAGCCATAACCACTGCACTACAATCCGATTCACAGATGCAACGGCAACTTCTTATTAAAGCATGGAGGAACAGCCAATTGTAATGTAATAAATCTTACCAACCAATCAAAGCACGAGGAATGCCTAGTATATCGCCGGTCAGGAGGGCTCTCATAAGTTTTACCTTCCCAGGGGTAAATGGTGGGTATCTTATATCAGCATCTACAGCAAACCCTCGTTGCAAAACGGCCTTTTTATGGCTGAAAGTATCGAAAGAGAATTTTCCATGGTACGCACCCATGCCACTTTCCCCTACCCCTCCGAATGGCAGAGTAGGCTCTGTAATCTGCACCAACAAATTTGTTAAGATGACTCAAGTCTATTATCAAGTTGCCTAAATTACAAGCTGACCCTGAGGTTTAGCGAAATTACAAAAAAAAAAAAAAAGCCATCTACTACTTTCAAAATTATAAATATTCCCTTAAAGTATTTACAAACATCCCTTGAGGTTTATCTCACAAATACACCCTCTTCGGGCGAATTTTGTAAAGTAGAAACAAATATCGCTTGTTAATAGTTGGGTTTTATTGTAATTAAACAGAAGCTAAAGGGTATTCTTTGTAATTAACTCTTTTTCTTTTGTCAATGCATTGTTGCCTCTAAGAAAACTAGAAAACAGCATGAGAAAGCTCGTAAAAGAAAAAAAAAAAAAGGCACGAGAAAGACTTACATGCATAACTGTGTCATTAATGGCCATACCCCCTGACGAGACGTTTCTTATGAATTCCTCTTTGAGCTTCTTGTCATTTGTAAATAGATATGCAGCGAGAGGTTTTCCTTTAGAATTAATCAGGCCAAAGCTGTCCTCAATTTTGTCGACCTTCATATGGAAAAACAAGAAACACAATGTTACAAATCTTCTTTTCAGGCTAAACATCATTAAACATAAGCAAGTGACAACGCACCTATAGTTGCATTGCTGGCCATCGAAATTCAAGGCATATATTTTAACACACAAACTAAACGAAATCAATATAGTAAAAGATGCCCTTAGCTAAAATAGATTATCCTTTTTGCTCTTTGTTTTTCTCAGTTAAAATAGTTTTGCCTCTTTGTTTTCACCATTTTTGTGTTAACACATTCGGGTGCACCGCAAAAGTAATAAATGTTTATCGTATAAAGTTGGCTCAAAACTAAAATCAACCAGAGGCTTATTAAGTTTTACCGTGACAATGGGAAGTAAAGGACCAAAAATCTCTTCATTCATGATAAGGGAATCTTCTGGGGCATCCAATATTACAGTTGGAGCAATTTTGCTGTAAAGACGAAAGAAAAATATTAACATGGATACCTCATCTATTTAAACAAGGTCAATGCTGACGAAGAAAAGAAGTGCAAAATCAAGTTTTCGAACTTACAGATTGGCTCTATCCCATTGACCTCCGATAACTACTTTACCAGAATTCTTCTTGTCATCCAATAACTTTGTTACGCGGTCGAAATGGCGTGAATTTATAATTCTTGACAAGTCTTTTGATTGCATAGGATCCTTTCCGTAGAAATTCTCGAGTTCAGATGAAAGAGCATCTATCTGCGAAGACGTATCAGAATTAGATCAAACAGAAAACTAAACTCACACATTTGTTGATATGCGCAATATGGTTCTTCAACCAGAATCGGTAGCTAATTAGTCTTACCAGTTTAAAAGCATACTCTTTTGTAGTTATTACGTAATCAGGCGCAACACAGGTTTGTCCATTATTGGATCCCCACTTGCCTGCGATTATTCGTCTTGCTGTAATCTTCCAAAACCTCAACTTATAAGCTGCTAATATCATTTAATTTAATAAACGGACAATTACAAAAACTAACACTGAGGTTTAGCCTAACTACAAAATCAAACCAAATTATCTTTCAAAATTACAAATACCACCCCTTGAGGTTTGTATTTACCTAACAAATATCCACTCTTGAGGATCCGATTTGCAAAATAGAAACAAATGTCAATGAGATATTTGTAATGTTAAAAGATAACCGAGCTTTTTTGAAATCAGGCTAAACCTTAGGGGTAATTTTTATAATTATCCCTTAATTTAATGAATGACACTTGCTGGTATTGGTTCCACAAAATGGTTTGGACAACTTTAGATAAATTGAAAAATTTACTTTTAAGTCGATGTTTGAATCAACCACCACCGGACATTTCCCACCAAGCTCCAAAACCACAGGTGTAAGATGCTTGGCGGCAGCTGTTAATATGATGCGTCCCACATTGCTATTCCCTGTAGAGTTGTTGATACAAATCAAGATCAACTTTGGATGTAAATTTTTTTAGACCAATGCCAAAAATTAATCTCTTTGCAATATAATTCAATAATATGAAGTAGAATTACGGCTATTTTCAGAAAACACGTGGCGTTTCATCTCCAAAAAGAGCACAGAAGTTTTAATAAAATAGGTATAAACCAAAAAGGACATCATACATTTAGCTGAATTTCATTTTGTTATATGAGTGGAAAGCAAAACATACTTTTAGGCTTCTAGCTTAGCAGCTTTTAAGATTTGGTATGTATGGCACTAAATTTGGGATTTTTCTCATCTGTGTTAATTCTTGACTTCTTGTTATAAGGGATTTGCTAAAAATTCTCTTCCAATCAACTTTCATAAATTTTTTCTCACATGCACTAAATGTGAATGATGATGAAGAAATATGATATGGCACAACAAATTATGTGTTCAATGAAGGCCATCAAATCCTTTTTTCTTACTCAACAATTGTAAATCAGGTATATAATAGTAGGCATATCAAATTTTCAAAAATCTTTTTCAGTAATTCATGTATGATAATATGGAATATGGATATACTATACCCACATAAAGATAGGCCAATTATACGTATGAAAGGGAAAGGGAGGTATTGGTTGTGTTTGTCTGAGAAAGCCATGTCGACACATACCAATACAAAACTTTGTACAAAAGAAAGAAAATTGTAGCCACTTAATCTTCATAGCAACATCTCCAGGCAACTGCTTTCAGAAATAAGAAGACAGCATCCCCTTATAAACAAAACGGATGATTACAAAAAAAAAAAAAAGGGATGCTTCAAAATTACAAAAAACCCCAAGGTTTGATTTTGTCTTAAATTTAAGGGGATAACTGTAATATTTCATAAATAAGAAGACAACATCCCCTTATAAACAAAATAAGTTTTTTTGTCCCTCCGTCTTTGACAGCAATAAGAAGTAGCAATGTTCATGCATTGATCAATTATGTTTTAGGATGGAATTGAAACATATAATAAGTGAATAATTGGCTTCATTATTACCTGTGTAAAGTATTTTGTCCCATTTTTGTTCAAGCAACGCAGTCGTTTCGGGCACTCCACCTTCAACAACTTTCACAGCTGATGGATCCATATACTCCCCAAGAAGAATTGATAGGAGAGAGGATGTTGCAGGGGAAACCTCCGATGGCTTCAAAACAACAGCATTACCAGCTGCTATAGCTCCAACGACTGGATCAAGCGACAATACTAGGAAGCAGAGGAAACAAAGCCAGTTTTAATGGTACTCAAAGCAACATGGTAAATTGCAAAGTTATTCCCGTAATTTTAGGTGTGTGCCAAAACTAGTCATATTCAAGTTAAATTGGCAATAAGACCCTATAATTATTTAAAATAATATTAATGCTGAGTCCTAATTTCATCGAAAATTGAGATTTATGCCTGAAAAATGACATGTGACGGTCATATGAGGAAAAAGATTCGAGAAGCAATGACATTATTTTGGCAGAAATCTCAATTTCCAGCCAAATTATGACTGAAATCGAGAAAATTTAATAAGCATAGGGTATTATTGCCAATTTAAATTTGAAACATACTATTTTTATCACATTACGGGACTAATTTTGCAATTTTTCTCAAAATCAACAGACAACAAGTCAATAGGTTATGGGATTGTAAGAAATATACACATGAATCACAATAAGAGAGAACCAACATACCAAAAGGATAGTTCCAAGGTGATATAACTAATACGACACCCAAAGGTTCTGACACTATTTCTGCTGATGACGGAAAATTGATCATTGACGTTTCCACCTGGAACAAAAAATAGGGAAATATAGCCTTTTTATCCAGCAACCAAGAGAGTCATAACAAAATTAACTCTGAATTAATGAACTATAAAGTTACTCTTTCTGGCATCATCCATCGAGGTAATTCCTTCAACGCCAACTTGCATGATGCAGATACTCTATAAACCTGCAAGATAAAAGATAAATGTTAGTTACAAAACATATATATATGAAGAGACAATAAGATTAAAAACATAATTCACGATGGAGTACATTAAATGGGCTTTTGCACATGCATAATTCAACTTTAAATTGGGAAACAGACATATTATTCAAATAAAAAATTGTAAACTTAATTGAAATTTTTAGTGACATGTAAAAAATAGATTAAGCAGATCAAACCTGCTTCCAACAACTAGTGCAAGAATGTGAGCATTATTCATAATCGTGAAAAACTTACACTTATGTTTTGTTGCAAAATAAAAATTAGAATAATCTCAAATAATAAGCAGAGAAGGTGGAATCAAAATAGTTAGAAACTAACAAATAAAAATAACAATAATGAATGTTCTTGAACTAAAGTACCATGTGCGTGGAAAGGAAACCATAATAATTTGAAAAACAAAATAGTACAAATACCTTGTATAATGTTTTCATAATAAACTCCATCACATAAATTTTTCAAAATGTATTACATTAAAACAATTTTGCAACATCTTTAAATTTATTAAATTAGGGATAACTACAAAACTAACGATGGAAAAGTCTAATTACAAATAAACTCAAATTATCTTTCAAAATTATAAATGCACCTTGATGTTTATATTTATCAAACAAATACCCCTCTTGAGGCCTTTAAAAGGTGTAATTTAATATCAAGAGATAATTACAAAATAAAACCTGAGGTTTGGACTAATTACAAAAAAAAAAAAAAAATGAAGATGTTTCAAAATTACACACAAAAAAAAAAAAAAAAAAAACTTCAAGTTTCTTTGTCTTAAATTTAAGGAGATAACGATAATATTTCTATAAGTATCGGGTTTTTTTTTTTTTTTGAAATGCTTTCTATTTGTGGACAAAATATAAGAAATAGTCAATCTCAATCGATCTTTTCCAATTTTCAAAAGGGTGGAGATATTTACACCCCTTTTTTTCTTTATTCACCCACCCTTTTAATTTTTATACACATTCTTCCTATTATAACCTTTTATAAAAGAAAAAACACTTAGAAAACTAAAAACCTCTCCACCACCGTCCACCACCACCATCACACACAAACAACACACACAATCGTTGCCAATGTTTTCACTCGGGAAAATACAATTGGAAACGAACTAATTCATTCTTCACAGTATTGGTGCTCTTTAAAATATATGGTCTTTCTTCCCTTTTTTGTTTTTCAATATCATAAACTTGATGTTGCCATTTTTTTCCCTTGGACAAGCTAACATTATTTATTGAATCCAAAAATGTCTTGTGGAACCATTTCGTATTTTCGTGAGTAACGAAATTTTGCAATGAATTAACGTACAATTAAACCAACTGCAAACCAATTTTCTTTATTGGTTTCTGACAAATCGAGGGAACAAAAAGAAAAAAAAGAATAGAGAGAAGGTCTGCCACCACCGCCGTCGCAGCGTCGCTGTTGCACCATGGTGGGTTAGGATGGGAAGATATAAATGAGGGTTGGGAAATAGGATTTTGTTTTGGGGAAAGGGATAGAATTGGAATTTTAAAAGGAGTGGGTGTATTAAGAAAAAAGGTGGGTGTTAATAGCCCCACCCTTTTCTAAACTCTCTTGGTTTTTGTAATTAGTCCGAACCTCAGGAGTTTTTTTTTTTTTGTAATTATCCCTAATATCAATACAAAATAATTATAAGGGATAATTAAAAAAACACCCATGAGATTTGGACTAATTACAAAAAAAAACTCAGAATTCTTTGAAAATTACAAAAAGAACTGAGAGATTTGATTCCATCTCATATTTTTCCTGTGATTTTCAAAACATTTCAAGAAACCTCTAACATTTACAAAAATATTACGTTACTCCTCTTAAAATTAAGACAAAACGAAACTTGAAAGGATTTTTGTAATTTTGAAACGTTTCTGGGTTTTTTTTTGTAATTAACCCAAACCTCGGGGTGTCTTTGTAATTATCCCTAATTATTATTCAACACCATGAAAAGTTGAAAACAAATAAAGAATATCATGGATTTGTTCCCACTTCGTGCAAATATGCATCGTTTTCTGATTTGTTGAGGTCAGAACGCAGAGCTTCGAAAATGTCTTTCTCATGGCGAGTGGTTATTTTGAGAAGTGCTTTCAGCTGTGAAACTCGCCAATCAAATGTCTTCGTCTTGCCGCTTCTGTAAACTGATCTCAGATCCTGCGATACCCTCTCCACACCCTGCGCCGTCGGATGAACCACCGGAACAGGAACAGCCGTAGGATTAAACACTGAAACATCCATCGGATAAAATTATAAAACTCTAAAATTCTGCTAAAGAGTAACTATATACGATGGGAATTGAAAAATCGACCAGAAAAAAGGTACTATTTATGGAGAAATCGAAACGAAAAGGACAAATAATTATGAAAATGATGCACAAAAAAATCCAAAGAGAGATTACCTCCGAAATGGGTAACCTGCAAAATCGAACCAGAGGGAATCGGGTTGCCACAAAAACCTAGGTTTCCAAGCGATCTTCAAACCCCACAATTTGTGCTATTATTTACGCGAGGAGCATAAAATATTTGAGAATGTGGAACCTGTGGTGATTTAAATTTTGTTTTAGGGCAAGTTTCCCTAAAATAGTAAGTTCACGAGGAGAATTTGGAGCAATTCAAAATTATCTCCGGCGTGAATAGTTGTCGCTACATGGAGCTGTACACCGTTCAATCACGTCACTTGGAAGGGGCAAGTAGTGTGAGGCTGGAGGGGATTTTCCTTGCTTTTGGCGGGAACATAATGGGAACAAAGAACGTACACACAAAGTCCGCCCTTTTTGGCATAAACGTAGTAATATTAAATATGTTACTAATCTAAATAAATTTTGGAAAAGAGGTAAACCTCAAAATTTCAAAACTTAATAATATTTAAACCTCAACAAAAATAATAAAATAATAATTATTTATAATATTAAATTTCTACCACAATAAAACTCATAAATTAACTAGGAAATTTAAAAATAAACTAAATAGAATCCTCAACACACAAATCACTATCTAAAATATAAGATATTCTAAAATCATAAAACTTAAAAGATAATCAACTATATATTATCTCTATCATTCTCTCCGGTCGAGATGATTCATCTTCGAATCGGAAGAGAGATCGCATTTGAAAAACTATCAAACCGTGGGGGGCGAGGAGACGAGTTGGAAAAATAAGGTGAATATCATCATGTATTTGAGTTTCATCAAAAATAAAAAAAATTACAAGTTGATATCCATCCTCGTAAAATATATTTTCCATCAATGCCGACATTAACAAATTTGTCCTTATATTTTGTCAATTCGCCAAAGACGGCAATAATCTCCTCTTGATGATTAATATTTTATCTATATGAGAAATTAATAGGGTTGGAAGGGTGAGACATCAACAAAATCTTCGATCTTTGGATGAGGAATACAATATATATGTTCCATCAATGAATCAACATCTTCAATTTCTTTATCAAAAATCGGTGGGTCATCATAACCACCATATTCCTTCTCATTGAAAATTGGTAGGGCTATCATAGTCACCATTCTCTTTAAATTTAAGAAGTTTTTTTATAACCATGGAATGAGATCTCCATCTTCCTCATCAAAAAATGGTGGTCCATCATATCCACCATTTTTAATGTCACTTGAGAATAAAACATTTATGTCCTGGATTAAGTTTCCAATTGGGTGAACTAGATGGGCACAATATCACATGCAAACTCACAACCATCAACAAATTATTTTTCAACAAGTCTCTTGATTTCTTGAAATTGGATGCGACGCACGATATGGTATTGTTTTGCCGCCAAGTGGATCTCACGACGGATTCGTGCGGTGTTGTCCATGCATTGTGGATTGATCTGGACAATATGGTTCATGGAATGTTAGAGATACTCTTAGTTGACTAGATATCAATTGCTCTCTCTCTCTCTCTCTCTCTCTCTCTCTCTCTCTCTCTCTCTCTCTCTCTCTCTCTCTCTCTCTCTCTCTCTCTCTCTCTCTCTGTGTGTGTGTGTGTGTAAGATAGTCGGCTAGTCTGCGATGTTGTGTCTCGTGTTCTCTAGTTTGTATTATGACATGAGTATTACAATATTTAATTTCACGATATTACGATATGCCACAAAATACTTGTATAATTTATAAGATATGTAATTAGTGCTAAAAATATACTTGACACGAAAATATTAAAAAAACTAAAGAAGCTAAAATTACAAATAAAATACTTTAAGTCAATAGAAAATACATTCAATAATTGGGTGGGTTTTTTTTTACCCTATTTGGATAGTGAAACAACTTTTCTACACATTTTTATAAAAATATTTTTTACCCACAAAGACAAAAATACCCTTACTAAAGTAGCACTACATCATGTCGCTTCTAGAGTCGCACGATTGTGCTCACATTTAGGTGACGACGATCGTGCCCCATAATGTCGCCCGTATGGTGGCACGATCGTGTTCATATTATGGTGGCACAATCGTGCTCATATTTATGGTGGCACAATCGTGCTCACGTTTATGGTGGCACGATCGTACTATGTTAAATATTCCAGTTTTTTTTTCTCTTCTCGAAAATAAGCAAATTTCCCACATTATACATAAATATTTGAAGCAATAAATAAATTAATATGGTTCAAGTGACTTAAACTTATTTTCAATCGTGTCTTGAATCTTCAAAAATAAAAAACATGATTGAAAAAGAAAAAAGAGAAGATTGTTATCTTTGGAAAAAAGAAGAAAAGAAGAAAGAAAAATTATATTTCTAAACCAAGAAAGAGAGTGGGAGAGGATAAGGTCATTTGTGACATTTCATTGAAAAAGTTGGTAGAAAAATGGTTTTTATGAAAGTTGGGTAAAAAAGTGTTTTCCTATCTCAAAAAGGGTAAATGGCCATTTTCCCTTCAATAATTTTTCCAACAACACATAACCAACTACAGTATCACAAAATATGAAAATAACATGTATATTGTACAATTAAATGGGTTAAATATGTGAATTAGATTGACACGTAGACCAACCTAACCCGACCTATTTCTTTCCGTGTTAATCGTGTCCGATTCAAAATTGACTTGAACCAGTGAAGGCTTGTATATGTACCTGCTAACTTCGTATTAAGTTCATGTTGAATTTTCATGTCGTGTCACAAATTGCCACCACGAGCTAGCATGTCTCGTGTTCTTTTTCTTTTTTAATTGGGAAAATGAAATGAGATACTCAGGATTCAAACTGATCTGCTTCTCGGGTAATACACACTTTGTCCACACAACCAACCTCTGAATCCCCCAAATCTCAATGTTTTTGAACTTTGATTTAGTTTTGGAATAATTACAAAAACACCCATGAGTTTGAGCTAATTATAAAAAAATCCATACATTTTTTAAAATTAAGAAAAATCTATGAGGTTTGATTTTGACTTAAATTTAAGGGGTTAACTATAATATTTCTATATAATTCATGGAGGTTTTTGAAATATTTCTTGCTTATGAAGGGAAAAATTGTAAGACGAAATCAAACGTCAAGAGTATTCTTGTAATTTTAAAAAATCTTCGGTTTTTTTCTATAATTAATCCAAATTTCAAGGGGCTTTCTTTACCCATTAACTTCATTTTGTTAAAAGGGTTTACTGCCCTCGTAATTTTCATTAGATATTTGACCTCTTCAACTTAGCACAATCCTCGAGGTATGTGTGGGAGAGGGTCAGGTGTTGTAAACCCCTAATTTTATGACTATAAGAGAGTTAGAAAATAGGATATTGATTCATGAAAATTGCCTAAACAAAAGGAAGTATTAAATAAAATTCTCATATTTGCATACGTAATGGCTAATATTCAAAATCTCACAGTACGACAACATCAAAATTTAAAATAAACTAGTTCAACTCCTTAAACAAAATATTTGACTCTAAAATATGAAAGAAACAATAAAAATAACTTTTGGCATCCATATCCACCGCCACATGCCTTTGCCAAGCTCCTTAACCCGAAAAGTGTTAATAAATATGGGATGAACTTTAAACTCGCTAGAATAAAAAAATCATCCAAGATAAATGCGCATGTAAATTATCAATGCATCAAGCCATCAATCACACGCATATAATATGTTGTTCTATTATACCATAAGATATGTAGCCCAAAGATTATTATGTTTCTGTTTCTGGTAGCCCATATGTCATTTTGCTTCTAGTAGCCCGAATGCCATTCTATTTCTCGGACATGCATCATGCTTCACTAAAAATTTAATATACGATTAATAAAAGACAAATTGAAATTCTCATCTCAAAATGCAGTTCAATAAATGCGAAAAGCAACTGTTTAAATGTTAGGTCTCGTGTTCTCCGTGTCCTACGAATAAAAAGCACTCTGCCGGACTGATTTTGGTCGGTGGTGACGACGATGAGAAAGATGGATTCTAAGTTGTGGTGTTGCCGGTGGTGGTTCTGTGACTTTGGAACTGGGCTATAGAATAATGAATACAGAATAATATACCGTGGATTTTTTTTTGTAGTGGTGTTTACTGGGACTTGGAAGGAAAAAGTATTTTTACCTAATTTTTATCTGGGCTTTCTAAAAGAAATCTGATAATTTGGTGAAAAATTAAAGAAAATTGTCTTATTTATACTGTGTATTAATCTAACGACGTAAGAATTCTAATCTAATTGTTAATGTTAATCTGAATCT
Source organism: Rehmannia glutinosa (assembly GCA_016081115.2). Lineage (NCBI taxonomy): Eukaryota > Viridiplantae > Streptophyta > Magnoliopsida > Lamiales > Orobanchaceae > Rehmannia > Rehmannia glutinosa. Next base: position 845,209 of record JABTTQ020001270.1, read on the forward strand.
AAATAAGAATTCTAACGGTATAATGATAGTATCATACTTGTGAGGCCTAAGATTCTAATGCACATTAATTATGAATGATAAATAATTCGAAAAAAAAAATCACAATAAAATTATACTCATACTAAACAAAATAATACTACTACTAATAATAATAATAATATCGTTAATACTAATTATCTCATAAGAATATGGGGTATTACAAGTGTTACTATCAATTTTTTATTTTAGTTTTTAAAATAATTTGGATAAATTATAATATTTTAAGAGAGATTGGGATCACGAATATGTTTTATATAATTAATAACGTGATAAGATCTCTCGATTCTTTTTATAAAGTGATTTATTTTGTAACTTCTATTTCTATTTTATAAATTATAATATTGTATAATACTATTTTTTAAAATATATAGTTTTTCTCGATAATATAACTTTTGGGGTATTTCAATTTTACTTCATTTGATTAGGGATGACAATGGGGCGGATCGGGGCGGGGCGAGACGGGACCTAGACCCGCCACGTGTCTAGAATGGGACGTGCACAGTTCGACCCACCACGGGTCTCGGGCGGGGCGGCCCGTTCTACCAAGTTTTAAATTAAATTTAATAAAAAAATAAATATATATTTATAAAATGTTATTTACAAAAATATTATTATAAATTTATAAATATTAGATATAATATAAGAAATACATAAAATTATATTATAATATATATTATATATGTAATATATATATATATATTAAAATATATTTTTTTAAAAAATATGCCATCCTTACATTTGATTATCAATTTACCCATTTGTAATATGTCTAAGTTATCTCCTTATACGCTACGAGTGGCAATGAGAGGGCTGGGGGGAGATTGGCATTCATGTACCCACCATGCTAAGGATCAGGGCATGATCAGGGTGGGGTGAATCGGGGATGGGCATGAGTGTGTATCCCTTTTTGTATTTTCTATAATTTAAATAACATTCATATTTCTCAATTATACATTTTAACAAAAGTATATACATATTTTTTCAAATGATGTGTTACAACTTACAAGCATATTAAAAAACTTGAATATTAGATGATAATTTTACAAATGTATATAATTTTCATAAATATATATATATATACACAATATAAATTATACTTAATATATAATTATATATATTAATAGGGCGGGGTAGGAGACCTAAACCCATCCCTACCTTATTGACGTAATTAGAGCGAGAACAAGTCATGTTAAGTTGGTTTTTCACCAACAAATTAGATGTCCTAAACTTAGATATTATGTTGTTGTTTTTTAAGAAGGATATTATGTTGTTTTTGAGTAAACTAAGTCCAAATCATTGCTTGAGTTGTATATCGAGTTATAACATGTATCAAGTACCAAAGAACCAAGAAAATGGTTGAAAATCAGAGGGGAAGGGGGTAGCTCAAACATGATATATTGCGTTACACAAAAGCATACAGTGGTACGAACTGAATAGAAAAACCAAGAAAGTGCTCTGACTCGTGTACTTCATGGAGTACCACATTACAAAACCATCATGTATCGCGGTACAAGTAAGATATACCGTGGTACAGAATTGTTTTGTAGAATATACCGCAGTAAAGAGTTGTTTTGTAGAATGTATCGCGGTATACAAGTCGCATATACCGCGTTACACAGTTTATTACAAGTCACATATACCGTTGTGAACCGCAGTTCAATCTCCCCCTACTGAAGTAACTCCGATTTTCAATTGTTTCCTACCACGATACATTCAACATATAACTCAATACCTCCCAAACACACTTCAGCAAAAATGCAGTTTTACATGGCGAGAAATGACGAAAACTTTTCTTTAATCAAAGAAAACTTAAGGCGGCAGAAAGATAAGAAAAAAACAAAGAAGTACAGAAAAAAAAAAAAAGAAGAAGAAAATAATAGAAGACAAAATGAAATGGGACAACATAAATGTCCAAATGACATAAAATAAAGTAAAAATGCAAGAAAAGTAATAGAGGTTCAGCTATAAATAGAGGTGAGCTACAATACAATAGAATAAAACATCCCTCAGAGCTGAGAATACGTTCATTTCTCGGCATCCATATTTCAATTTCATATTTTCTGTTTTTTACAGGTTCGCACAAATAAATGTTCTGCACAGGTACTTGGCAACAATTGATAGAAAGGAGGAGTAGGAGCTAGCTACAAGAAGCTTGAAAAATCTTCTAACCGGATATACACAGATTTCTTTTTATCCTCTCTTTTTATTTTGTAATTTGTAGTAGAACATATTTGGATATATAATATTGTATTTGATAGATATGGCCATGAGCTAAAATCTCCATTTCTAAATGATGATGTAACTTAATTGAATCTTATATTTTATGCCTTGATCTACCATGTTTCTATTAGTTGATCTATTTATAATGTTTATTAGAATAACTTCTAAATTACTTGATCAATAATTTAGATTATTTCGTGTATATATTTATCAAATCTAGGCCCATTAACAGCCCATAAGGAGACTCACAAGCACGACATTTTAAGCCCGTCCATATTTAATCTTGAAAAATCAAAAGGGTGGCGCAATTGGCGCCCCAAAATTGATGAAAGACACCCACTTTCTAAGTTCACCCTCCACTTTTTCAAATATGACTCAATTGATGAGTTCACCCCTCCTTTTTTCCAATTTTACCATTGGTCTTATTTTTCCCCAAAATACACCCTCCAACCTTTCACCTCCCCCACTTTCTCAATATAATGGCTCGTGAAATCCAAACATAACGGAGAAAAATGATGGTTCTTCCCAACTATGATGCGACTTCGTGGATGGTGCAACACCATCCACAACAAAGCCGAGACGCGACGCACACGAAGCCACGGCACGATCCGATCGCGATACCACGCCCGCCCCTGAGACTGTTCGGTTCGCGAAGAAGGTGATGAGGTATTGTTATAACTCCACTTTTACTTAAAATAACTTGCATTTTTATAGTTTGGGTGTTCTATTTAGTTGTATGGGTATGGATTAGAGACGGGTGTAGTTATGGCGCCATTTGGGTATGTGAAATTTGAAATATGAAACTTTGAAGAAGACGAAATGGCACGGTCGATGAAGCCCTAGGTGGCACGATCGTAGTTCATCGACCGTGCCACCATCGTGCCTTTGTGGCACAATGGCTTATTCATCGACCGTGCCACCATCGTGCCTTTGGGGCACGATGGTTTTATTAGTGGCACGGTCGATGAATAAGCCATCGTGCCATGATAGTTGTCAATTTTTTTAGATTTCTCTATGTGATTTGCTGATAGTGGTTGATTGCTAATTTTGATTTTTTACTATTTTTCACAGTGGGCTTGGAAGAGGCCGAACTTTATGTCAATAAAGCCGAAGATCAATTTGTATAGCAGGTTGTCGATTCTTGACGACTTAGAAATCGAGTTGCATGATTGCGGGGATTTTGTGTACGAGGAGTTTCGGAAGTCCTATTTTGGTTTTGTATTGCGAATGGACAACTGTGCAGTTAGTTGTAATGTCGCCCTTCATGCCGTTATTGCGAATGAGGTTGTTAAGAAAGCGCGAGGGACGAATTTTGGTTTCGGATTGGAAACCGTTTGATTTGGTTCTCCAAATATGGGTACGCTTTGATTACTGGGCTATCATTTGCCCCCACCACATTTGATCCTGACACCAATCACGTTCTGCCTCCCAATGGGTTGTATGATAGATACTATTGTGGTGTCAAGGTGTCGATGGAGGATCTACTATTGCATTTACAGCGGTGCATTCGTGATGATCCATCCGATGAGTTGAAGGTGGCGAAGTTGTTGGTTGCATATTATTTGCTATTCGCGTGGGATCCAAGGTCCCCATCGTTGAGGAATCGTGGTGGACTCGGTTGATCACGTTGATCGGTGGGAGTCTTTCTGGGGAAGTACTGCGTTCCAAATTTTATGCCATTACCTTTCACTATTACCCACCGAGCCCAAGAGTACTTTCCGTATTTACTGATTTGTTTGGGCTTTGTTGGTAAGTGATATTAATGTAATTTACATCTTATAATTTACATTTAGTACAAACATACATCTTATAATTTAACTATTTTTATTGTTCTTCTTAGATATGGGCTTACGAATTGACCGTCAGGTACACAATGTAATTTGTGTTTTTCAAATTTTAACTTATGGTAATAATTAAGTAATTCGATTTTGTTCTTGCAATTTTGTAGATTGATACATATAGGACCTTGGTGCGAGGGACAATGAGCTTCCTTATCTATTGCATGTCAATCTCGAGCTCCAATCCGGTGTTGTTTATGTTCATCGGGGTAACCCGATCGGGAAGAAGAAGTCCACGACGCCTATTACTCCTCAAGCTTCAAAGCGTCGACACACCACAGATGAGTCGACTTCATTGATGGATGACGATGATCGCCTTGATGCGGATCCACATATTGAGATGGGTGATTATGATCGCCCCGCCCCGCAGGCGTTGTTCCGATGTTCCTCCACACACCTCCACACCCTCTCTAGCCGCCGATCGAGCTATTAGAAGAATTGGTGTGCGTGCGGTGGAGGCCATTGTGCCGACTTTGGTTGAGCGTGCCGTTGAGGCCTTGGTCCCGCATTTAGTACGGCGGGAGGTCGAGGCGTTGGTTCCGGATTTGGTCTTGACTGGGATGCAGCAAGAGGTTTCTGTAGCGGTGCGGCGGGAGGTTCCACCTTATGTGCGGCGCAGATCATGCCGATTTGGTCGAAGACGTCTCGCTATGGTACCGCCTATCGTGCGGAAGGAGGTCGCTCTTGTATATCCCCGCCATTCAAAATTTGTCTGACGGTATCGCTTTCGGTATCCATTTATTTGTTTTTCTGTTAAGCATTTAGAATAGAATATCTTTTGAATTTGTTATTTAATGAAGTTCCCTTCATTGTACAGATTCTATTCCCCGCATGTGGTGGGTCGCAAATTACTCCCCAGGTGGTCCAACGATCTACTACTCCTCCACCGTCGTCGTGTCTTGCAGGGGTCATTGTTGGATCTTTCCCTACGGATGTACGGACACCGAGGATTGGTGCATCGCCACGGGGTTCACCGCCCACATCCTGGAGGGGATGATATGTCCTTTCGTGTTGTGAGATCACGAGTGTCGTCTCAGTACCTTCGTAGCCCTTTCACGCACACACGAGCGCCGTAAGGAGGATGCCACACATGCCGAGTATATGCGGTTCTTAGATAGTGATGAGCGTAAGTTAAATCAATATATGAATTCAAATACACTATTGTTGTTCTCGTGATTTTAACACGAGTTTTATGTCTCGGCCGCAATGTTGGATAGAAATATCCATTCTCCTTCAATTTATGCATAAGTTGTTGCATTTGAGATCGACCCTCACGCTCGACAACTCTATTCTTCATACGGGCATTGTAGATAGTTCGTATGGTGGACTTATTATCTTGAAACTTATTTTGTAGGCCAAACAAAATGTCCTTCGGCCGAGTATTGCCATGTGACATATCCAACACATATTCTTTCTCACTTCTTGATAATCGACCGGCATAAGAGTGACCCTCCAAATATTGTGCAATTGGATGATTATGCACACCACATAACATTTAGTGATCATTCTCCTTCAATTGTTACTTGTCGATCGCTCAAACGAAATGGGCAACCACATTTCTTTGTTCCATTCTCTCTTAGAGACTTTTTTCGACTTTCTTAGATCGTTTTGTTCTCCATCTCTAGTCTTTTTTTGAATCACGGTAATGCCCACTACGTTCATAAGCCAAAAATATCCGAGGTCTTTTTTCCTTGACCACCGTCCGACCTACTTATTACAATAACCATGACGTGCTCATGTCCTCTCTCACGCACCCAATCAAATAATTTATCCCAAGAAACAAATAACAAATGCGTCGTGAATACGTGTGTGTAACCGAGAACAACACCAAGCTCTTCAACATTCTTATCATTCTTGGGAGGACAAACAACACTATTTTTAGCAACGAGGCCATACCCTATTAAAACAAAATCAACAAGCCCAAAAACAAACCGTCAAAATGGCACGATGGAAACCATGATCGTTCCACCCTCCATCGTGTCACATGGCAATATGGCACGATCATTGAACATGTAATCATGCCATATTGTCATGTGGCACGATCAAGTGATGATCGTGCCATGTTGTTGATGATCGTGCCAATCGGCGGAAAAACAATGGTGCAGCAGAAATATCGAACGGTAAAAGTGGATAAATTACATAATTTTGAGCTGAAAACCAAGAAGATACTTACATTATTTGGAGGAATCAATTATTTCTTGTCCATTTAATTTTGTTGTGTTGGTGTCGAAAAAACTAGGGTTTACAAGAACAAGGTTTCAGCTTTTCTCAAGAAAGAAGAAGAAAAAGAAAAAGAATGTAGTTGAAGGATGTGGGTGGGTGTGTTTTAGTAGATTTAAGTGTAATGAATGATGTGGGTGGGTGTACTAAGAGATTGGGGGGTGTATTTAGAACTTGGCTTTTAGTAAGGGTATTATAGTCTTTTAACTTAATGACATTTTTGAAATATTAGAAAGTGGGTGTACTCATCAGTGCAGGGGGTGCTAATAGCGCCACCCAAATCAAAATTCGAAAAAATAGCCCAACTCCACTTTACCAATTTTCTTCGCGGCCCATCAAGGTTTCGATTCTCGTCACCGCACTGGCAAGAAATCGTTGGCGATTTGGTACTTAATAAGAAAACATTTAAGAGGATAATAACATCAGTACTTATGGTGTGATTTGGTTGTGCTTTTACTCCGTTCACTTTTATTTTTAAGAGAATAGTGGTGATTTTTTTCTAAGGTAAAAATTGGATGTGTAGAGAAAAAGTAACAATTGTGTTGATGTGATGAAGAATCTTTTGGGATGTTGATTGTTTGTGAAAAAATTTGTGGAATAAATAGAGTAAAATATAATGCAAGAAAATGAATAAAAAAAGATAAAAAAAAGGCAATATGTATCTTATTTTATACCTGTTGCTATCAAGTTTAGGACAAAACTAATAAAAGTAGTGATAAATTAAGGAGATTATCGAATTTCATATGCATAAGGGGATGATTTGAAAAATAAATAGTATAATTAGGTATTTAGGAATGTGAGAGAGGGAGAAAAATGAGATTTTCTTTGAAATTTTTCATTTCTTCCATAAACAATCACACTTCCCACAATTTTCACTCAAAAATAAACTAGGAAAAAAATTTCACAACTAATCAGATATATTGTGTTAGTTAAACTTGAATACAATCACACTTCGCACAAATTTCACAAATTTCACCTTTTTTTTTTTTTGTTTACGCACGACTAAATTTGAATGCAAATATATTGTGTTAGTTAAACTAACACGAGATTGCCCAAACAACATATCTAAAACCTTGCGTTTTAATGAAGGAGAAAATTAAATTCAAAGACAAAAAAACTTGTATGAGAAGATATCATGTGTATATAGTATGAGATGAATCCTTGTTGTAATATAATTACAAACCCAAGTGCAAACCAGGAAAAAAAAAAAATATGTTGTCTGGACAATCCTAAAAAGGACGTATGTCCCATACCAAGAAAGTATAGGTTATGTGTCCCAAGAGGGGATACTCTCGGTCGACAAAAAAATTAAAAATTGTCGACCAATATGTTTTCTTCAATCAAAATATTTAAGTGGCACTAGTCATCTAGGGTTTTAAATGAATCGAGTCAAATCAAACATAATATTATTCAAACTTGTTTGAATTTTTATAGTGCTTCAAAAAATTGTGTAAGAAATTAGTTTGATTATTAATCAATTCGAGCTTTAGTCAAGCCGAATACGAATCGAGCTAGAATAGTCTCGATATGCTTATATATAATATATATTATGTTAATCTTTTACTAATCAAGTGGAATCAAGCCAAGCTTTGTATTTTATCGGGAAAAAATTGTGTTCAAGCTTGACTCATTAAAGAATCGAGCTTTTAACGATCGATACCAAGTCGAGTATCGAGTAGCTTAACTTAATTCGATTGCCACCCTTATAGTCATCATTGTATTATCACATGGATTTTAAATTTTACCATTTCTGGCCATTTTAAATGTTTAATGTCATAAACGTGATAAGAAACTATTGCCTTTTAAACCTTTTCCCCCTCCGCTGTGAAAACATAATACTAATATGTTGGCATTTCATACGTTTTAAGAGCTAGAAAACATGTTAATACCAAATATTCAGCAGTTGCAAAGAGTGAACTGATTATTTGGTTATGCACATTATTGACATCTAAAATCTAAATGAGTTCATTAGGCTGATATTAGGCAAAATACAATTTTTTTAAGCTTTTCCACATGCACTACGAACTGATGACAATGCGAGAGACAAAAGCAACTAAATAAAGGGGGACCAGAGTTTCATGTTCCATATTTCTATTCTATTTCCTATTCCACATAGTCGGATGAATGACATGTCATTGAGATAAACATGAATGTTGATTAATTTAGTGTATCTACACGTGCCGTTCATCCGGATGATGGAGTAGAAAGTCGAGTACAAATTTGGAATAGGAAATGTGAATCCAGAAAAAGGCATATTTAGTATCTAGCCACAATACGCTATCACCTTACCTTGAAATTACAGCACAAACACAGGGACCTTTTTTTTAACTTATTACAAAGTACCTTTTTTTTTAGTACATATCCTGGGAGGGGAATGAGTGATGGGAATCAAACAAGACCTCTGGTCTAAGCATGAGAGTCATAACCACTAGGCTACAATCTGATTCCTAGATACCGGGACAACTTCTTATTAAAGAATATGCACGAATAGCAATAGCCAATTGTAATGTAATAAAATCTTACCAACCAATCAAAGCACGAGGAATACCTAGTATATCGCCAGTTAGGAGGGCTCTTTTAAGTTTTACCTTCCCAGGGGTAAATGGTGGGTATCTTATATCAACATCTCCTTCAAACTCACGTTGTAAGACGGCCTTTTTATGGCTGAAAGTATCGAAAGAGAATTTTCCATGGTACGCTCCCATTCCACTTTCCCCACCCCTCCGAATGGCAGAGTAGGCTCTGCAATCTGCACCAACAAATTTGTTAAGATGACTCAAGTCTATTATCAAGTTGTATTCTCATCCTTTTTTTCTTCACGTAAATTACAAAAACTGTCCTTGAGGTTTAGCCAAATTACAGAAAAAGAAAAAAGAAACCAGCTTCTTCTTTCAAAATTACAAATATTCCCTTCAGATATTCACAAACATCCCTTGAGGCTAAGTCATAACAAATACCCTTTCTTGAGGGTGCAATTTGTAAAATAGAAACAAATATCAATTAGGTACTTAAATTTTAAAAGATGGTTTGGTTTTATTGTAATTAGACTGAACATCAAGGGTATTTTCTGTAATTAACCCTTTTTCTTTTGATCAGTGCACTGTTGCCTCTGCGGTATTAGAAAATGGCATGAGAAAGACTTACATGCGTAATTGTCTCATTAATGGCCATACCCCCTGCCGAGACGTTTCTTATGAATTCCTCTTTGAGCTTCTTGTCATTTGTAAATAGATATGCAGCGAGAGGTTTTCCTTTAGAATTAATCAGGCCAAAGCTGTCCTCAATTTTGTCGACCTTCAAATGGAAAAACAATGTTACAAATTTTTCTTTCAGGCTAAACATATTAGTTGCATTACTGGCCATCAAAATTCAAGGCATATATTATAACATACAAACTAAACAAAATCAATACAGTAAAAGATGCCCATAGCTGAAATAAATTATCCTTAATGCTCTTTGTTATTCGCAGAAAAATAGCACGGCCCGGAGTTTCCGCAGTTAAAATAATTTTATCTCTTTGTTTTCACCATTTTTGTGTTGAACACATTCGGGTGAACCGCAAAAGTAATAAGTATTTGTCGTATAAAATTGCTCAAAACTAAAATCAACCAGAGGCTTATTAAGTTTTACCGTGACAATGGGAAGCAAAGGACCAAAAATCTCCTCATTCATGATAAGGGAATCTTCTGGAGCATCCAGTATTACTGTTGAGCAATCTTACTGTAAAGACGAAAGAAAATTATTAACACGGATATCTCGCGTCTATTTAAACAAGGTCAATGCTGAAGAAGAAAAGAAGTGCAAAATCAAGTTTTGGAACTTACAGATTGGCTTTATCCCGTTGGCCTCCGATAACTACTTTACCAGAAATCTTCTTGTCATCCAATAACTTTGTTACGCGGTCGAAATGGCGTGAATTTATAATTCTTGACAACTCTTTTGATTGCATAGGATCCTTTCCGTAGAAATTCTCGAGTTCAGATGAAAGAGCGTCTATCTGAGAAGACATAGCAGAATTAGATTCAAACAGGAAACTAAACTCACACATTTGTTGATATGCTTAATATGGTTCTTCAATCAGAATCGATAGCTAATTAGTAATTACCAGTTTTGAAGCAAACTCTTTTGTGGTTATTACGTAATCAGGCGCAACACAGGTTTGTCCAATATTGCATCCCCACTTGCCAGTGATTATTCTTCTTGCTGCAACCTTTGGAAAGCTCAACTTGTAAGATGCTAATATCAATTAATTTAATAAAGGGATAATTGCAAAACCTACCACTGAGGTTTAGCCTAATTACAAAATTAAACCAAATTATCTTTCAAAATTACAAATACCAACCTTAAGGTTCACGAATACCCCCCCGAGATTTGTATTTACCTAACAAATATCCACTCTTGAAGATGCAATTTGCAAACTAGAAACAAATGTCAATGAGACATTTGTAATTTTGAAAGGTAATTGAGTTTTTTTGTAATCAGGCTAAACCTTAGGGGTAATTTTTATAATTATCCCTTAATTTAATGGATGACAGTTGCTGGTATTGGTTCCACAAAAAGGTTCAGTTTTGACAACTTTGGATAAATTGAACAACTTACTACTAAGTCGATATTTGAATCAACCACAACCGGACATTTCCCACCAAGCTCCAAGACCACAGGTGTAAGATGCTTGGCGGCAGCTGTTAATATGATGCGTCCCACATTGCTATTCCCTGTAGAGTTGTTGATACAAATCAAGATCAACTTTGGATGTAAAATTTTTGAGACCAATGCTAACACTTTATCTCTTGCAATATTATTCAATAATATGAAGTAGTCAAGTAGAATTACGGCTACTTTCAGAAAACACGTGGCATTTCATATCCGAAAAGAGCACAGAAGTTTTAACAAAATACGAATAAATCAAAAGGACATCATACATTTTGCTGAATTCATTTTGTTATATGAGTGGAAAGCAAAACATACTTTTAGGCTTCTAGCTTCGCAGCTTTTAAGATTTGGTATGCATGACACTAAATTTGGGATTTTTCTCATCTGTGTTAGTTCTTGACTTCTTGTTAAGGAATTTGCTAAAAAAAATCTTCCAATCAACTTTCATAGTTTGTTTTCTCACATGAATTAAATGATGAATGATGAAGAAGAAATATGATATGCCACAACAAATTATGTGCTCAATGAAGGCCATCCAATCCTTTTTTCTTATTCAATAATTGTACATAAGGTATATAATAGTAGGCATATCAAAATTTCAAAAATCATTTCCGTAATTCATATATTATAATATGGATATACACACAAAGATGGGCCCAGTAATACGTATGAAAGGAAAAAAGGGAGGAATTTGGTTGTGTTTGTTTGAGAAAGCCATGCCGACACATATCAATACAAAACTTTGTACAGAAGAAAGAAAATCGTAGTCACTTAATCTTCATTACAACATCTCCAGGCAGCTGATTTCAGAAATAAGAAGACAGCATCTCCTTATAAACAAAAGGGATAATTACAAAAAAAGAAATGCTAATTAAAAAAAAAATGTTTAAAAATTACAAAAAGCGCCCTTGGTTTGATTATGTCATAAATTTACAGGGATAACTGTAATATTTTAGAAATAAGAAGACAGCATCCCCTTATAAACAAAATAAAATTTTGTATCCCTCTTCGACTTTGACAGCAGTAAGAAGCAGCAATTTTCATGCATTGATCAATTATGTTTTAGGATGTAACTGAAACATATAATAGATGAATGGTTGGCTTCATTATTACCTGTGTAAAGTATTTTATCCCATTTTTGTTCAAGCAAAACAGTCGTTTCGGGCACACCACCTTCAACAACTTTGACAGCTGATGGATCCATATACTCCCCAAGAAGATTTGATAGCAATGATGATGTAGCAGGGGCAACCTCTGATGGCTTCAAAACAACAGCATTACCAGCTGCTATAGCTCCGACGACTGGATCAAGTGACAAAACTAGGAAGCAAAGGGAAAGGATCCAGTTTTAATGGTGCTCAAAGCAACAGTGAAAATTGCAACGTTAGTCCTGTAATTATAGGTGTGTGGCAAAAGTAGTCCTATTCAAGTTAAATTCGCAATAAAACTCCATAATTATTAAAAAATATCAATATTGAGTCCTAATTTTGTCAAAAATTGAGATTTATGCCGGAAAAATGACATGTGGCGGTCATATGAGGAAAAAGAATCGGGGATTCTGGCCAATGACATTATTTTGGCAGAAATTTCAATTTCCAGCCAAATTATCTGTTTTACAATTTTTCCCAAAATCAACAGACAACAAGACAATAGATTGTCGGATTGCAAGAAATATGCACATGAATCACAATAAGAGAGAACCAACATACTAAAAGGATAGTTCCAAGGTGATATAACTAATACGACACCCAAAGGTTCTGACACTATTTCTGCTGTCGACGGAAAATTGACCATTGACGTATTCACCGCAACAAAAAATAGCAAAATATATCCTATGTATCCAACAAAAAAGAGTCATAACAAATTTAAGCTCTGAACTAATTAACTATAGTCTATAAAGTTACTCTTTCTGGCATCATCCATCGATGCAATTCCTTCAACGCCAACGTGCATGATGCTGATACTCCATAAAGCTGCATGTCAATAAGATTAAAAACATAATTCACGATGGAATACATTAAATGTGCTGTCGCACATGAAAAGGTAACATAATTCAACTTTTTATTGTGAAACTGATCTATTATTCAAATAAAAATAATTGTAAACTTAATTGAAACTTTTGGTGACATGTAAAAAATAGATTTAGCAGATTAAACTTGACCAACTAGTGCAAGGATGTGAGCATTATCTCAGAATCATGAAAAACTTACACTTACAATTTCTTGCAAAATAAAAATTAGAATAATCTCAAATAATAAGCAGAGAAAGTGGAATCAAAACAGTTAGAGACTAAAAAAAATAACAATAGTGAATGTTCTTGAACTAAAATAACCATGTGTGTAGAAAGGAAACCATAATAATCAAAAAAAGTTAGTACAAAATACTTTGTATAATGTTTTCATAATAAATTCCATCACATAAAATTTTCAAAATGTATAGCTATAGAATAATTTTGGAACATCTTATTAAAATTAGGATAATTACAAAAACTACCCATGAGGTTTAGTATAATTAAGAAAGCTCAAATTATCTTTCAAAATTACAAATTAAGCATGCTTGAAGTTTATATTTACCTAACAAATGCCCTTCTTGAACCCATTTGAGGGTTTAAATTCGTAAGCTAAAAACAAATGTTGAATGATATTTGTAAGCTTTTTTAGTACTTAAGCTAAACAGGGGTAATTTTTGTAATCAACCCTTAATATCAATACAAAGTGATAATTATTCAGCACCAAAATAACAAATAAAGAATCTCATGAATTTATTCCCACCTCATGAAAATATGCATCGTGTTCTGATTTGTTGAGGTCAGAACGCAGAGCTTCGAAAATGTCTTTCTCATGGCGAGTGGTTATTTTGAGAAGTGCTTTCAACTGTGAAACTCGCCAATCAAATGTCTTCGTCTTGCCGCTGCTGTAAACCGATCTCAGATCCTGCGATACCCTCTCCACACCCTGAGCCGTCGGACGAACCACCGGAACAGCCGTAGGATGAAACACTGAAACATCCATCGGATAAAATGTTAGAAACTGTAATACGATGGGAATCGAGAAATCAACCAGAACAAAAAGTAGTATTAATGGAGAAGCGAAACGAAAAGGACAAATAATTATGAAAATAATATACAAAAATCGGAAGAGAGCTGACCTCGTAATTGGATAATCTGGAAAATCGAACCAGAGAGAATAATAGGGTAGGTAAAGTCTCAAACCCAGATTTCCAAGCCATCTTCAATACACACAATTAATGCTATTATTTACGCGAGGAGCATAAAATATTTTAGAATGTGGAGCTTGTTGTCACGGGCTAGCCATTTTTCGCCACCACACGATCTTGTGGCGCCTTGGCCCATCGCCAGCCTTATCCCACAAGACAACCACCTGGTTTCGCCGTCGGGCTCATCGAGAACGCGGCTCAAAAGATCCGATTTGGGTAAAGGATGGCCAATTCTTCTTCACCGTCAAGTCCATGACTAGCGACAAGCTCCCGAACTTAACCAGGTAGGCATGCCCGAACATCCGAAGGGTCATGTACACGTACCCACAAACCGGCCGATCGAAGCCACATACGGTCATTCACAAAGACAATCCACCGAGTAGTTATAGCGAAAAGACACCCCCAATGTCACGGGCGTGACATCCTCCCCACCCAAGATGGTGTACGCCCCGTACACGGTCTACTCCACCCGAAGTGCATCAACGGCGCCCCGGGCAGCCCACACGTGTGCCCCTCGCACACCAATCGCACTCGGAGACGAGAGAGGATTCTCCAGGATGATCGCCACCCAACATGTTCCCTCCCCGCCTACTCCACCACCCTCTTGGTAAGAGCGCTTGGCGCAACCACGGAATACAAATGCTGGGACGGCCTCGATACCACTTGTCACGGGCCTAGCCATTTCGGCCACCACACGATGCCGCGGCGCCCTTGGCCCACCACGGCACTTATCCCACAAGACAACCACTGGTTTCGCCTGCCTTGGGCTCATCAGAATGCGGCTCCGGCTCCAGATCCGATTTGGTAGGGATGGCCAATTCCCTTCTTCACCGTCAAGTCATGACTAGCGACAAGCTCCCGAACTTAACCGGGTAGGCATGCTCGAACATCCGGCGGTCATGTACACGCACCCACAAACCAGCCGACTGATCAAGCCACATACGTCATTCACAAAGACAATCCACCAAAGAGTTATAGCGAAAGACACCCCAATGTCACGCGGGCGTGACATTGTGGTGATTTACATTTGTTTTAGTCGTCTACAGACTACTACACGTGATTGTGCTCTCCCCTCTGTCTCCCTCAGAATAGACGGCTAGCTAGGAGCGATGATCAAAAATCCCCGAGCTCCGATTAGGCGTGAGTCTCTCTTCTCCGCCACGTTATTCTTCTAATTAAGCCCCTAACCTCGCTCACATCCCCGCCTAACCGTCCAGGCTGCCCGCCAGCGCTAGGCCCCAATTTATCGTCCAACTAGCGACTAACGATTTTTAGAACACTGGTCATCATATCGGGTTTGTCTTTGATTTTAATTTGGGTTATATTTAAAATACATCAAAAATCAAGTAAAATATAAAAATAATTACGTTTTAGATAAATTGGTAACATTGTGTCGATTCGCGTTAGTCGTTTTCGTGTTTGGGTTTCTCTCATAAACTTCGGATCGGATTCGTCTCATGTTTCTTTGGGATATCTTATCGTGTTAGAGATTATCACCCCCTATGGCGGGCTTCCCCGTGTTAGGGAGTTCGTGTTATGACACAAATATTATAATATTTAATTACACAAATAGTTCGACAAGACAAAAATATCTATAAGTTTATAATATATGCAATTAATGCTACAAAACCTACTTGGCACAAAAATATTCTTAAAAAAATAGAAGAAGCTAAATTTACAAATAAAATACCTTAAATTAATTAAAAAATACATTCAATAATTTATTCAACATCACATAATTAACTAAAGCATCATAAAATATGAAAATAATGAATCTGCAGTATACAACTAAAAGGTTAAATAAGTGAATTAGGTTGACATGCAAGTCAACATGACTTGACTTGTTTTTTATGTTAATCATGTCCGACTCGAAATAGACTCAAACCAGGTGATGATTTGTCCATGTACATGCTAAATTTGTGTTAGGTTAAGTATCGAATTATTATGTTGTATCCCAAATTGCCACAACTAACTAGCAAGTCTCATGTTATCTTTTCTTTTTTAACTGGAAAAAGGAAATAGGATATCTCAGAGATTCGAACTGGTCTGCTTCTCCGGTAATACACCCTTTGTCCACACAATCAATTCCCGACTCCCCAAATCTCAAGGTTCTTGAAAACTTTTATTTAGTTTTAGGATACTTACAAAATACTCCCGATGTTTGGGCTAATTACAAGAAAAAAACATAAATTTCGGAAATTACAAAAATCCTTGAGATTTGATTTTGACTTTGACTTAAAATTTAAGAGGTTGGTTGTAATATTTCTATAAAATTCATGGAGACTTTTGTAATGTTTCTTGCTTATGAAAGGAAAAATTGTAAGACAAAGTCAAACCTCAAAGGTATTCTAGTAATTTCAAAAAAAATCAGGTTTTTATGCAATTAGCCCAAACCCAAGGGTTTTTTCGTAATTATCCCTTAGTTTTATTATGTTAAAGGGTTTATTGGGGTATGTTAAACGGCCTTATTTCAAGTTTGATTTACAACTATAGCCATCCTTATTAAAAGGATTCAAATATGCAATCAAGTTCCCATTATACCCTTTATAATGAGAATAAGGAAATATGATTAATTCGCACTGCATTTCACGTAGAATACGAACACTTTCGAGCTTTCTATTTCTGTTTCATTCGTGGCATTGTTACACCTACTTTGATCAGTCTCCATTCGGAGGTTTTAAAAGATCATGTTAGGTTTCCAATCGATAAACTTAACAGTCATAGAATTTTAAAAGATGTTCGATTCTATGTTATCGATTCCAAACCAAGGTTTACGGTGAAAATGGAAATAGTCCATTACGACCATATCAGCCCAACATGCTCCGTAAAATTAATAAATCCCTTAAAATTCATACCTCTTTTTGACCGAAATAGCAGGTTAGGGTTAAGTGGTTCGCAACGCCACCAATCGGAAATTATCGCCCCAGATCGTTTGACAAATGCTCCTCACCTTTGTTCAAACTCACCTCGAGGAAGATGATCGCAAGTTATCCGACTCTTCTTAAACCGCCAAAGACGGCCTTGGTTCTTTTCTTTACTCCAAGGCGTAAAAGTAATTCTTCAAAGGGATGAATCAATAGACATTATGAACACATGTTGAACAAAAACGGCCTTTATTTTATTAAGAACTTAAAGAAAAATTTATTACATCATTAATCTCCTTTTGGGAGGAGAAAACTTGTTTAGCCTCTCATAAAGGCTATTACACTCTTGTACATAAAATTAAAAACTAAACTCTAAAACCGAAAAACACTCTCAAATTCTAAACACTCAATATTACGAAGTTTTATGTAGAAGACTTAGGAGAATTTTCGATGTCCTCACCTCCTTCAAACTCGGTTTAAATAGATGTAAGTCCGGATTTCAATTTCGGACTTCAACTCTTGTTCAAATGTAAGGCATCACTGCTTACATCATCCTTTTGAATTATTGCTTGCTTCCACTTGCAGCAATTAGTTGGCCTTTCCCTTTCTTCACATGGACTGGCCCCATTTTTGTCTGGTATCCGAAGTTCTTTATGCAAACTTCCAAATCCTGCTGACTCGTCCTTTGTCTTGTAATACTTTGGACGACATCTTTTATGGGCCCACTTTTCGTCTTTTTTGTAAGTGGGTTGTTACCTGTCTGGAGTCACATGTCTCCACTAGCTTTGTTGGGGAATCTACTTTTTGGTGGTCCCCGAAACTTTGATACTTCGTGACTTTTCTTCTCCGTCAGGGTCTTCTCCGATCGACTTTTGGCCGGAATCCTTTGCCAAATTCCGGTTCTTCGGGTTTTGACATTCGGACAGACGAAGTTCCCAATGGCCGATGTGAGCCATATTGCAGTAAAGATTTCCGACGAGTTTCTTTACTCCCCGTGACTTGTTTTCCCACGAAGATTTCTTCTTTTCGAATAGGTCTTCTGCGAATCTTGTAGTTTTTCCTGTCATAGTATTCAACGGGAATGATCCGTTCACTTTGAATTTTGATAGAACTTGAACGGAAACTTGACTTTGTCCATCTCGGTGAGAGAGACCCACAATCCCCATGCCCTTCTTGTAGTGATTTGATCTTGGTGAAGGTCATGGCCAATTGTACTTCTTTCCGAACTTGCCTCATTGATATTTCCGGCGCTCTTTCATCCGGTCTTGAAGCCTAATGTAATGGAAGGCTTCATGTCCACCTTTTCCGACGGCTCTCTGTCGCCGCACTTATGAAATACGACTCCAATGTATCCCCTCGTCTTAGGTTGTCATTGTTGGACCAAAGACTTCGTGAAAATGACTTCCCCGGATCCACGGTAATTTTGTGATCTCGGGAATCCTGGTGAAGTAGTATAGACTGAGGCCAAAGCCCCAAACTCGTACCACCTCTTTACTTCTTGAGGGCTGGAATTTGGTAGCATCCAAACCCTTGGATATTTTCCAGAAACATCAATCTTTGTTTTTTCTGGAGATATCCCATGCCTGGTAATTAGTTTCTCCCAATTTGCCTGGTATTCCTGCCAAGAAGAAGAAACTTTAATCTCGTTAATATCAACCTTAGAAGTGCCCATCATAGGCCTAAGATTGATCTCTTCGTCCTTTACCCGGACGTCTTTGGGTTGATGTGATAACTCGGGATTTGACTCCGGAGTATCAGTTTTTCCTTGGGCCAACATTTCTGCCAGCTTAGGACTTGTGCTAGAGGTACTTGAATCCTCTGCTGCAGGTTGAGGAGCCCTGCGCTCTAAACGCTCCGTTTGCTTATTAGCGGCCCGGAGGAGTGGTTTTTGAAATGCGTTCGTTCTCAATCGAGAGTGAGCCAGGACACATGCTCGTATACGATCGGTTACTTTGTCCCGATCATTCCTTTGTAATTTCAGCCAAATCGGCATTGATGACCAGGGTATCAAATTCTCGGAGTAGCATTTCGGTGGTCTCCAAGATGTCTTGATGCAAAGTGAGGATGGAATCAGCCTTCAATTCCTCCATCTCTTGTTAGAAAAATGCAAGAATATTTTCATGAGATTTTATAATGACAATATCATAATCATAATATTGACATTCGACTTGCCATCTAAGTATCTATCTTTTTTCCGGTTTTGATTCAATTTTGTTTTTTTTAAAAGCTTTGACACTTGAATTATCAATTTTTAAGATAAACTTTTAGCCAAGAAAATAAAGGCCATTTTTTGAAAGCCTTTCGATCGCAAAGAATTCTTTTTCGTTGATATGCCACCGAGTCGATTCACTCGGGTGTGAATAAACCATCTGCAAAGATATATGCATGGCACTTCTCCATTTGGTGTAGCTTTTGTAAGAACATTTGCCCACCAATAATCATGGCATCAGATAAAGAACGGTTCATCTTCATCGTGTGGAATTGCAAGTTTGGAAGATTTTTGCAAACCTCCTTAAGTTGTTTGATTCCTTCTTGATGTTCATTCTCCCATTTGAATATCTGCATCTTTTTTTAAGCAATGGGCTAAACACCTTCCTCGTAATGTGCTAGATTGTTTATGAACATTCCAAAGAAATTGACAACTCCAAGAAAACTGAAGTCGCTTCTTGTCTTTCAATGTATCCGAAATCCCGTATCTTTTCTACAATATGACTTTGTAGGATTATTCCAGATTCGTCGATCTCAATTCCTAGGAATTCAATCTGTCTTGTTGCAATCACTGCCTTCTTCTCCGAAAGCACTAATCCTTCCTTGTGACAAACATCTGAAAATATTTCCAAATGTTTGAGATGTTCCTTCATGTTCTTTGATGCGATTAGAATGTCATCGATATACACGAACATGAAACTGAAATAATCTTTGAAGAGATTATCCATCTTCCTTTGATATATCTGGGGTGCGTTAGCCAATCCCATAGGCATCACGTTCCAAATATAGTGTCCTTGTGGTGTAGAGAAAGTGTGATCTTCTTGCTTTCTTCATCCATCTTAACTGGTAGAATCCAGTTTGCAATCGAACTTTGAGAATATCTTGGCCCCTTTGATACGATTAACGGATGTTCTCTGCTTGGGATATAGTATCCGTCGAACTCCAAAATGTTATTAATTCCTTGTAATTAATAACAAGTCTTCGCTTTCCTCTTTTGATTTCTCCATGGTTTCGACTAAGAACCATGGATCGTTGTATGGAGAAACTCCTGGTGAAATTAACTTAAGGTCAAGATGTTCCTTAAGTATCTTCGCATATCCTCACGATCCTCCTGGTTCATAAGGATTGGTTTGAATCTTACGAACTCGTACTCCTTTCCAGGTTTAACCTTTAAGGAAGCTTTAAGCTCGTTCTTATCCCACCAAGCCAAAGGATCTTCATTGTAATTCCTTTGGATCTTCTTCTTGATATCCTCGAGTGTTATTTGTTCCTCAATAGTCACATCACTCTGTGGATTCTCCATAAGACTCATCCATAATTCTCGCAATGAACGGAGTAACTCGTTCTTCACCTTGTACTACGAATGAATACAAGTTGTTATCCCATATTTTTGATCCTTTTGAATCGAACCAAATTGTCTATAGGATAATAATGCTTCACCAAATTTTCTTCGATCCGCCATTTTTGGATTGCGAAGTTTGGCTTCATCACCACACTTTGCTGCGAAAAAGAATAGGCATTTTTCGGTAAAATGCTTCCCATGATCTCACGGATAATAATCTTATGTGAATCGCTTGAATGTTTGTAGGAAATTGTTTCCTAGCAAAATATCTGCCCCAGATATCATGGAAATAGATTGGTGGCGTCTTCACTTTGTACCATGGGTACCGCCCGCGCCTCCGATCATGATTTCGCTTGTTTAATTCCTCGATTAAGGATAAGAATCCTTTTAGAGAAATCTCTTCCTGCAATAGCTGGCAAATCCTCTCCAACGTCTTTGGGAAAGACATCCGGCTTAGAAAAGTACATATTCCGACACTGAATCAATATAGGCGGCGAAATACTCGGCCTTGTATTGAAGATATAACATTCCAATAGAAATGTATATGGAGAATGGACTAGTGGTCATCTCGATTCTATATCTTTTATTAGCCATGTGAACTCCATTCCGTCTTGTAATCTTTCCCAAGGTTTATGATCCTCGAGAAATTCAATTCCCAGTATTAATTGCTCGGGATTTTTCCCGCAACTCTGTGATAGTAAGCTCAATTTCTCCTATCTTCGGCTTCCTTGATACCTTCCAACTATTGGTTGTTGTAGATAATATAGAACACCACAAGGAAAAATATTATCCTTTTGAGTGATGTCGAATATTATTTCAACCTCTCGCCAACCTTTTCGGACATTTCGGCTCTCCGATGTTTTGAAAACCTCGGGATATCTTGAACTGTACTTGGTCTCTTTTCTTCCCAACGGCTGCTACTCGTCATTCTGTCCTGTTGGAAAGACATCCTTCTTGGCTCAACTCTGAGACTTCGACTTTTGTTGAAGACTGGTTGATCTTGTATTTTCATATCGATCTCCTTTATAGTTGGAGATTCAATAATTTCTGGTAAAACCACCCTGGCAAAGTCCTCGAAAATCCTTGGGACTTCGATAAATTCCTTTCTCAAGAATACTTCTGAATGATGTGTATTCGAGAGAGCATAAGATATCTTGTATGTGATCGAGTAGGGTCGATTCCCTTCTTTCATCAAATCATCTCTTTTGAAATCTTGATGAAGGGTTAGGACTCTCTCAAGTCTCGATCTCCCAGTTGTATGCAAGTGCAGGATAGACATTAAATACCAATTTCCAAAGATACAAATTTTCAGAATCCGCTCCAAGGCATGAATCCTTGAGGTTTGAGATTCGCTTGTCAAAGATAGCCGATTGAGTGGCGAATCTATTCCTTCTTTGAATGTTGCTTTAATAATGACTCTTATGGCTCCAATATGAATCCATGAGAGTGTCTTTGCAACTTCTCTTTTAACTCGCTTTTGATCTCTGTATTTCTCTAATAGGGACCAACCGCATCTCGATCGGTTCCTGTAAACTCCATCGGAATGGCAAATTCTCCGGTTGTTACTCGTGGATAATTTGGTGTTTTTATTACGAAACCCAATTTTATCCAATGTTTTTCCATAGCTCCGATTGTAAATCCATCATAGACTTGAAGCTTTGGATCTTCCTTCATAATTCTCATAAGAGTCTTATGAGAAATCGTCGTGTGAGAGAGGAATCGACATATCCTCTCTGATCGTCTGTTGAAGAATTTCTTCTTCACTCCGATTCTCGAAAGCCGGAGTCACTTCCATCGTCGAATATATTTCTTCTTCATAGATGCTTTCATCCGAGGGAATATCCTCAAATTGATACACTGTATAAGATCTTGATAGTAGACGGCTTCCTCATTTCGTGTAGCCTCGAATCTGTCGACTCCTCGTTTGGTTTTCGGACAATCGGTCGAGATATGTCCTCTTGCTCGCATGTCCAACAATTCTGATCTTTAAAACTTTCATTTGCTCTGGTGTGAGCGCGCTGAAAGTTCTTCTTCCCGATTTCTTTGCCGTACTTGCTTGATTAGAACCCGATGATGTGGCTCTACTCCGCTTGGTGTTGGTCTTTGTCCCGTTTTGTAGCCGGGCTTTTGTTTTGACCAAAACCTTCTAGGTCTCCATGAAGACCTACTTTCTTTTTATTGCTTCCTCGGCGGTATGGATGGCTTCTCTCCTTCTTTTTTCTTGTGCCGCTTAGTTGACCTCCCACAACTGTTGGGATATCATTATCCACGCAACATAGAGGAGCGCTTTGTTAATTCCTCTTAATCTCTTGTAATTCTCGTGCGGAGTCGCTTGATAGCACCATTGGATAACTTGGCCTTTAGGAAAGACATTTTTTCGCCACGTTTCTACTTCACTCCACCACTTGTATTCACGATAAGCATTTCTCTCCGGGGGACTCGGGATCTTGGCAAAAGAATAGTCATGCGACTTCCTTTTCCTCAATCTTGGATTTCCACCGTATTGATGAACAACTTGATATATTCGTCAATATGACAAATATCCAGAACTCAAGGCTATAGAGGGCTTGTTTATATTTCTTTCTTTTTTCATCCTCTAATCCTCGAAATAACCCGTCGATGAACCGGATTTTGAATAGTTTTGCCATACCATCGACAATTCCTTTAAGTGATTCCCCCGATGTGACCGAACTTTTCGTATTGGCATCGATCATATCCGAGCAATCTTCACCGATCCTTCAAGACTCATTTCAAGGAGTAAAATGAATGAATCCTTTGTAAGATCGAGGGTTCTCGCTGAAATTCTCATACCAAGCCCATTCATCAATGAGAACTTCTGTTTTTAAAATCGGGATATCCGATTTAACATCAACCCATACGGATGTATTGGGTCGAGTGCGATCTCCCATAAGGCGCCCGATAAACATTCGGCCTTAGGTAGGTTGTTATGCAGTTCCCATGCAAGAGGGTTTCGACCTCCGTCCCCGAAAGTGGATCACCTCCTCGTCGTGAAATCCCCAGCGTGGGGCATCCTCTCGTCCCGAGTTCCATGATGCGAACCCGCTTTCTTCGACGTTAGGATTAATCGGTGGCGGTGGTGGAATTGGTCTACCTTGTGGGTCATAGGTAACCAAAGGCGATTTCTCACTGCGTTCATCTTTAAATCTACAATACCTAATCCCCGAAGGATTCTCGCCAGTCATGTAGATCTTTAAGATTCATCTTTTCAATATCCATCCTTTTTAATTTTTGATGGATTTTTCTTTGATTAGAGCAATGAGCTTTTCATCATCTGTCATCATCTTTCGTATAACTTCGGTTGGTTTCCTTTTTGGTGTAAATAGGTACCGCCCCAAAATCAATATGTTTCCTTCCTAGGATGAACTTGGCCTGTCCTCTCCAGGTTCTTGACTCGTTTCAATATCATGAAGGAGTTCAAGAGTTTCCTTCTCGATATTTCACCATCGTCTCCATCTGCAGTTCGATCGATGAACTTCAGATTGGTAGATGAATATGGCGGTTGCCATAATTACTCGCACCGTCTTTCGGATTTCTCTAAGATCTTGGAGATCTTAGATTTATCTGGGAAGTATCTCGTTCCACTCGGTACACCATCGGGAATCATTGTTCTCGATGGGAATTTTCATGAACCGTTTCTTGGAGGTTCATCAAGTGAACATATATAGTCGGTTAAGCATCCGGAATCGCTTATAATATTCTCGCTTTCGCATTCTCGCATTGCCTTAAGGTTTCCCGTCGGCTCCTGCCTGTTCTTTTTCTTCATGTTGGTATTCCCAATATGAAACCTGGTCAAGGTGTTCTTGTGCATACATCGTCAAAATTTGACGATATGTCCTGTAAGGGGTACATCTCGGACATCGGTCCGGATCCATAATCTCGGAGTAATTTCTCCTCACCAATTGTTAATTACATAAATATAATAAATTTAACTAAAAGTTCTTAATAAACCTAGGCTCTGATACCATTTTTACGGCCCCTAAAACCTTTAAAACCATTAGTTTACCTTTAATTCAATATAAGGGGTATTTTGGGGTTTTATCAAATAAGAAGGCCATTTTTGAAACTTTTGAATAAGTAAGGCCATTTGTGTATATGTGGTTTAAAATTAGGCTATTTCCAATCATTTCCGGGTTTATTGCCGTCATAATTTTCATTATATTTTACTTGCACTAACTTTTGGTCATTTAGTCACATGCACGAGTTTTCACCCAAAAAAAAAAAAGTTGTTGTCCTTTTAATTTTATTATATATAATCACGTTTGACCTCCTTAATAGGGATGACAATGGGTAGGATTCGGGTAGGATTCTATATCCTCCATCCCCATACCCATTTATTATACTCATACCCATACTCATTCTCATACCCATCTAGTGTTGCATTTTCATACCCATCTCCATACCCATCGGATGATCGGGGTATTCATACCCTACCCATACCCTCTTACCACTTACAATTGTATTTTTTCAAATTTAAGTTATTTCTTTTTTTAAAGAGAAATTTGAGTTATTTAAATAAAGATATTGATATTTACTAAATTCTTAAGGAAACAATAAGGAAAAAGAATACAAATAAGAATTAGCGAACTAAATATTATAAAAATATAGCAAAATATTAAAAAGGATTAAACAAAAGTGTTAGTGGGTTTGTAGATTTTGGTTGAGACTTGGGAAAAAAATCCTTTTCTTTAAATATAAATAAATATAGTTGTATAAATAAAAAAAATATATGTAAAATATTATAAATAAATATATATGTAGATATATTATATATATATATAATATTATTATTTAATCGGGTATCGGGTAGGGTATGGGTAGGATGTACCTAGACCCACACCTCCATACCCATACCCGAAAATACCCATACCCGAAAATACCCATACCCACGCACCCATTTATTTAATCGGGTACAAAACTACCCTCCATACCCTCCATAGTTGGTCGGCATCGAATCCTCGGTCGGGTTCGGAGGAAATTGCCATCCCTACTCCTTAATGTGTCACAATCCTCGAGGTATGTGTGGGAGAGGGATTGAGGGAATGTCAAATGTAGGGATGACAATGGGGCGGGTCAAAGCCGCATCCGCATCAAACCTCGCTTGACGGGCGGGTCTAGACCCGCATAAACGGGTCCCTGAATTACAAAATTGTCCGGTCCGGGGCGGGTCCCGGTCCAATAGACCCGCCCGCCCCGCCCGCTATATGAAGTTTTATTATTTTTTAAATATATATTGAGATATTATTGCATTATTTAGTTTTATATTTGAGTGTTTATTGATTTTAATTTACTATTATAACATCTTGTAATATTCTACTTTGAACATTGATTTTGAGTATTAGTTGAGTAATATTGCAAGAACCAAAAAAATCTTAATAATAGCTAAATTTAGTTAATTATACAATTAGTGAATGGAAAAATTTATTCAATTTCCACAAAATATTGGGATGATATCAGTCTTTGGATTGTACTAGCTTACAAAAAAGTTGTCCTACTTGAAATGTTGAATAATCGATTCGGCTTCATGAAACTGAATTATTTCTTCTATGGCATTATGAAGGATGCCATATGCAGAGGTCAAATGCAGCGGTAAATGGTAACATATGTATAAAAGTGTGATTGAATTATGGCTCAATGAATTAGTAGCTCAATTGTTGTAAAAATCTTAATATTAGCTAATTAGTTGTAAAAATAATTATAATAAGTTGCATAATTATATTTATTTAATTTTGAACTATTGACATTTGATTGATTTTGAAATTTTGACCATAAATACAAAAAAAAACCAAATTATTATAAATTAAAAATATATTGGCGTGTCTAGCGGGTCTAGACCTGCCTTGCGGGTTTTGAGGTGAGGCGGGGCCGGTCCGGGTCTTAATTTTTTCTCGGGCGGGCCTTGTTGCCATCCCTAGTCAAGTGTTATTATAAAAAAAAACAAATTTTTTAAAATAATTTGGATAATTTATAATATTTTTAAGAGATATTGAGATCACGAATATGTTTTATATAATTAACTAGCGATTACCCGTGCGATGCACGGATTATACATTTAGATAGTGTTTGATTAAACTTATTTAAAAGATAATATAAGTTCATACATCTTATAAGAGGTTATATCTTATTTTAAAAAATAAGATGTTAAAGTATTTGGATAAAATAAGATAGTGTAGTTTTTAAGATGTTAATAGTGACAATTTTGTAATTAAAATAGTCAAAATTAAAGGATGTTATTTAAATAACATCTTAATTCAAAAAAACTTGAAATTTCCACCTTTTTTAAAAACAACTTATAAGCTCCTAATATCTTATTTTAGGAGCTTATAAGTTTTTTTTTAAAAAAATATTAAAAAATTTAAACAACTTATAAGGTCTCAAATATCTTATTTTAGGAGCTTATGAGTTTTTTTAAAAAAAATTATTAAACAAATTTAAACAACTTATAAAGTCTCAAACATCTTATAAGATATTTTGAAGAGCTTATAAACAGTGCAAACGCCTCTAAGTAAAGACGATTATAATATTTTAGTTATTTTGATTAATTAAATTTAATAGATTATCTAATCGAAAAGTCAAATAAATATGCAGTAAACAATAATAGATTTATTAATATTGGAACATTACAAAATTTAATAAGCATAAATACATAATAGATAAAATTATTTTAAATTTTGGAAAACTTTAAATACAATATTGGTCGTTGAACTTGTACAGTTACTATCACTATCATCACCACATATAGATGTGAATGATGAAAATCGTGGCAAATGACAATTTCCCGAAATACTCAAAGATGTGTTGCCTACAAAAATAAAATTAATTTGTGGTTACATTATAAATACATTAAAAAATGTAAATCCAAAAACTAAATTATTGTAGAATATTATCATACAATTTTTGATATCGACAACAGAGAAATTGGAAGCTAGTAATCAATTAACATGTTTTTCTTAGAAGACTCAACATTAAGATATCCGGATGAACGACCTTGAGATAATAATTCACCGATTTTTATTTATGATCGAAAACCTTAAACAAACGAAAAATATCTATGTATAAAGCTAAGAAAATGATAACATCACTATTCAAGGACCAATTCTTACATGGTGCACATAAACAATAAACAAAAGAGAAAAGGCCCAAATGATGAAAGAAAAACTAAAGCTCAAACTGTTGTGGGACTATAAAAAATAATTTTATATTAAAAATATTTTTGAAAAACCAAATTTAGATAACATCCAATATAAACAGAGGTCATAGAAATATTCATAGGTCAGTGCAACACAAATTTTTTATTGTCCGCAAATAAACAAGAAAAATAGTATAAATTGAATTTATATAAATCAAATGAAAAATATAAGTTACAATCTCTATTTTCTTCTCTCGATTTTTCTCTTCAAATATATAATATCTAGAATTTGATAATTCGGAGAAGAACTCTTTAGCTTGATTTTCTCCAAACTTAAACTTGAATTTGAATGACGTTAATCCAGGGCTTCGGCTTAATCTCAAATCAAACGTGGAATATTCAATATATTTGACTTTGAAACTTGAGACATTCTTGGTGGATTTGACTTTGCGATCTTCCTCCAAGATGGATTTGACCTCAATAACGCTAACTCGAGGGTTTGACAACTTATTCCCGAATCAAACGTCGTGATTTGAGCGGACTTCGCGATGAACGCCTTGAACACCATGGATCTCCTTGAATTTATTCTTCTTGACTTGAGAGAATTTCCTCCACCGCCTTTCTTGCTGGATTTCTTCTCTTTGAATTGTGATTTAATTCCTTGAGAATGACCCTATTTATATTTGTAGGAGAGGGGTTCTTGGATATCTCATACACAAGACTCTAATTTGATTGGTCCTTCAATTTAATATTTATCTCTTTAATCGCAAATTGTGATGTTATCAAAAAAATAATAATAAATCAAGATAAATCTTGATTTATAAGAATTTGACATTTGGCAATCTTTAATTGGCCAACAAAATTTACATGTCTACAGTCAGATTATAATCATATTAATTTATTTGTTTCATGTGACTGTTGTGAATATATGTAGAAAGCAACTATAAATCGTTCAATTTTTGTTCATATATAAGGACGATTTTATAATTTAAAGAAAGACTGACAAACTCCAATTATTTTTTTCATAAATACATAAGTATGAGAACAATATATATTTACGTACATTGGCAATGCCAATATTTTTCTAAAACGTCATATCAAGATTGCTAATGTTGGAAGAAAAAAGAAACATATGGAACATAGCCAGATATGTACATTTACTATTATGTATATATTTTTTAATTTCCACTGCATAATTTATTATCTTATTACATCTCAATGTCGAAAAGACAAATAATCAACAATACCTACAATTCTCTTGAAAGAAAAAAACAATAGCCAGATGTGTTCTCTTTTTGATTGTTCATGATGCCTAATAAATCTCAATGTATTCTAAGGCATGGCAGCGATAACTGATCACATGAACACTGCATATTATTTTTATCGTCTTTTGATTTGTGTGAAATGTTTTAATTTGTATGAAATCTTTATAAGAGCATAAACTTTTCAGAATCTAAAACCTTATATGAAGTTTTGAACTTGAGGTGTAGTTTTTGTAATTACTACTGTATATATATTCTTATTCCAGGGCCTTTTTAGCTTCAGGTTGACTGTACATATGAAAATAGTTTTAAATGATTAGAACCATTTGAAATTTAATAATTGGCCTATAGCTTGACTTCACTTACCTTTACAAAGAAATCAACTTCCAACAGGAAGGTCATCATGCTGTGATAGGCCAGCGTTGTTGCCCTCTTCAAATCCATTAATGTACCACAATAGCTACTCACAATCCATGCCATAACTTAATAGAATCATATGAGAATTTATTATTCAAAGTAAATTAACTTTTTTCCGAAATTTTCAATTATCTCACAAGTGGAGATAGAACACACATTTCTTCTTGAAAAACATGTTCTGATAGAGCTTTCCCAGGACTGAAAGCTGCCAAAACTGGATCAAGGATACCCAGGAGCCCAGAAATAGGTGCAAGAACAAGAAAGGAAGGCCAGTGCCTATGGTTGAGTGAACAGGGTTTGTTCTCTAAGAAATGAGGGACTATAATCACAGAGAAAAAAGATGGAACAATAAAAAAACAGATTATAAGTTCTCACCTTTGCATCATGAAAATACATTCTAATATGGATGTAGTTGAGTTGTCTCCATATGTCTGTACACTATAAATACAAAGTGGTCACAGTTTCAATGGTCGCTATTTGGATAAAGGGGTTCATTTGCAGTAAAAATGTTGTTTGTGATATTGAAATTACAGCTGTATTTTAATCTTTTTCTATTGCTTAGAATGCATGCATTTTGAAAGAGTGAATTGGCGTATTTATATTGCTTGTAACGTCAATTTTCAAGGATAATTATTACTTGCCCAATACAACTTT
Organism: Rehmannia glutinosa; assembly: GCA_016081115.2. Lineage (NCBI taxonomy): Eukaryota > Viridiplantae > Streptophyta > Magnoliopsida > Lamiales > Orobanchaceae > Rehmannia > Rehmannia glutinosa. Next base: position 875,289 of record JABTTQ020001270.1, read on the forward strand.
TTGTTGGAATTGGTGTTTGAAAAATTGGGTGTTGACCCGATTTTGACCAATTAATTAAGTGGTTTCCATTTGTGAAAAATGGAATTAAAGTATTTGTAAAAATTCTACTAAGAGAGTAGATGAGAATAGCATTTGGAATTTCTCAAACCGATTAGGGTGAATGAGAAAAATTAATGCTAGAAGTTAGCCACTTAAAACAAATAAATGGTATGGAAAATGGAAAATGTGGGGGAGGAGAGATGCTCCATCCCACATAGAAAAAGGAGATAAAGTTGCACACTTTATTTATCCCAAGTTGACAAATGGGTTTGGGCCCTGGGGACACCCAAGTTTTTAAAGGGTAGAGGACCTACATGGTTGTGGGTTTGGTTCAAAGCACACACGGCGCGCCGCCGCCAATTGCTTACCAGGGCTTGGAAACCTTTAAAAATTAAATATTTAATTAATTTTTGTAATTAATTAAATAGATTTAATTAATTTTCGTAATTAATTAAAAGAGTTCAACGGGAAATGTTTGCCCGTGCGGTCGGGTCGTCTTTACTCGCCGAGAGTTTGCGCGCCACACGCACGGGCGGCGACGCCCGTGCCCGGATTGTGCGCCATGCCGAACGTTGGCGCACTCGGGCCACGGGGGCGCACGCCACGCCGTGCGTCGAGTCGTGCTCCCTGTCAGTGCGTCTGTTGATCAAAAAAGTGTCTTTTCGAGCCAAAAGACATGTTCTTTCCATACAGGCGTCGAGGCCTATAAAAATCGATCCTGGTGATGAAAAAGATACGAAACATACGAAAATTAATCAGATAACACAATACGAGCATTGCATTCTGCATATTGCCATTAACCTCCTTGAAAGCTTGAAAGTAGTCAAACACTTTGCTTGTTCATTTGTTGTTCCGGTTTTTTTCTTTGTTGCCGCTAACCTGAATCATTAAAGTCGTTGTATCTTATCTTAGCGGCCGGGGCGTAAGCACTTGTATACGGGCGTTTTTCGTCTTGCGGAGAGAGAATCGGTCGCCTCGACTTAAACTATACACAATCCCAACCATTTTCTTCCAAACTGAAGCCTTCAACTCCACATAAATTTATCCAACACTTTTAATATATATTCAGTCAACAAAACAACTGTTTAAATTCTTTGATGTTTGATGGTATAAAAAAAATGAATTTGAAGTTTGGTTAATTATATTTTGAGCTGCCCATTGCCTTGACCTTCATTTGGAACAACTTTTTATGTAACAAACAATTACATTTTAGACGAAATATGAATAGCTTTTTCAAGAAAAAAAGGGAATTTAAGAATTATATGCACTCCAATAATCGTAATTAATGTACATCCTGTTTCTACGTAATATACAATTACTCTTTCGAGAGAGCAAATAGTAAGAGTTATTAAAAAATTAACACAGATTTGCATTTGAATCCAAAACACACTTTGTAATTAACCAACATCAATTCCCATATTTGGCAACTAAATTTGCGGGAACTTTCCACATATAGTGGTTGTCTTGTTTTTATATATTATATAGATACGAGATAATGCGACAAGGTCTCTCAATTCTTTTTATAAAGTGATTTATTTTGTAACTTCTATTTCTAATTTATATTTTTTTTTAATAAGTTGTGTAGGTCCCAAGGGTGTGAGTGTAAGGTTTAGAAGGGGGTTGAATAAACTTTACCAACTTTTCGATTTAGTCCTTTTTAAGATGTTGAGTTAATACTTCACAACGAGTCCTTGATGAACAACTAAGTTAGTTAATCAAATAGAGTTAGCCACTCAAATGGACTCGACTCATTCCATTTGATAGAATAACTCGATTGTTTTGACTAAAACAGTTTCAATCCAGACTTTTCGGCTTCTCCGCTATCTTTTCACGAGGTGTCGTCGGACCTGTTTGATCATGCCGTCGAAATCCACAAGAGACCCGGTGTGGATTTGCTTTCCCAACTTGACGAAATCATGAGTAGATGCCATTTTCGATGTTTTACCGAACGAAACTTTGAAAATGAACTTTGAGGATTTGGAGGGTTTTGAGAGAAAATTTCTTTCTTTGCCTTCGAGAGAGAGATGAACAGTTTTGGTAAAGTGAGAGAAAGTTGGACGAAACGGTATATGTAAGGGTTATGAAAGGGCGTGCGGTGGTTTTAAAATTAGATCAAGATCAACGTCTCGCATTTTGCACGCCGATTAACATTTAATTTCTCGTATTTATGCGGCAAACATTTATATCCAATCATGAGCTTTGTGTGCGACTTTTGATCGTACACGTCATAATTATGATGGCGACATTCTTAAAAAATATTCCCGTTTAGTAAAAATGGCTGCGTTTTTGTCACTTTGCTCATAAATGACTAAACTTATTCCTTAGCCGATTTAACTCTTCTCTCATTGCACATAGGTATTCAATTGTCGATTAACTCAATGCGTTGATTCTCCGATCTGGTGATGCACTTAGTTGATTTAAGAGTTGACTCTTTTTCATCTTTTCGTGTTTCATCTCTTTTCTTTGAGTCTTCCGAGTGTCAACTCATTCAATTAACCATGATTCATGTTTGAGTTCTTCAAATCCGATTCACATAATGGTTTTGTGAATATATCGCCTAATCGCTTATCACCGGTGAGATATATTCCAAGATGATGTCCTTCTTTTCAACATGATCTCTTATGAAGTGATATCTCGACATCAATGTGTTTTGTTCTTGAGTGCAACATAGGATTTTGAGTGATTGCAATTGCACTTGTGTTATCACACATAATCGGAATTTCCTTTTCTTCAACCTCATAGTCTCTCATTTCTTTGTCTCATCCATAAGATTTGGGCACAACAACCGCCCGCATCTATGTATTCTCGCTTCAAATTTGTGAAGGTGGCTATTGAATTTTGCTTGCTAAACCAGGAAATTAGTCTATTTCCAAGCATTTGACATGTGCTCGAGGTACTCTTCCCGTCAACTCTACATCCAAAGATAGTCGAGTCTGAATACCCAATTAGCTTGAATCCGCATTCCTTTGGATACCATAAGCCAACTTCTTGGCTTCCTTTCAAATATCTCAGGATTCTTTTTTTTCGATCATATGGCTTTCTTTTGGAGCAGATTGAAATCTTGCACATACATCTACAACAAAAGTGATGTCCGGCCCGCTTGTTGTGAGATAAGCGATGATCCAATAAGTGCTCAGTATCTTGTTTGATCCACAGGCTTGCCATCCGCATCCATATCCATTTTGATGGTGTATTCATTGGTATTTACACGAAGACTTCTCTTCCATGCCAAATTTCTTCATTAAATCTCTCGGTGTATTTTGGTTGACTTATGAAGGTTCCATCTTTCAATTGTTTCACTTGGAGTCAAGGAAGAATGTTAGCTCTCCCATCATGCTCATTTCAAATTTGCTTTGCATAAGGTTTGAGAATTTATCACACTGACTCTTTGTTTGTGGATCCAAAGATGATGTCATCCACATATATTTGAACAAGCGATACTCTTCCCATCTTGAATTATGAAGAGTGTTCTATCCACTTTGCCTTTTGTGAATCCGTTCTCGATCGAGAATTGTGATAATGTATCATACCATGCTCGGGTGCCTGTTTTAATCCATATAAAGCTTTCTTGAGTTTGTATACCTTATCTCCAAGAGTCTTCGCTCAAATCCTGGAGGTTGTTCAACATACACTTCTTCTTCCAATAAACCATTAAAGAATGCACTTTTTACATCCATTTGATATACAAAGTGAAGTTTTTGTGAATCGCATAGGCAAGAAACATCCACTAAGCAAGTGAACATTGCTTCTTGTTGAGCTCGGATCTGGTTTTTACACCTTCTCTTACATCTCCAATGATTAGCTTTGGTGGATGGTCTCTCGACCATCTTACATCAAGGTTGGAGTAGGTCGTTTGGATTCGATCGTCTTGCGGTGTATTATTTTGATCAACTCTCTCATCATCACTTAGGCAGATTTTCCGGTGTCTTTGAGACTACCTATCTCATCTTCATCCGGGTTTATAATTCGAACTGACTTCAACATAGGGACTCTTCGCATGGTGGTCGATTCAACTTATCAGTTGACTCTTCAATGTCTTCTCCATTTACATTGGGCTCATCAAACACCACATGGATGGACTCTTTTGTAACCATTATCCTTTTGTTGAGCACTCAGAGGCTTTGCTTTCATTTGAGTATCCCAAAAAGATACCTTCATCGCCTTTAGCATCAAAAGCCTTTAAATTATCTTTGCCATTGTTGTGGATGAAGCATTTGCATCCAAATATTCTCGCAATATGCAACATTTGGCTTTCTCTCTATCCAAATCTCATAGGAGTCTTTGTCACCGTCTTTTTATCATGCATCTATTTTGAGTATAGCATGTTGTGTTTATTGCTTGACCCCAAAATCTTTTAGCAAATCTCTACTTCAAAACCTAACATGGTCCTTTCGCTTCTTTTGAGAGTTTTGTTCATTCTTTCGCAACTCCATTCTCTTTGTGGAGTCCTTGCTGCAGATAATTCATGATCAATACCATTTTCAACACAATCTTTGAGTTATTATACCATTGACAAACCCAGTTCCTTTGTCGATCTTATTTTGATAATGGTTTGACTCTTCTCATTTTGGATTCTCCTCACTTGATTGTGGTAGTTTCTGCGGGGTTTCTTTTCTTCTTACACATGAAAATTGTCCATGTGTATCTTGAGTAATCATCTACTACCACCAAGGTGTATTTCTTCCCACTTATGCTATTTGGTTCAATGGACCAAATAGATCCATATGTAGCATGTGCAATATTCTTGTTGAAGATGGACATGTCTTTTCTTTGAATGATGATTTAATTTGTTTTCCCATCCGCATGCATCACATACACTTTCATTCTTGTATCTCGAGTCCTGGAAGTCCTTCCACAAGATTGCTCCTTGCAAGCTTGTTAATTGTTTTGAAGTTCGGGTGACTCACCTTTTGTGCCACAACCAACTTGATTGATTTGCGCTCTTTGCTAGCAGACAAGTGCTTGGTGTTGCGATTGACCAATCCACCACATACATGTTCTTTTGTCTCCGCATCCTTGTAGCACTACTTCATTAGATTGATGTTCTTGATTTGGCACACTCTCATATTGAATCCAACATTATAGCCATTGTCACGAGTTGACTTATGCTCAGTGAGTTGAAATTGAGGCCTTCAACATATGCAACATCCGTAATTTCTAATCTATTTTTCTTGATGGATCCAATGCCTCTTATTTCTCCTAGAGCTTCATTTCCTCCAAATATGACTTTTGCACCTCTAATCTCCTTGAATTTCGATAGATTTTTCTTGTTTCTGTCATGTGTCCGGAACAACCACTATCCATGTACCAGGTTTCTTGGCACTCACCGCTCCTTGAAACCGCAATCAAGGAAATTAGGTTTTAGGTACCCATACTTGCCTGGGTCCTGAGGGGTTAGTATTGTAAGATGATCCAACCAACCTATAGCCAAATGATTTGACTCAAGAGGTTGCCATCTATCGATGCCATAATCATAATTAATTTTAGCAAATTGTTTGGGCGTTTCTAGGTTCATACATCTGTCTCTTTTTGTCTGTATGCTGTGTATGTGTTTTAGCAATTGCTTTCTTTGGGTAGTTGTGATATCTCCGAGTGTAGTGCTTGGGTGCATATGAGTGTCGATGATAGTTCTTTTGCCTTTGGAATGGCCTTTTTGCCGAGTTCTAGGCCTTTGCCACTTAAAGCTTATATTCCATAGGTCTTGGCGATAGTTCACATTATTCCAATCACTTGGCTTGGGTACTTTCTACCATTCCCATCATATGTGTTCCTTTTATAGAACTTCGGGGCTTTTGGTAGCTCTGTTTCTTCTTTACTGAGTATTTCTGTTTGGAGTTCTTTGAGGAACTCGATTGGATTTCTTCTCAGTTGTCCTCTCAACACACTCAATGGTTGTTTTCCTTTTCCTTTATAACCAAGGCTAGTTTGCTTGTGATTGTGCTTTGGAATAAATGTGTATGTGCACAATTTGGAGTTTTGGATTTTTGAGATGCTTCATTACTTGAAAATCCTTTTTCCAAAATCACTTTTGGAGCTTGACATAACACAGAGGAATTAAATCATAAGCTGTCTTATCTCCACATTCTCTTTGACTCATAATAAGATCATCTAAGGATTTAGATGCCTTGGTGAATGAGGCAATCACATTTTTGAGGTCATTCTCCTCTTTTCTATAATGACTATCTCTCGCTTATTAACTTAGCATTTTCACTTTTTTAGACTTTTATTCTCATCGGTTATGTGACTTAGAGTACTCGGCTCCTTAGTCAATTTGTGAGTTTTGGCTCTTGAGTAAAGTTGTTTTCCTCATTTAGCAATTGTGTGTGAGGATTTAATGTGTTCAAAGTTTTTCATCATTTTGCCTAATGAATCATAAAGATCGGTGGGTGATGAAGTGTGTGTGTCACAATCATGTCACTAGATCCGAGTGTGATGAGTTAGAGTGTACCTCATCTTCTTGGTCGGGTTGGTCTTGTTCTTTGGCCATTGGATAGATCAAGGCTTCTTCTTCGAGAGTCACTTGAGTAGTCACCACTACTCTCCGAGTCTGTTATGTCTTTTGACTTGACTGTCTCTCAGCAGAAGATCTTGACCAACATTGCTTTCTATTCTCTTTTCTTCTTTCTCTCAAGACTTTTCTTTCCTCTTCATTCCCGTATTTGTTGACTACAGGATATGGGCAATCAATGGCATAGTGACCTGGTGTTTGATACATGTTTTTATCTTAATTTTGATGATTTTATTTTTACACCAAAACAATATTTTTAATTATTGTCCAAATACTCCTAAATGATTTCAAATGGTTTCAATATTTTAGGAGTATTTCTTCAAGTTTTATTTCGGATAAAATTGGACAACACTTTCAAATGATTTTATGTTTATAAGTTTTTACTTCAAAACAAGGTTCCTAAATGTTGTCTAAATACTCCCGATTGGTTTAAAATGTTTTTACTAAATTTTCGGAGTATTTCTTGAGTTTTATTTTCGACAAAAATCGACAATATTTTGTCTCGAGGCCAACAAGTCGCCCTATAGGCAACCCGTACCAAGATGAATTTTGAAATAGAAAAATGAGACGAAAGGAAAATGGACCAGTCGATCGGTCGAACAGGGCATCGGCCAGTGGCGTCGGCCGTCGGCCGACGTACACGGGAGTTCAACTTTGAAACAGTAACACCCTACCTTGTGTTTTGGTCATGGTCGACGGTTGAGTTGACGTCGGCCGAGGTGGACGCGTCGGCCGCCTCGCCGTATTTTTTTTTGTGTAATTTTTAAACGTCTATTTTGCGACCGGTCGTTCTATGTTTTAACAAAGAAAATTTGACCGTTTGACAACAGACAACATTTCCTTAAAATGTGGGATTGATTTCTAACAGCTATATTCTTGATTTTTAATTGTATTTTTCTCAGAGATTTTCAATCCCCAAGATGAGCCTATGCTTGATCAACCATCTCCTATAAATATAAGAAGTTTTGGAGCAACAAGTACAACTATTGAGATACAATACAACAAGATACACTTCAAGCAAATATTTGTTCTTCATAGTTATTATTCTTGTTGTAATTTTGCATAGCTTATCACTTTCACATCCTTGAGGTCTAGGCTATTCTTGATTACACTTTGCACTCATATTGTAATATTCATTATTGAGTTGTAATCTTGATTTTTGGTCACCATTCAACACAAGACATCCTTGTGAGTATTCTTGTGGTAAGAATACACTGGGTGATCTAGGTAATAGGTGTATCAAGAGTGTGGTGCTCTTGAGGTATTGAAGAATTTGGTATTCTTCAAGATTGAAGATTGTGGTGATCTTCAAAGGTGCCGTTGAAGGAAAATTGTGGTAATCTTCAAAGGGAGATTGTGGTAATCTCCAAATGTGGTGTTGAAGAAGAGTGTGGTGCTCTTGCGTGTTGTTGTAAGTTGGTGTTGTATTAATTTTGGTAATTAATAAAATCTTTTTCTTTTTGAAATCCATCCCAGGATATCTTTGGGGTGGTAGAGGATTAGGCCCTAGGTGGGTTGAACCTCTATAAATCGACGTGTGTTGTTTATATTCCGCACCTTTATTATTGTCTTTGAGCATTTGGTTCGAAAAAAAGGGCAAAATCGAAAAGATGGAGATAATCTATTCACCCCCTCTAGATTATCGTAGCCGCTGGACTTACACCTAGTTCATAGTTCAAAGATAGATTTTCAACCTTTTGATCGATTCTTTCCATCATTGGATTATCAGTTCTTTGATACTCAACTTTTTGATGCTCGCTTCTCTTGGTTCTTATCTTCGACTTGGAGGGAGCCGAGTGTCTTCTGGAGCATTCACCTTTGCTTCTCTTGTAATTCTTGTTGAAGAACTTGTTAAATCTTTTAACCATCAGGGCTATCTCCTCTTGGTCAATGACTTCTTTGACCTCACTCTCTTGCCATCCTTAAAAATTAGAGCAGTTGTTTTGGGCACGGTCGTCTCCTCTTGGTCTTTTCTTCTCAGCTCAAATTCGTAGGCTTTGAGATCCGAGAATAGCTCATGGTTGGATGTCTTTGATTGGTCCATGGAATGTCTCGAGCCATGACTTTCATTTCCCATTCAATCGGGAGACTTCTTCGAAATTTCATACACATTTCTTTCGTGTATATTCTTTTCCAAGTGCAGATAGTTCATTAGTGATTTCTGTGAACCGAGCATCCAATTGATCCAAGGTTTCTCCGCAAGCATCTTAAAGTTTTCAAATTTTTGTACAACAACAGATAGTTTATTTTCCTTGATTTTCTCTCGAGCCTTCACAAATCAGGGTTAACTTGTCCTGCATTTCTTTTGTCGTTTTGCATGATTTGACTTTGTTGAACATGGCTTTGTCCAAGGTTTTATAAAGAATGCCCTTGGCCACGTTGTCCAAGTTATATCTTTTTCTGTCATCATTTGTCCATTCACTCTTGGTTTTTCAATCATAGCTCGGTCCTGGGAGCAACATCCTCTTCTCCTTCACCAGAGTGACTCTCCTTGCGCGATTGTGTTCACTTTTAAGATTTACAAATGGCCCATCTTCTATTACTATCCACATTTCATCGTAATCTTTGATAGATGAGCCTCGCATACGAATTTTCCAATCATCAAATTCTTCAATTGTGAACATAGGGATGCGTGTCAAATTTGCTTCCATGATAAAAACTTTCCGATTAAAAGAGTTTTGAAAGATCAAGTACTAAAGCAAGCTTTGAAAAATTTGGAGATCTAGTTCAAGAACGGTGCGGAAGGCTCAATGAACCAACCGCTCCGATACCACTTGTAGGTCCCAAGGGTGTGAGTGTAAGGTTTAGTAGGGGGTTAAATAAACCTTACCAACTTTCCGATTTAGTCCTTTTTAAGATGTTCGAGTTAATACTTCACAAATTTGAGTCCTTGATGGACATCTAAGTTAGTTAATCGCCAGAGTTAGCCACTCAATGCACTCGATTGAGCGTTGATAGAATAACTCATCCTGTTTTGACTAAACCTTAACTTGACTGCGTGATATGTTTTCAGCGGAAGACTTAACACCCTTGAATATGGTTTAAGTTTGTTTTAATACTTGGTTTTAGCACTTTGTTGATTATCGTTGATAACAAATTTATCAAACAGATATTAAAGTAATGTGCGTAAATTAAAGTCTTTGAAATGTAAATGACACAATAGATTTTTATAGAGGTTCAAGATGGGGTAATTCTTCTACTCATCTCTTCTCCAACTCCTGGAGGAATCCACTAAGTATTGATCAATATACAAAGTGGTTAACAGATCGGATGCAAGTCTTGATCACACACGGTGACTTGATCCTTTGGGACTCGGGGAGATACCTTGGTCACACATCCCGCTTCTCGCACGACTCAACTTTTTCATAGGGCAATTGCCTTGCTACTACAGACCACTTGCTTAAGCTTCTTGGATTTGAGACTGGTTCGATCTTGAACCTTCCTACAATCCTCCGTGGATTGTAGACCCCTTGATTCTTCAAATGTTTCCTCTTCAACCGATTGAAGTCGTCTTTCCTTCACAGGTGAGTGTTGGATTGATTTCCTTCGTAATGTAGGCTTGAGGATTGAGCTTGAATGACTTGAGAATGTTTTAGGTTCTGAGATAATGATAGCTTGAATGTTCGTGGTTCGTAGTCAAGGTGTAACATTTTCTCAAATAAATTCCTCAGCCTTTTATAGTGTTCTTTTGAAAATTTGCCCGTTGAAGAGATAGGCTAATTTTCAAAAGACACTTGTGGTCGTTGGCTTGTCTTGTTGCAGTTCTTGGAATTGACATTTCCTCGTATAAATGATTTTTCACTTTTCGTAGTTCTCGACACAGCAGTGCGAGCTTCCCATTGGTTTATTCCTTTTGCACGCTTCTCGGGATCGAGCACTTTAAGAAAGGCAAGTATGGAAGTATTACTTGTTTAAGTAATTCTCTTGACTTCGCAACGAATCTCTTTCGCTTATCTCGACTTGACCGCATTTCCTTGACTTCCCAAGGTGACTTCGAGTCGCTTCCAATCATTGGATGACTCTTCCGTCATTTCAACTTGAGACTTGGCTATCTTGAGTTGACTTGATTGATACTTCACTCGATTGCATCTCACCGCACCTTGATCGAGTTCTGATTCTCTTCTTTGCCACACTCACCGCCTCACAACGGAGTCTTCTTTCTAGTCTCCGGTTGTCTTATTGCATGTTGGGCATAGGCCGACTTAACTCACTCGATCATTTCTATCTATTACAAGGCAATTTACAACAAAAATGGGGTGCCAACTTTCTATTCTAAGTTTTACATGACATTCATCAAAATCTAAAAATAATTTTCCAAAAGTTTAGAGATCGATTGAGGGAAGGAGATAATTTCAAATAAATTGAAAGATACAGGTTCGAACCCCGACTAACACCCTTATAAAGGATTAGTGATACCATTTGAGCTACAAGCTAGTGGTATTTCTAATTTATAAATTATAAGCTCATATTATACTATTTTTTAATAATATATATAGTTTTATTGACAATAAAACTTTTGGGGTAATTCAATTTTGCTTCATTTGATCATTAAATTGTAACCTCGATCGCTTATCTCCTTATAATCTCGGTTGTCTTACTTTAACTCCTTATACTAGACGGGTCCATACTAAACTAGAACCATTGAATCGGTCAAATTAAATCCAAATAAGTCGGATCCGAAATATGCAATCAATCCATCATGTTAAAGTGTTAAACCCTTTAATCAAACAATAGCGTTAAGTTTGTGATTGCTAAAAAACGAAACCAAAATATATGAAAATTGCGTAAAATACTTTATTCATTCACTTTCATTTTTTCTCTCCCACCAATCAAATCTTCTCATTTTTTTCGAAAATCTCATCAAATCACCAATCATTATTATCCATTTTCCACAAATTCAACTATTCACAACATCACATTTTTATAAGTACCACTGTTCTAAAATCCCGCCCTAGCTCTAATTAGTCCCCTAGATGCTTAGACTCTTCTCGTTCGCCTACATTATTATTTCGACAGCCACGCCTAACCTCCGCTCAAGCCCGCCCATATTTCACCTAGGCGCTAAGCCCCAATTTGTCACTTTTCTAGCTCCTAACACTCTTTAGTATGGTGCTAACTACTAATATAACCAATCATTGTTTTACAATTTATGTATCAAATCAAATTTTATCGTTATATTTTTATCTCATATCCAATTATACTGTTAAAATTAATTTATTTTCTTTAATTTTTCTTTTATCACTATCTTCTAATAGAAAGAAAAAGTTAAAAAATGAAAAGATATCCAATCGCACCTTAAATAATTTGATTATTGATGAATTTTCTTCTATATGATATTCGGTCAGACAGATCCGCTTCATCGTTTCAATTTGTTAACAATTTAAACAAATTGGATCAAAATCAAAGCCAGGCCCATTAACAGTCCGAAAAAGACTTCGTCATTTTAAGCCCGTCCATATTTAATCTCGAAAAATCAAAATCAAAATTCCAGAAAATAGCCCAACTCCACTTTACCAATTTCTTCGCAACCGATCAAGTTTTCGATTCTCGTCGCCGCGCCGGCAAGAAATCGTTGGCAATTTGCTCACTGGTACGCATCTTTTAATTGATTTTTCCTTCATTTTTATTTTCGTTTACAGCGTTTAAGCTTCGAATCGGAGTTTTCCATGAGATCGCCGTTCGTGATTGACCATTCGGTGCTAGATCAGTCTTCATCTGCTAGTATATTAATATGTGTAATTCACGATGTTTGGGGGAAGTAATCGAAGAGGTTCGATCTGGCTAGTGTCTAGTAACCACCCTGTGTAATTTTACATTCTGTGAAGATAATATACTTGAATTTTTTCTGTTCAAATTTAAGCAATAATTCTAAGTTGATGTAATATGTAGGTTGATACTGGAATCGTGTATTGCAGAGAAAAATATTGTTGTAGTTTTTGGATTGAAAATGAGGAAGGGTGTGGTGTGCAAATATTTTGTGTTTATGAGCTTGTTGTTCGTTAGAAGTTATTGTAGATGAGAAGGGGTGAAGCGTTTATACATGGACATAATTTCATTTGCGCACTTTGCTGCTTGAAAATATATTTATAGAAGTAACTTTTGGCAATTCGAGTCCTTATTTCATCATATATATCCTTTTAGACGCTTTCTTTGATAGTAAATTGATCATGTCCAAATCTCAGCCAGCGTTTGTTGTCCTGAATTTTGCTGTTTCTCTCTCTCTCTCTCTCTCTCTCTCTCTATATATATATATATATATATATATATATATATATATATATATATTGGACGATGCCTACCAAAGGAAACTTGTCGACGTTAATATTGAAGCATCCAAATTTGTAGGTGCATTTTATATAATTGTCAATAAAGAAAGTCTGTGATTTTATGATTATTCGATCGAGTGTCTCTCCTGTCGTTCTCTGGGGGTCCGTTGCCATCATAGCTTTGTTATTGTTCTTGCAGATTTTCCTGATTCTTTAGGAGATGTATGATAATCTTGGAGCACAGCCTGGGGTACCTAGACCACCTAACGTCCAGCCAAATCCTTTCGGCAATACATTCTATGGTGCGAGTTCAGGATTCATAAAAGGTGGACTCGGTGCTTATGGAGAGAAAATATTAGGATCTAGCTCCGAGTATGTGCAAAGCAATGTAAGTAGCCTAGGAGGCTGATAAAGAGATTGGTTTTCGTTATTAATGACTCTCAATCATAATTCATAATGGTCTGTTTCAATTTTTTTTTTTTTTTTTTTTGAAATTGGTATAAACAGATCAGCCGGTATTTTTCTGATCCTCAATACTATTTCCAAGTCAATGACCATTATGTGAAGAATAAATTGAAGGTGGTTCTCTTCCCATTCCTGCACAGGGTAAGATTTTGTTCCACTGATATTTAGTATTTACCACTTCCACTATCTTGCATTATATTCTGCTCCTTTGCCGTAATGCTATTTTTTTCGTAAGTAGCATGTTCAGTTTTTTCAATCACTTCAGGGCCATTGGACGAGAATCACAGAACCAGTCGGCGGCAGGCTTTCCTACAAACCCCAATTTACGATATAAATGCCCCAGACTTGTACATACCGTTTATGGCATTTGGTACCTATGTGGTTCTAGCTGGCTTATCTTTAGGTCTTCACGGAAAGTAAGTTTATCAATTCTTCTTATATTTGTTGTAAAATTTTCTTCTATTTCTTTGGGTTTTTGCGCAGACTCATTGTAGTTTACCTCCGAAGTGTGCTTCTTCTTACAAGTGCTTGGGCATAGTGTATTGCAGAATTAAGTTCTTCTCATCCTGGCAGAACACATTCCTTATCTACTCTATTACCTTGAAATATTAATTTTCTCCTCATGCTTCATATCTTCCTTTTCCTCTCGTTCTTCTCCGCATTTATATGTTTATTATTAGTATTTTTTTGCTTTATTACTATTGAGTCTCGTAGAAAAGTAGAGTTATCTTGACATTATATCTCCTGTAATGCTTCCCTATTTTTTCCTTTTTCCTTTTCTTTATTTGTACGCGTCTGAAGCAAACGTACTCATATGAGGAAAATATATGCATGTGTAACATTTCAATTTCAAAGTTTTTGAGTAGTGATGAATCTTTGGAAAGACATATTTAACCTTTTGATTTGAACTTTCTTTGCATAATAACATGCAACTTGTTAATTACCTTAAGAAATTAGAATTGAGGCTCGCTGGCCAGATGCATGTTTTAACTTTTAAGGTCATTTTTAACTTCCCTTTCTCCTTTTATGGCCTACGGGTCTGTTTTGTCTCCTGCTGTTTGGATGTGCTTCTCTTTTGTAATACCATCTTTGCCTTTTCGTCTCTAACCCATATCATGTATAGAAATATTCCAAAAACCCCTGATATTTATATCACAACTACCCCATTAAATTTAAAACATAATGAAACCTTGGGCCTTTTTGTAATTTGGATGTGCTTCTCTTTTGTAATACCATCTTTGCCTTTTCGTCTCTAACCCATATCATGTAAAACCCCTGATATTTATATCACAACTACCCCGTTAAATTTAAAACATAATGAAACCTTCGGCCTTTTTGTAATTTGGAACATCTTTTGGATTCTTTTTGTAATTAGCCCAAAACTCAAGTGTTTTTTTCTTTTTCTTTTTTTGCAATTATCCCTATTATTAAAACAACTTTGGTGTCAGTTTGCGTAACCATTCTACACTACCTTGCCAGGTTTAGCCCCGAAGCTCTTAACTGGCTATTCGTTAAGGGTATTGTCGGCTGGTCCTTTCAAGTGGCCCTATTGAAAATGACATTATTATCCTTGGGTAGTGGAGAGGCTCCTTTGCTCGACATTGTAGCGTATGGATATACATTCACAGGATTATCCATAGCTGTTTTGGGAAAAATATTTTGGGGCTATGCGTATTATTTTCTGTTACCATGGACATGCTTATGCATGGGAATATTCCTCGTGAAGACAATGAAGAGAGTTCTTTTTGCAGAAGTGAGGAGTTACAACTCGAGCCGGCATCATTATTTGCTGCTTTTTATTGCCTTGGCGCAGTTCCCTCTTCTGATTTGGCTCGGCAATATTAGTCTTAATTGGCTTTTCTGAAGTGAATAGTTAGTGTTAATATAACAATCACAAGGATTTGTGAGGTCAATTTTATTAGCTTTTGTGGTTAAGGCTTTGGTCTGTACTTAGATTTTGTAATGCTGTGATATTACATGTTAGCGAATGTATTTTCCAGGAAATGTTCATGTTTATACTTTGTAGCTTTAAATTACTGATAAATGTACCAGGAAATTTGTTGCATGAGATATATTGAATTTAGTACGAAATGAAGGGGAAGGAGTTCATTTTAGATGTAAATGAGAAGCAAATTTATATTCGATGTGATTATGTAATCACGATTTTTCTGTTTTGCCCTTTTTCTAGGCAAAAACTTGTGTGAGATGGTTTCATTGATTATGTTCATGAAACGGATCCTATTTGTATTTAGAATCTAACCCAAATCCGGCACTCCAATAAAAAAAACCCATATTTTTTCTTGTGTTTTGAAGATCCGTCTCTTGAATTAAGTCCATGAAACGGTCTCATGAAAGACCTTCTCTTATTTCTATTATTTGTGATTTCCATAGTTGAAAGACGCATTTGTTCCATTTATTATTAACTATTATTTCCAAAATGATAATTGACTCATTGTTTTAGCTATTATGTTTTTCATATTATTCAAATTAAAAATAATATTTATTATATTTTACATCGTTTTACCAACCGCATCTCCCCAAATAGTCCTATTTCCCTTAAAGTGGCAAGGTGCTAAAAGATCTACTACTTTAATTTATATTTCAAAAATAGAAAATATCAGATCTAATCGTATAAAAGAACCGCATATCGGTGAAAAGGAAATGTTATACTGAAGTATCCACATGACCTAAATTATTAGAGTTTAAAGGTCGATGAATGAATCATTTGGGAGCTCGTGATGAGAGTTGGTTTGATTGCCCTAACGATAGTGGAATATTTTCGAGATGTTAATACACAAGACATACTTCTATTTATCGACAATATATTCTTATTCTCTTATGTATTTTTAAATATATAATTTATATAAATATAAATTTGAATGAGGAATGAGGATCGAAGACCAATGAGAAAAAAAATGTTTTTTTCACCTCACATGCCACGCGGCCCACGCCACAATATTTGACTAGATTTTCATTTTTCACCCTAAGAATTTCTCAAATTCACTTTAAATAGAAGTATAAACAAACATGCCCCAACCATAACCTAATCGTTTTCCTTTATTAACTTGTTAAAATTGAGGAAACTGAACAGGAGAGACTCCGCCCAAATACGACCTTCCACGCGCACTCCACAAATCCGGAACCAAAGGAGACAAATCACAAATAGCCAATGACTGATCGTCTGACTATCACTACAGCAGCAATGGCTTCTCTCTCCGCCGCCGCCGCCACCGCCACCACAGCCACCACTCGCCTCCTGCCTTCCGTCACCGCCTCCGCCTCCGCCAGACTCTCCTACCGTTCCTCCCTGTCTCTAAGCTCCGCCCGATCGTCCCTCTCCTCTCGCACCGCTTTCTTCCCCAGGTAGCCGCATTTATTCGTTCGTTGTTTTGTGCATTATTTTTTCTACTTATTTCTAACTGTTTTGTGATAATTTTTTTTAGAAGAGCTCTTTGCGACGATTTTCGAGTGGGGGAGCTGGTTATTCGACGGTGTCGTCACCGAAATGCGCAGCATCGAGCCCCGAGCAGCTGAAGAGTGCGCGTGAGGATATTAAAGAGCTTCTCAAGACTACGTTCTGTCATCCTATTCTGGTAATTTTCTTCTCATTGACTTTTCTGTTTTTGAGTTTTTTTTTTCAATTAATTACTTAGGATCTGGTTTTGAAGAATTACATAGACTAATTTGTTGAATATGCTGTTAGTTGTGGATATGCTTTTCCACCTATTGACTACTGGAGATGTTCGATTCCCCTTAGTGTTTATTTAGGCAAGCTTTTTTACTTCTTAACTAAGGGGAACATGCTTCTTAGCGTTTGGATTATGTCTAAAGCAAGGTAGAAAAAAAGAAAACTAAATTTGAATTGACTCAGTGTAGTTTTACAAAAAATGTCAGATCAAATTTAGCCCTAGACAGTGAGAAAAAGGTGAATATTAGAGTCCTCTATGCAGACTAATGATGAGATATGTGATTGAAAAGGGTGTATACTTACTATGGTTGTTGCTGTTATTCTATTCTGATTGTTGTTTACTAGTACATCTGTAACTATTGTTGTTACTGTTAGTATTAATGTTGTTTTATCATGATGATGTTTATTTTTTTGATATAGGTTCGCCTGGGTTGGCATGATGCCGGTACATATAACAAGAATATTGAGGAGTGGCCACAAAGGGGTGGTGCTAATGGAAGTTTAAGATTTGAAATAGAACTGAAACACGGAGCAAATGCTGGTAAATGTTTTCATTTTTATGGTTTGGTGTTTATTGATTGATGATTATGTTGCTTGACAAGTTGTGGCTGTACAGGGCTAGTCAATGCTCTTAAACTTCTTCAGCCTATCAAGGACAAGTATTCTACTGTGACATACGCAGACTTATTTCAATTGGCTAGTGCTACTGCTATAGAGGTCAGTCCTTTTGATTCAATGTGAATACTTATTTTAATTAGTGATTGACTAATACCATTGTTCTAATCACAGGAAGCTGGGGGACCCAAAATCCCTATGAAGTATGGAAGAGTAGATGTAACTGGACCCGAACAATGTCCAGAAGAGGGAAGGCTCCCGGGTAAAATAAATGTAGCACTTGAAAATTAAGTTTGTTACAGTGTGCACGTCTAAAAGCAACACAATTATCTAGGATGAATATATTATAGATGGCATTTAAGCATTTAAATGTCCTCTGAGTGGCTAATTCTGTAAAGTATGCCTAAGTAACTTAGTGTTCAATTGGCTATTTGTTGCACTTCGCTGGAATATAAGATGCCTGTGGGGTGTGATGATTGCATAGTGGTGTCCAGTTTTGCTAAGGGCTCTTCTAGACTTTGATTATAGTGCAGTAACCGCTTTAATGGTTTGTAGCCAAAAACTTTTTTTTTTTTTTTTTTTTTTTTTTGAGGGAATTGTAGCCAAAAACTTTAAATGCTTTTCTGTTGATGAGTTCCCAAACGTGTGCAGAAGCACCAAATCCAATTCCTATGATGACCTGTCAATGTTGTTCCTTGGCCCTCACCACAATTTATTAGCCTTCTTTTCTTTAAAATTTGAACTGTACACTATAATAAACATCGATTTCAGCCGGTTCAGGATAAAATTTATTTGTTCATGATTGTGGATTATATCCTTTCTTCAAATTGGCAGTTTAACTCTAGACTTTGTTCCTTTATTGCCCGTTTCCATCTCATTGATGATATATAGGCTTGTTCTTTTATACTGCAGCGTCACATATATTTTAAAATATGCAATATAATTATCGAACCTAATAATTCTCTTTTTTTTGTACTGGCATTCAACTTTAGTTCTATAGCTTACTTCCTTTATAACCTGAGCTATTAATATGCTCATTTATTAGATGCTGGCCCTCCTTCCCCTGCTGCTCATTTACGCGAGGTCTTCTACCGGATGGGATTGAATGATAAGGTAGTTGTTCCTTCTAATTTAACAGGATATTTGTTGTCAATAATAGCGTTACAGTTGATGAGCGTCTTGATGTCCAGGAAATAGTAGCTCTCTCTGGTGCACACACTCTCGGAAGGTCAAGGCCAGATCGTAGTGGATGGGGCAAACCCGAGACCAAATACACGGTAGCAAAAGAGTCCATCAATTTTATCATTTATTTGTCAATCATCACATCCTACTTTTTTATGCCTAGTTCATTTTTAGCATGGAATAGCTTAGAAAGTACCTGAAGATTGCAGCAAAATTGAAAAAATTAGTACTCTCCTTTTTTTGGAAGGGGAGGGAGCCGATGCCCTGCAAGGCTGGAACTAGTATCAATGATAAACCTTGAGGAAAAGGTCAATCTCCAATAGCTTGAAATATGTTCATTAGGAAGGATTTAAGCACTAATGAAGTAGCTGTCAAGAATGGGTTCATGTATCTGTAATAACATAAAACATGTACAAGGCTTTGTTGAGTTAATCTGACATTGATCATTTATCCTTTCATTTTTGCTTCCTTAATTTGCATTAATCAGGTTTATGATGTCCACCTTTGCTAACATCCCAAAGCATCCACAATAGTTTATTATTATGTGCAACTGTTAAAACATAGTAGCTGCAAATTCTTTGCATGGCAGAAAGATGGACCAGGGGCACCTGGAGGACAATCATGGACAGTACAGTGGCTGAAATTTGATAATTCCTACTTTAAGGTGATATATGATGTAATCTAGTCTTCTGGTTTCCATTTTCCGTACACAAGTTGCTAAGTTCTGTTCTTATGCATGGTTCATTTGTAGGATATTAAAGAAAAAGAGATGAGGATCTGCTAGTTTTACCTACAGATGCCGCTCTATTTGAAGATCCTTCATTCAAGGTAAATAACAGGATGTCACCTCATAAAGCTTTCCTTTATAAGTTATGGCTTCTGAGCTTACATAGAATTACACATGTACAGGAATATGCAGAGAAATATGCTGAAGATAAAGATGCATTTTTCAAGGATTATGCTGAAGCTCATGCTAAGCTTAGCAATCTTGGAGCTAAATTCGACCCGCCCGAGGTATTTATCATTGCTCTTATCATT
Source organism: Rehmannia glutinosa (assembly GCA_016081115.2). Classification (NCBI taxonomy): domain Eukaryota; kingdom Viridiplantae; phylum Streptophyta; class Magnoliopsida; order Lamiales; family Orobanchaceae; genus Rehmannia; species Rehmannia glutinosa. Next base: position 895,090 of record JABTTQ020001270.1, read on the forward strand.
TTTGACCGATCCCTGTCTTCTTTCATCATGACGAAACCCATGTTAAGCTTATATGTTGAACTCAGGATTAAATATGAACTCATAATTTGTGTTTCCATCTTTATTGACTACACTAAAACTGAATTTATTTTGTGTTTTTCAATGTAAATTGTTCCAACGAATTTTTTCAGTCTATTTGGCTCAAATGTTAATATTACGTCTTTTCTGCCCAACCCCTTCTCTTCTAATAATTCTGATTTTCATTGTCTTACCTTGATATACATTCGAGTTTATTATTATAATATGATTACTTTTTAATCCGATCGATAATTGCATTAAAATAACACATTGATAATTTCTTTTGCAGGGTTTCTCATTAGATGACAGTCTCCCACAAGGTCAACCAGAAAAATTTGTGGCAGCCAAGTACTCAACCGGAAAGGTAGGGATTAACAAATAGCTCACATGAACCTTCTACATATGGCTTTCCATTTTTCCATGCACGGAAGCTTTACGAAAATAATAATAACATCAAGTACTTAATATTTCGCTTTTTATGGTTTCTGCAGGACTAAAAATGAATACAAGTATCTTCTTTTCGTGTGCTGTTAGTTAAAAATAACAAGAGATGTGTGAACAACATATCTAAAACCTGGAAGTTTTAATGAAGGTGAAGAAATAAAAATTCAATGAGTGTTATTTGACTTGCAGAAAGAACTCTCGGAATCTATGAAACAAAAGATTAGAGCAGAGTATGAAGGTTTTGGAGGAAGTCCAGATAAGCCTCTCCAATCAAACTATTTCCTAAATATCATGATTGTGATTGCTGTTTTGGCATACGTGACTTCTTTGGTTATGAACTAAAAACGGGTTTTGGTTTTACAAATACAAGTTGATAACATTTTATTTTATTTTTTCCATTGATTCTGAATCTAGTTTAAGGTGCAAGCTTATGTGCTCATACTTGCTGATTCATCTTGGGAATAACTCAAAAGTGATATCAGTAATTTATCGCCTCAAACATTTATTAGAGCTGTCAAACGGCCAGGCCCGCCCCGCCTAAGGTAGGAGGTGGGTTAAGTGTTTAGTGGCCGCCTAAACAGGCTAGTCCGACGTGGCCCGCGGTGGGTTGTGTTGGGCCTGCCCACCGATCGACGGGCTTTCCCGGCCCATGGGCTGACCTGCCCCGCCATCCCGTTTTGACAGCTCTAACATTTATATCTTCTGGTGTCATTTTTCTAATGCCAAGCCAGTATTTCTTCTTTAATCAAAACTTTTAAGTGGAACATGTTCATCATTATCATTTATCACCTGAATTTTACCATTTCAGGCCATGTTAATGTGTCAAAGTGTGACAAGAAAAACCTATCATCATTATCATTTATCACCTGAATTTTACCATTCCCTTTTTCAAAAGAATCTTCTTGAACCTCTGTTTTGTGTTTTGAACAAAGATTTGAAGCTTATTTTGTAGATCATTTTGAACCCCTCTAAAAAATCTGATGTGGCAATTAATAATTTTTTTCTTTTTTAAATGTCCACATAAGTTCTGCTAAATGTCCACATAAGTACCAGCAGACCTAAGAACTAGATTTTCAGCTGATTTTCAATTTTTCGGACGGATTCGGTACTCAAAACCCACGTTTTAGGAGATCCAGAGTGTTTTAAGAGTCATAGGACTGAAATTGCACTTTTCCTTACTCATTTAAATTTGTTTTGATGAAATAACAAAGGCTGAACATCTTTTCATTTGATAAGTTATAATGTCGTCTCCATCGCTACTCTATTAATACGCATGAGACAATTTCAATTTTAGTTTCTAAACTATATTGTTTATATCTATGCTTACACTTTTAGCACTCCATTTTCTGAACATATCAATTTTGTAACCTATATTTTAATGTTTAATTAATTTCACCACATTTCATCAAATGCTCGTCAATTATGGTACCCTATGTTTGAATTTTTAATCCCTACATATGTTACATAAAGTAATTAAAAGTTATAACATGGATATCAAAATTGACATATGTTCGATTGAATGTGGCGAGTGTGATTAACGTGTAAAATACAAGGTACCAAAATTGATATGGCTTGATGAGTACTAAAAGTGAATATAGAGCATAGTATGAGTACTAAAATTTAAATTATATCATACTACATAGAAAAATAAGATGAGATACCAAGCAATTCGATTTTAATTTGTGTTTGACTGATGAAAAAAATACCTCTGTTTGACGGATGAAAAATCAATTTAATTAACAATTATATAGAATTCAAACTCCTTTTTTTCTTTTCCAAATGATAGAATAATAATTCATTGATGAAAACTCAAAAGACAATTACAAAACGAAGTCCACCGACTTGAGGACCCTCAAAGCTATTCTCAAACTAGAGTGGGAATTGGGAAAGGGATTCTATGGACACAACCAAAGAAAGAGATCCCAAGACAAACATGTTACAAAAATGGGGGAAATACATGCCATCAAGAAAAAAACACAGGAATTGAAAAACAAAATAACCAACAGATATTCTGTAACAAATGAAAAACTAAAACTCTATAAAATGGTTAGCAGTTCCAACTTGTGAGAAACACTTGATTTTTTTTTCATTACGCCCATTTCTAACTCCATCATGTATTTTACACAATAGAAAACCGTAAGAAATCATCCTTAGCATCCGATCAACAACCAAAATGGCCAGATCTGAACCCAAAAAGCCCAAATCTGAAAAAGAAAAAGAAAAAGAAAAAATTTACAGAAAGGAAAACTAGAAACAACACAAAAAAAAAAAACCAAAAGAAAAGTGTGAGCTAGAAGGTTTTCCAATTGATGATTCACAAGTCAAGCTCAATTCTAAGTTTCCACAAAACTTTATAACACTTGAACATCATAACAATACTCAATTCCAACTTTAACACATTTACACCTCTACGAATTAAGATATTAATACTCAATGTGCACAGCGCACACTGGTTATTCTCCGCCCATTTCATTATTTCCTCTTTGTTACTATTCAAATGTGACATACTGATGTTGTAAATTCTATCCAATATTGGAAAAAGTGCTAGTCGACGGAAGTCTGGGGACCTAGCGTCTAAGTGGTTTGGCAGCGGGGGGCGAGGCAGACTGGACGGGATTAGCCGGCCTAATCGGAAAAAAAACGTAAGCGGATAAGGGAGCCTAGCGCCTAGACGAGAATTAATCGGGGTTAGATGAGGATTTTTACAACAGAGAATTCTATCCCTTCTACACTTAAGTCTTAACTCATCACAAAAAGTACTATAAGAGAGAAATTATCCACCAACATATTTTTGAAAAAAATTTGCTTACGAAGGGGAAATGGTAAGATGGAATCAAACCTAAATATTTTTTTTTGTAATTTTCAAAAATCTCTGGAGTGTTTTGTGATTAGCTCAAGCAATGTATAAAAATTATTCGAATATTCTTTCGAATACTCGAATTGAATATGTTGATATTATATTCGTATCCGCATAATATACGAATATGAATAAATATTCTTATTTGTGTCCGTATTCTATTTTTCGAGTTTGAATGTTAATACGAATTTGAATACCCCAAAAAATACGATTCTTTTACACCCGCACCCGAGACCTCCTAGATTTAGGAAAATAGAAAATTAATATTTAAAAAGAATATGTATATATTTATATATGAAGTAAGTGAGTTTTAAGTAAATTTTGGGGCTAAAGCCCCCCCAAGGTGCCCACAAGGAGACACCTATAATAATACTGAGCCATTTGAACGGGTTATTTTAAAGTTTGTGGCATTTGCCACAAACTTTTGTGAAAATATGGTGGGTTGAGGGAGTTTTGATATATTATATGTAGGCGCCTACAAAGAATGCGCCACTTCCAAGGGCGCCTCTTTGCAGTATTTTTTTTTTTTTTTTTTGGTTCCGATGTAAACCGGCGCCTATTCCCTAATTTTCTTCTTTTTTTAAGTTTTGGAAATTAATTTTAAATATTAAATAAATACACAATTTTTTGGATAACTAGAATGTGAAATATTACGGAATGAAAGAAATTATACATTAAAAATCTTTGGAATAAGTTATGATTACACGATTACACTAAAATATATTTGTGGGGTATTTGTGAAACTGATTACATTTTTTTTTTTTAATTTCAGATTTTTTTTATAAATTACAAAATACATATTATTATTTCGGATAAATGAAACTCATTTTTGGCTAATTTGACTAAATATCCCAACAAAATTACATTTGTGGGGTATTTGAGTTGGACAAATTCCGTTTGTTCACGTACCGGTATAAATGGTATAATTGAAAAAAAAATTAGTCTTATTTGTAATAAATTCGAATATATATGAATCGGTTTGAATATGTGTATCCAAAATTCTAATCTATCTTTATTGTTGGGAAGATAATGTGTTTCTTGATTCTTTTCAAATTTAGTTTACTACAAAAATATATATTCGAATATATTACAAATAAGAATAAAAAGGGGAGTAGGTCTCCAAATTTCCCAATTATAATTTAGTGTAATCGGATTTCATAAATCTACAAATATAATTTAGTGTAGTCGTACTTATGTTTTAATGGTGTGTCGTAACTTATTCTAGTATTTTAATGTGTATTTGTTTTTTAATTATGTGTTGTACATTTTATTATGTAACCGCATTTTCATTCCATAATATATCACATTCTAGTTTATCCAAAAAAATGTGTATTTATTTAATATTTAAAATTAATTATCAAAACTTTAAAAAAAAAAAAAAAGAAAAGAAAAAGGAGTAGGCGCCGGTCTCTGTCAGAAAAAAAAAAAAAAAAAAAAAAAAAGAATAATGCGCGCCTTCTCTGTGGCGCCAATTGTAATGACGCCTTTACACATAATATATCAAAACATTCTCAATCCACCCCAATTTCGCAAAAGTTTATAGCATTTGCCACAAACTGTAAGATGATCCCATTTGAACAATCTCGCTTACGGCCATGTGAAGTAAAGATCTTGCCGTGGAACCCATAATGAAAACCCATTGGATGTAACTTGGATCCGATCAGCACCCAATACTATATATTTTTCACTTTGGTTTTGAGCCTAGCAGGCAAGCAAATCATTATCGTATGTCGTAATGGGCTTTGTATATGGAGAAAGTAGAAAAATATTCAATACAACTTTTCAATTTTTTAGGGATAATTACATAAAAATCCCTGAGATTTGGGCTAATTACAAAAAAACCCAAAAATTTTTGAAAATTACAAAAAACCCTTAAGGTGATTCTTACATCTTCCCCTTTCATACGCAAAAATATTTCATAAAAACACCCTTATATTTCTACTGATTAACCCTTTAAATTAAGACAAAATCTAACTGGGGGCTTTTTGTAATATTAAAATATATCGGAATTTCTTTAATTAGTTTGAAACCTTAGGGATATTTTTGTAATCATCCCTTTTTTTTTTAAGTTGATATGAAATTTGAAGTGATAATGTGATATCTTTGTCTTTGATGCTAAAAGCTGGACTTATCGGATAACTGGTTATGTCTTAGTCTCGGTAGTTTAGCCCAATTGAATTAGTCCAAAGATCCACCCTTCAACTCCGGTCTTGGCGGCGCGAAAATCTCCACCTTATCAATGGTTTCATTTGCGAGATATTGACAAAAATTCATATAAGCCGACCAAAAAATCGATATATATTTGTTTGACTTTTAAATAGTATATTTTTCAATCATTGTTATTTTTTATTTGAACTACAAATTCTTTAGTCGTAACTAAGTTAATAAGTCACAAATTTGAATTCATCTGTCTCTCAATAAATATTATTAAAAAGTACTAATTTATAACTATATTATCATTTATATATTTATAACATAAAACACACGGTTTTATTTATATTACAATTTTATATAATTACAAAATAGGTTGCCGAATTTCGCTCCGACACTCGAGGCAACAACCTTATTTGCCTCAATAAAAAGCCGGGCCTGCATAAGGAAGATTGTTTGCCTGTTTGGAGAGGGATAGGCTGTTTTTTTTTTTTTTAAACTTATTTTCTTGTATTTTTGTGGTTTTTCTTCCTTTTCACTTTCTCTTAGGCTTGTTTTATTGTTATTTTTCTAGTTAGTTTGGGTCTTTGGTAGTTCGATTGTGTTTTTTTCTCTCAGTATCTTTGTTATTTTTTTTTTGTCACGGACGAGGGACGAAGTTCGTGGGTAGGCGGGTTAATTTGTCCGGCTTGCAATGCGTGATGATAGTTTGTGCTTGATGTTTGTGTGTTTTGCGTCAGTTTGGCTAGTCTCCCATTTTGGGAGTGATTTAGTCTCCTAAGGTGGGAGTATTTGAGTGCTTTTGCATTCCTTCGACAATTGTTAGTGCAAGGAGGCTCTACTCGCCATTTGGCTACGACTATATATTTAGTTGAGTTTTCAATAAAAGTTTTATTGTTTGGGAAGAAAAAAAGGAAAACATTGAATTAGAAAAATGAGGAGCTTTTTGCGAATTAGATAAACAAATTGGGAAGTTTATTTCCGGACAGTTTGATTGAGTCTAAATCTATATAACACAACAAATGTGTATACATTATAATATACTTCACGTGATTAATTTTTCTTGTAATTTATCACATGACAAATATAATTATATTTTTGTAGGTCCCAAGGGTGTTAAATCGAGTTTTAATCATAAGTCACCGAGTCCTTAAGGGACAACTTAGTTCAACTTTAACAAGAGAGTTAGCCACTCAACAGACTCGAGAGGATTGTTGATAAGATAACTCATTTGAGTGAGGTGACCTTTTTAGAAATACAAGCCAGACTTGGTTTTCAAAGAAAAGTCTTACACCCTTTGTTTAAAATATATTTTCAACACTTGTTTTAGAGTTAAGTTATTATCAAGTAGACTTAGCAAATTTATCTTACAACATATATAATAAGCAATTAATAAATGTGTTGAAAAACGGATGACAATCTTCTCCAAATTGTGGAAGTAATCCACTAAGAAAATGATGACTTCATTACAAAAGGATGACAATCCAAGCTTAGCCTTGATTACGGTTGGCTTTGCTTTTTGGGACTCATGTTGGACCTCGTGTTTTACTAGATTAACGATCGCCCCCACAAATAAACACGAGTTTTTTCTAAAGATGTTTTGTCTCACCACGCGCTTCTCGGAAAACTTCTCAGAGGTCACCCATCCCATGTCCTATACCAATAGATACATCTTCTTTTCTCGGTGCCCATTACATAGAAACTCTAAGGTTAAGCGTGCTTGACATGCGAGAGACATGAGATGAGTGACCTCTCCGGAAAAATTTTCAAGAAGCGTGAGTGAGGATAACACTAGCAAAACTTTTTCAATGTACACAACCAAATTACCATTCATCCATTGATCTCCATTCGATCTAGTATTCAATTATTTATGATATTCATTCTTTGAAAATATTATTACAACAAGAAAGATTTGCAAATCGAAAGAACTAATACAAGTGTTATAAGCAATAGACTAATGGATACACCTCATGTTTTTTAGTCTCTACCATCTTTTGTGGAAGAACTAATGAAAGTGTTCTAATGCTCTTTTGAAGTACTACTCAATATCTTTTCAAAATTCTAATGGTGTTTTTTTATTTTTATTTCAAAGGATTGGGTTTTTTTTTTGTTGAGTAATTTTTTTCTTGAAATCTTTGGTCTTTTATTAGGGATAGTGCTCAATTGGTTACCGAGATTATTGGAGGGGGTGCACAATTTTTTGTTCTTTTCTAAACCTAATTAATGTATAAAAAGTAAAAATTTATAATACATAATTAACCAAGACTACCGAGATGAGTGGAGGGGCAAGGTTTGTTTGTTGTGCCTAAACCTAATTAATGTATACAAAAATAAATAATAATTATACATAGTAATTAAAAAAATAGTGGGGGCATGTGCCCCCACATCAGGGCTGTGAGTTCGTCTCTCTGCCTCCGCAACATGCCCGAATCTATGCAGGTTTGCGTAAGATCCCATGGCTCCTAACTTTTTGCATTCTTTGAGCAAAACAACTTTATAGTTTGTAGTTTGACATGTTTCTTCTTTCATCAAAGATGACTTTGCTTATCGCGGACATCTTGACTTTCTTGAGTCCTTTTTGTTGTTGAATCCCTTTGATAGTCTTCTCCATTTATCCGAGAGTGACTTGGTTGTCTTGGTTGTCGGGCCTCACCGACTAATATAACTTTTCCGGTACTTGATCGATCCTTCATTGCAATATTCAGGTGACACACAACATAGTCTTCACTTCGATCTTCTTCACAACTTATGCAATCTTCAACTCGCTTCTTCGACTCAACTAATAGAATCTATCTATTACATAGTTGATTTTACGGCGTTAATTGATGTGTCAATTTACTAATCTAAGTTTTACATAGCATCATCAAAATCTAATACATAAATTCCCCAACAATTTTCCATGTAATCAGTTGTATTAGACCAATTAAATCTCCAATCTATATATATATATATATATATATATAATAATAAACGCTTCTCGAAATAGTATGAAATTTTTTCCCCCTTTTTGCAAAGCATTACTATAAAAAGTAAAAAGATATATGTAAAAATAAAAAATAAAGTGATAAATATTTGGTATTTTATTATTTTTGGTAGTCAACTTTCTTTAAATAATCACTTTTTAAAATAATATAAAAAGTAGAATTATTTAAAATTAGTTTTCCAAATCGTGTGTGTACCGCATTAATTATTATATTTATGTTTTTCTCTTTTTAAAAAATAATAACTTTTTTATTTTCGATCGTTTCTTACGTATAATATATCAAATTAATCAATGTTTTATAACCTTCATTTTGACATCCATATTACATATATAAAAACATAATAAAGCAAAATATATAAAAAATATCTACTCATCATTTTGTAATTTGTAATGGGCTTTAAAAGTTATGCATTTGAGCTATTGGACATCAATTTGTATATTCATGTATTTTGTTGCTATTTTTAATCTCTATATATAGTTGTTATTTGGGTTAACTCATTTCTTAATAATTATTAAGAATTATATTTAAATTGATTAAATTCAATTAAAAAATTTAACTAAAGAAAATATATCAAAATATGTATCCAAATTTTATATATCACATGTATCTATGCATAACATTATATATATTTATGTAAGAAGAAAATTAAAATTTATTTAAAATAAAATTATACTCATAATAGTATTTTATATATATATATAATTACTTTTTTTTTTATAATAACATACTTTTCATGTTGAATGAAATTATTTTTTATATTTATCAACGTATTTTAATACTCAAGTTTTTTTTTAGGAGAATACTCAAGTTTTTAAAGTTGTACATTTGGAATTAGATATGAGTTTGTATATTTGATAAATTTTTGATATATGTGGATATATAAAACTAAAATAAATTTTTTTTGAATATTTCGTTTTCCCTTAAACTTGCGTTGCTAAATATAAAGCATCATTTTTGTTTAATTCTTTTAACAATTTTGATAATTGATCAGCTTTTTTAAACTCCAAAAATATTATAATTTGAAATAATTTTATTGTTAATTTTATTGAAAATATAATTTATTAAATATTCAGGATTAGGGTAATGAAAAAGATTCCGCATTGGACAGTAAAATATTTTTCAAACTTTTACTTTGTCATAGATAAACATGTTCCATAAATAGATACAATTCATGTTCACACAACAAAATATTTCGTATTTAAAGAGATTTTCTTATAGTCTATAATAATTTATTTTTATTGTTTAATCATGTGATTTATAATCAAATTAGTTGTCTTTATGTTTTAATTATTTTTTGAAAGTTTAAACCTTTACAATCACTGTTCTTTTAAAACATAAATAACATAAATCCATAATTTGTGAAATAAAGAATAAGAACAAGTAAAAATGAAAATATTCTTAGGTTTAATTTTTAGAATTAATAAAAAATAGATTATAAATATATTTAATATTAACATATAATGCACATATTCGGGGAATAGGGATGAGAATGTAGAATTCCCCGTTTTATCTAATCGGATAGGAAGGGGGACGGGCATATAAATAATATCCATGTTCCATTCTCAATTCTAAAGAAGCGGAGATTCCTCATCCCATCCCACATCCCGAATAAACCAGGGATTGCCCGACCCATTCTATTCGATTACCAACTGAGATGATGCAAGAGATATAATTCATTGAACTATTAGAAAAATATACATGTAACAATATAAAATAGAGGTCTAACAGACATATACCCCGTGCATCACACGAGCAAAAGACTAAGACAGCTTGATGGGAATAAAAGTTTAGTGTAATTAGTCATTTGGTTTTAAAATTTCACCCATTTTGAAAATATTTTTCGAAGCACGTATTAGATTTGTTTCTCGAGATATGGAAACTTTTAGAAGACGTCATGAGAATATCATAAGAAAATTGTAAATTAAAGAAGCACAAAAATGAAAAATGAAATATCAAAAGATAAGGAATTCCATACTAATTTATGATAATAATATTCGAAGTCATTATATTAGTATTTCTATTAGACAAACAAGCTAATATTGTAACAATTGAAGCAAATATGTAGAAGATTAAATTAAATGGACGTGGATATGGTATGAGTTAGATTTTAGAATCATATTAAGTTATAATTAAATAAAATTATTTATAATATTAAACTAGGAATGGAAAAAAAGACGAGAAAGAAAAATAATGGATTAAATCTATTGTTCAAGATCCCGAACAACTCAATTTAATTTAATGTCATGCAAGCTTGGCTTTACGAACCATTTATCTCCATCGGTACAAAGGAGCTCACCATTATATGTAGTCTATTGTCAGAATCACCTAGCATTATTCTAGATAAAAGAATCTCAAAATGTTATAAAAAATCTAGAATATTCTAGAAGGAGTCTAGAATGTAGTAGAATAATGTAGAATAATAGGATAGTCTATAATATTATAGAGTAGAACCATGAAGAAGGTTGTCAGAGAGTAGAGAAAATGTAATAATTGTAGAATTTGTTGGAATT